>BLSH010214627.1:115306-127452 GCA_018402905.1 Glandirana rugosa | reverse complement strand
TTCTCATCTTTTTAAGTGGAAGAACATGCACAATTGGTGGCTGACTAAATACATTTTTGCCCCACTGTACTTTTCCATCTTCATGAAGTTCCTTTACCTGGTTATGCAGGTAATTTAACAGTTCTTTTCTGCTCCCCATAGCTCAGTGCATTCTTGTGAGAGCTCACAAACTCATTGACTATACACAGACACTAACTGCAATTTAAAAAAGACACAGATGTAGGAAATTAACCTTTAACGCAAGCTTGTCATCTTGTGTGTCTGTTCCAAGGCCAAACATTCCACGGTATACAAACTTTTGAGCACAACTGTAAATATATTTTAATTACAGGTTTTTTTTCAAAGATGAGAAAATTGGGTGAGTTAAGTTTAATTACCTTTTCAATGCAATCTACAGTTTATAAATGCAGTTTTTGTTATTAGAGCTACTAGCATGTAGCAAGGAACATATGTTATTACACATAACTCTAGCATATTACCTACTAGCCATATCTAATGCATATTTTTTGAGAACACAGAATACATTATACATAAAAAAATAAGCCAGAAGATGTAAGACCAATATTTTGAGACAAAAATTAGGATGTTACTAAATTTAACTAGAGGCTTTCAGCACTATATTCTAGCTCCACTGTCCCAGACCAGTCACTGCTGCAACTAAATATGAAAATATGACTCTAGGTGTACATACTGTAACCTTTTACAAGCTACAGGTGTCATACTTTTGACCTATTTTATTAATGACTAGATGGCTGTAAATACGATTTTTATTCATTAACCCAGTTAATCTCCCCTCCCTTTGTTCTTTTCACCTTACTGTACTATACTGTATATGCTACCAAAGTTGCTTTAACTCAGATTTAATGATGAATTGTGGTACTGAAAGAAATTGTGGTAGGACAATCTATTACTACCAGCCAATAGTAATGGAGGCTATTATTATCTTACAAATCCAATAATTTGAAAGTCCTCAACAAGATTTCATATGAGGCTAATGCAAGTTATCAGTTTTTCTCCTTTGACTCATTTAAGGATGTCCTCGAGTTCAGTGAAGAGCAAAATCAATAATACACTTATTCATTTCAGAGAAGAGACGTTTAGGAGGTGGCACGATCACTATGTATTAACCGATAGTGACTATAGCAATGATAAACTGTTTCATTAAAGGTCCTGGATAACGACACGTATACACAACTTAAGTTTACAGAAAATCAGGTTTATTCTGAAATTGTGCTAGGGGGTTCTTTACAGTTAGAGCAGCACAAATATGGAAATCCTCATCAGTGGTGTCAGCTGTGTGTGATGACTATTACAAAAAAAACGTTAGGTGCCTCCCTCGGGGGTATGTATATGAAAACTCAAACTGACACACACAAAACCACACACACAAACACGCATATTGGATTGGATGTACTTTTGTCTTTCTACATCCTAATCTCCCCTTGTAACTGACTTGACACTTAAGCCGGCCATACATGAATCAAAATTCAGCCCGTTCAGCAGGGATCAGCTGAATTCTGATTCATATATGGGCAGGCTGATTGGATTGTACCCAAGTCGATCCATCAATTCGGCTTCTATTTGGCCGGTTTCTGTCAGACGATTATGCTGGTAAACCAGCAGCCGACTGGCTCCTGATCAGCGCTCACAGCCAAAGGCTGAGAGAGCTGACTGGAGTGTTCTGGGGGGGGGGGGTCAGCAGGGGAGATTGGTATACTAACATTGGATCGTTAGTACAGCGAATCCGACAGGAGCTGACAGGCGTTTTTTGGTTCAAACCGCTGGGTTGAACAGAAAAATACTCATAGTGTGTACCAGCCTTTAGTATCACCTATGTCAACAAATATATCAAGAACAAATAAAGCTAATGACAAAAACATTAAATGTGCTGCTTTGAACATGTCTGTGCAGTCCTGTTATTAATTAATGTATATCTAAAGGAGCAACATAGGATAAGATAGGTATAAACCCTATCATGTTTTCTTGCCATCAGGGTAGAAAACTATAGATCAGTCATGCTCAACCAGGATTGCTAGGGAGGGGTTCCTTCAACTGTGGTTATTGACTTCTCATTTGATGGTTTCTGCATAGTTTCAGGGCTAGCACCAGCATGCATCCAATATTCTTTTTAGCTGTCTGTAAGGGGCATTCTGACCACCACTGTGATGGATGAATTGTTCCTGCTGGCTACCAATGTTAGGGACATTTTTCCCATCGACCGCCAATGTCTAGGTTTTAACAGGGGTTTCCCATGACCTGAAAATATTTTCAAGGGTTCCTTTGGGGACAAACAGGTTGAGAAAGGCATGTTGTTAATGGATCCTTATCACAATAAAGTTGACTGTGACTTTATATTCCAAAAGGTGGCCTCCTCTTCTTTGTTTGCATGGAGTATCATTGATAATAAGAAAAAGCCCAAGTGTGAAACAACACCTAGAGAAACTGGATTCAGAGGAGGTCCAAAGTGACACTGCAGGTTATGCAACCTGGTGGATTGTATGAGACAGGGCCCCCCCCAAAGAGCTCACATTTCTCCCCAACTTAGTGATAGCATTTAACATAAACATGGAAGCCCCAATAACACACAGGAAATGCCTTCAGAAGAAACAAAAGTATGTGCAGGATCCTGTTTCCATTACAGGGCTATTTTTGCAAAATTACGCTGCTCTGATAATGGTATGCAGTTAATACATGATGGTATTTTGTATACAAATTCCTTTTTAATTTCACAAGCCTTTCATTTATATTTTTTCCACACTTACAAGCAGTGCAGGCTGAGCAGCAAAAGTGACAGGTGTTGGAGCAAACTATAACATTGCAAGGGGTGCTTGAAGAGCAACAAACCACGTACATATAAAGTGACTGTTGTGGGCACCCCCTGGTAGTGTTATAGTTTGTTCCAATTGCTGTGAATGTCAGTTTCGCTAGACAGCATGGTCTGCATGTAAATGTGGAGAAAAATATAAATAAATATGCTTGGAACAGAAAAGGGAATTTATATGCTAAACCCCATCATAACAATATTACGTTAGTCAGTTACCGAAATTGAATATTTTTCTACATTTGTTCTTTACCTCAAGTGTCCTCTAACACAGATGCATTTTCTTAAGTTTATCATGAGCACTGTCCAGTAGCGGAAAGGTTCGCACTGTGATACTTGTCACCATAAGAGGGGTTAAGAGAACGTACACTCTTTTCACCACTCTTACTACAAGGTTTTATTACTAATTAAGCTGTAATCAGAGAGGGAAGACAACCAGGTTTTGCACCAAATGACTCGTACACACTTTGCAGATTGGGTCCCTACTCGGCCACGCTGCAAGAGCATTCTCCCTGAAATTCATTAGACATGCATGAGAGGGGCCTTATGAATAGAATTGCATTTAAATGGATTTTCTGAGAGAAGAGCAGTGGAGGGAGGGTGTGAGCGAGAAAGCAGCAGAATGTGTAGGAGGAAGAGAAGCAAATAGAGGGAAAGAGTAAGGAGAGGAGAGAAAAAGAAAAAGGTTACAAGAACACACTGTACGGGAAACAGTAACACAGATGGCTTGGATGGCGAGTTTTACCCAAATATAAGAGTGTAAAATAAAGAAGGAAGGAGGGTGATAAGCACAGAAATGGAGAGAGATTCACCGAAAATGGAGGAAAATGGAGGAGGGATGACAGAAGTGTTGCACGCAAAAAACGGAGACAGAAGTAGAGGGGGAGTAAAGTGTGAGACAGCGGAAATAAGATGAAGAACAGCAATGAAGTGATTGGGATGGAGCTAGACTCATCATCATATTAACCTATTCATAACAATTGATATTAAAGTAGAGAGAGAGGTTTCACCCCTCCATCCAGCATCCCAAACACAGCTATTAACAGTGCATTTCACTGCTGTAGAACTATATGCGCCCGTCTCCTTAAGAAAGAATCCCAGCCAAAGAGCCGCAGCATGTTTGTTAGATCAGCTGCTACGGCTATAAATTAATTAGTCTTCCCAAGGAGGCCAAAGGAGGGAGAGAGAGAAAGAGAGAGAGCGAGAGATATAGAGCATTGGCTAATACCAGACAACAACAGCCTGGGAGGGCAAGGTATTAGAAGCTGAGAGGAAGGTTGCTAATCCTATCAACCAGCTACCATCTGATCAGAACAATTAAGACTTATGTAGCATACAATAAGCATAAAGTGAAGGGAAAAGAAAGAAATAGTGTAAAAAGTGATAACATGAAATAAATACAACCCAAAGAGTAAACTGTTGTGGTAGTAAAGAAGGGGAGGCAACTACAAAAGTGTAGAATAGAAAAAGGGGCACTTACTTCTAAAGCCAATAAAATAGAGAGTGGGGGAGATATTAAAAGTCATCTAATAAAATGAATCATACTGAAATAGAAAAGGGCTAAGGATTACAGAACTGACAATGCAGAAAAGGGGAGGTAAACATGGGAAAGACAAATATACACAGATGATGGTCTTGTGGAATGCATGGCAGCTGAAACAGTATCATGAAAATAAAAGATATCCCCAATTTCTATAGATTTATGCTGTTCTATAAAACATTAAACTGCTTGTTTTCTCCATATCCCTGCAGAAGGAGCCTGAGATTGCTCCCGCTCATCGAGCACTTAAACAGTTAACACATTTATAGACATATTTACATCCTCTGCAAAATGAGCAGCACCCAGGGAAGATTCGCCAATCACAGATGAGAGAGAATATGCAAGAGAATGAGTTAGAAACAGAGAATGGGAGAGACAGAGGTACAGAAGGATATATATATATCTAGGAGATAGATTGAGGAAGTATGAAAAACATGACAATTTGAGTTTATTGTGGTTTCATGTTACAAAGCAATGCAAACATTGAAGTAATTAAACATGAAATTACAAACACACACATTGAAAATGAATGCTGGGATAATAAAAGCAGGTGAATGACAAATAATAATCGCTACCTATTCTGGATTGCTCTGAGGAATATTAAAGCATTGTGAATACCAGATTTACATGTGCCGCTAGAACAAATACAAATATACACAATGATAAAAATGTGTAGTAGTATTTGTATAGAGGATCTTAAGGCCTCATACACACGGGCGTATATAAAATAATAAACAAAACGTCGGGCCCGACGTCAAGGAGATAAAGTCGACGTTTTTCGGCGTTATGCATTGGCGTTTTTGAGCGCTAGTGAGCGTCGGCGTCAATAGACGTTTTTTAAAAAAAAATCATTCCTCTGCTATTTTTCAACCTAAAAACGTTGGCGTCAAAAAACGCCGGAAAACGCCGGTACAATATTAGGTGGCGTTTGTTGGCGTCTGTTGGCGTCTCGTGGCGTTTTGCGGCGCTTTTGACGTTGTTGCAGCCAAGGAACGCGCTGGTCGTGGGTTCTCTGATACGCCGACGCCATCTACAGCTCAAAAACGCCGACGTATTTTATGTGGCCATTGACTAACATGGGGAGCAGCTAAAAAACGTCAGTAGACGCCGGCGTCAAAATACGCCCGTGTGTATGAGGCCTTAATGATAAAATAGATTATATCAACATAGCATTAATGCAGACTGTGCATCTACACCTGGGCCCTCTGAAACATTGGGGCCTATTGATAATAGATATGAGAAGCGTGGATGATAGGACCTTCTCCCCCTGTGAGGCAGACGTGGACACTACTCACTTTTATGGCAAGTCAAAAGCATGAGGCTCTCTCCATAATTCCTCAATACAACCATTGTTTGTAATATTTAAATGGCATTAGGTAAAGCACATCTCACTGCCTGCTTATCATGAAAATGGGCAGAAAGCTTTGCTGTTTTCTTCTGACACTAGAAATGAAGAGTTGTTCACTGTTTGGGTTATCACAAAAGCCTATCTATCTATCTATCTATCTATCTATCTATCTATCTATCTATCTATCTATCTATCTATCTATCTATCTATCTATCTATCTAAAGTATCAGTGTTTGTACATGGTCACTAGTTTATTAGAAGTCCAAAAGTTGTTCTTGCACAAGGGCCCTTTGGTCACTTTGTCTGCCACTGGGTGATATAATATAAAAAACATATTGGTCATTGTACTCATTATTTGCAAATAATTGCCCCATGGGTGGGCTGCAACCAGGTTTCAAGACCAGCGGCCTTCAGATTTAAATGTTTACAAATTTATACATTTCTGACTGTGGCCTTTAGAATGATTGCTATAGCATTATATAGTCTTGTCAGTGTGCTATGGCCTATGCAAGTACTGGATTTTATTTAGTGTGGCCTGATTCTGCTCTGATTTGATGTTCCTCTGTCATGGGTATTGATGTGGGTTTTTTTAGAGAGTGATAATGTGCACTTATAAATGACTCATCATCACACACAGGAACTTTTTACACCTTTTTGGAATGGACAAATCAGTCCCGGTTTATATTGAGAGGAAGAAAATAAGACCGTTAAGAAATCCCCCTTTATAAGCAGTGCTTACATAGTCTGGTCCTTTTGTTTCTCAGTACAGTATACCAATAGAGGTTCTGTTCTGTGATTGGATGATGCTTGTTGCTGTAGGCTGTTCTGCCGAGGCAGATTCTGGATTAACACCTCTTACTGTGTGCTTTAGACAACTAGGTACAATGTATGATCATTTGACAGAGCTCTCCCTGTCTTGGAAGGAGGAGGGCAAGATTTCTCCTGGGATTCCCTGAACCTTGGGATGTTTAAAGGGTTGGTTCACTTTTTCACAAAACGTGAAAAGGTGAACTCATATCACCCTTCCACTTCCCTTGATCCCTGCTGCACTTCCCTCCCTGGATGGTTACCTTTCATTGCCCGTGTCAGCTGATGCAACTGTCTGGGTACATCCTTCTTTCTTTTGGAATGTCATCCTGGAACAAGAGGTTCTCTTTGATCAGCGTGATTATGTGCCGGCACTGACCAGTGTCCACTCACCATTGCGAGCATCATGATGCTACACAGCCTGCAGACTGTGTACTGCATTTTTCAGATGCCCAGACCATTACACTGGATGGCACGGGTGGCAGAAAACCATCCTAGGTGATAAGTGCAGTTGGGACCAACAGTTTGGGAAGGGTGTAGGGAGTTTAAAGAGTGTCTTTGGGGTAGGACCCCCAAATAGAAGAAAATGCCCTCAACCAAATTTGAGTAGTGTTGTTGCCTACACAAGCATAAAGATTTTATGTTCTGTGTTTGAGAAATCTTTAGTAAATGTTTATAAGCCTGAAGTGAAGTGTGTGTCCTTTATCTCCAGAATCACTAAAAAGAAAATATGTTTTGGGAATTAAAGTGCTGGTTGTGGATAGAAGTTGGGCCAGAAGCAAGGTATGCAGCAGCCATACAATGTAGTTAAACAAGGTCTGGTGTTCTAAGTGAGATGTCAGAATGTAGAATGATGTATAAGGCCACCTGAGATTAGAATTGAGACCAATGGGTGAAGACCAAACCAAGTCTGTAGAGGATGGGACTGATTTTCCATGGCTTCCACTAGAGTTCATCGAGTGTGGCAGGATGTAGCCTGGAGGCACTGGCTAATTGTGATACTTGAAAGCTTCCTGTGGTGTGAGAAATAGTCTGGTTTCAAAAGATATAATAAGTGTGTAGTATTTTGCCCCTTCACTCTATATATGGTCCTCCAGACATGACATGAAGTCTCCTCCAATTAGGGATGGGATCTTATAGGTCATATTGAGAATGACAGGTTGGTAGACATATGACAGAATCTTGTTACACTATAACTAGTGAGGTGACAAAGATGACAAGCAAAGCATACTCTATAAAGGAATGGAGTAGATGAATTTCATAGATATTTTTATCAATAATTTTTGCATGATAACAAGTATTTTTGGGGGTTGGGATTACTCATTATTAGTCCACTAGGGAAACCCTGCATAGCCTGATTGTCAAACAGGGCAGGCAAATTGGCCTGGGTATGGTCACCACACATGCTCAACTTCTGTTCATCAGCTGTCTTGCAAGCAAGAAACATAAAAAATTCTGCTGATGCTCTGGAATTGCCATGCAACCACAATCTTATCTGGTCATCGACTCTCCAGCTTTGCTAGGTTGTAGCTTTCATACACATACACAAATAAGAGTCCATGAAAGGAGTAATGCACCAGGAGGCTTTATTCCAATCAACACATACAGTAGCAGCTGAATGCATTGATGCGTTTGGTGCTGTTGCACTTAGTCATAAGGCTAAAGACTTATGACTAAGCTGAAGTGTGAAATGTGTCAAGGCATTAGGTTTCTGCTATATGTGCTGTTTGGAATAAAACCTCCGGGTGCCTTACATTCTTTGTGGAATCTATCTGTGTATGAGCTGCAAACTACACTGATGCAGGTCCAAGTGGGTTCACTGATATGCAAACGTGCCACCAACTGTCATTGTCAATGAGGTATCTGTTCATGTATAGGCACTTTGACTGTAGGTAAAATGATGACACGCGTGTTTTTACGTGATGAAAGGTTTATTCCATTCATATAGTTTAAAAAATGAGAGAACTATTCTAAGTGCTGCTTTTTCACCTTTATGCTGTACAAGTCATTCATGCACACCTTTTTTCACAAGATACTGACAGCTCGACATGCCTGAAGATAGGATAATAGAACCCATAATTTATGAGGTGATCTAAGGTGTCCTAACCCCACCTTTATGTCACCACTATGTACTTCTTGGAAATGTTTCCACCTCCTCTTTAATTTCAAGCAGTGTGGAAGCTTGCTAGTGATTCCTGCCAGTCTTTCCATTGGGCATGAAACTTATTACAGTTTAAAAAGCATGAAAATTTAAATCCCAGGATACTGGGAGAATGAAATACCTTTCAAAGCATGTTGCATATTGCAAAGAGATTTGATAGTTTAACCAGATCAGCAGTTTAATGCGATCCGATTATTAAAATATAGTTTCTGATTGGCTGATACATATTTATTTATGCCAATTCTATATTTGTTAACTGCAAGCTATTCAAACTTATGTTTTATTGTGAAAGCCAATATTCAGTAACTAATCAGCACTTGTTATTGTATGTACTGCTAGTTCACAACTAGTAAGAGAAGTAAAAAATATACCAGTTTCCATAGTTTGCTGTAGATCTCTGCTTTTCGCCCCAAATTTTTCAATTATAAATTCAGATGTGTATAAACTGTGTGACATACTGTATTTCTATAGCAGTAATTGGTGAATATGCCCAGGTTCAATTGGCCAAGGGTTCAGCTTAACTGGTAACCGAAGCCCAAAGACACAAATTAGATATATTAAACCTTACCAAACCTTAAATGTGGTGGCTGTATTCGTTTCCTTTTTTAGGCTTTTCTCCTTTATTTTCATCTGGTGATTCTGCCAATGACACTTTCTATCCTACAATGTTTCCACTCTATGGAGGAGCAACAGAGATACCTTTGGACAGCAGCACTGCCAATCTGAGGAGAAGGTAGGGATAGATGCACTAGCAGTTTTAGATACAGTAAACAAACTGAAGCCAAACTCCAGCTAACACTTTATAAGCAATACTTTTTCCTTTTGGGATAAAGGCTTTACATAAAATAAAGTCTGACCATTGTAAGCACCACTGTCAGTGGTAAATGGTTTTTCTCCTTCCTGTAACTGCTGATTCTAAAGGCCTCATTTTTATTTTTAAAAAATAACAAAAATGTCATACTTACCTCCTCTGTGCAGTGTTTTTTCACAAAGCAGCTCTGATCCTCCTTTTCTCGGGTCCCCGACCAGTGCCTCTGACTCCCCCCCCACGAGTGCCCCCAAAGCATGCTGCTTGCTATGAGGACACTCGAGCGTGTTCGCTTCTGAGCCACCTCTGTGTGTCCATAAGGCCCACAGAGAGTGTGGCTCAGCCCCGCCCCCATGCTCCCTCCTCACTGGCTGTGATTGACAGCATTGGGAGCCAATGGCTCCCGCTGCGGTGTCTGAGTCAATGAGGACAGAGAGAGCCAGGAGAGATCAGGCTTAGGTAAGTATTAGGGGAATAGAATGCATTAAGGTAAAAAATCTTCTGCCTTTCAAACCACTTTAACCGCTTCAATACAGGGCATGTTTACCCCCTTCCTGTCCAGGCCAATTTTCAGCTGTCAGCACTGTCACACTTTGAATGACAACTGCGCGGTCATGCAACACTGTACCCAAATGAGATTTTTATCATTTTTCCACATACCTAGAACTTTCTTATGGTGGTATTTAATCACTGCTGGGTTTTTTTATTTTTCGCTAAAAAAACACTAAAAAAGGCCAAAAAATTTGAAAAAAAAAAGTTTTTTTTATAGTTTCCGTCAGAAAATGTTGTAAATAAGTAATTTTTCTCCTTCACTGATGTGCACTGATGAGGCAGTAATATGCAGCACTGATGGACACTGATAGGTGGAACTGATATGCAGCAATGATAAGTGGCACTGATAAATAGCACTGATAGGCGGCGCATATGGACACTGATAGGCAACATGATGGGCACTGAAAGGCAGCACTGACTGGCCTCACTGATGGGCACAGATTGACATCACTGATGGGCACAGATTGGCATCACTGATGGGCATAGATTGTTATCACCAATGGTACTGACTGGCATCACTGCTGGACAGTGTTGGGGCTGCACTGATCATCAGAGCACTGATTATCTGTACAGGTCTCCCCTGTGAGGAGATGTCACTGATCGGCTCTCCCCTCCTCTCTCTGTCAGTGTGAGGAGAGGAAAGACGATAAACGGCATTTCCTTGTTTACATCTGATCAGCTGTAATTGGACACAGCTGATCACATGGGTAATGAGCACTTTTCTGAGATCGGGGTCACCATGTGGCGTGACCCCGCAGGCGCAAGTGTGGTGAGACTGGGGCGACGTCATATGACGTCATCCTAGAACAAGAGAGGGGCCCGCCCGCCCGCCAGCCATCATTTGTCTATAAAGAACAGTTTCATAAATTAGTCTAATCTGTCCCTGTGTAGTTTGTTTACTTTTAACAGCTTCCAAATCACTGATACTATGGGGTTGATTTAACCACTTCCTTACTGGGTACTTAAACCCCCCCTCCTGCCCAGACCAATTTTCAGGTTTCAGCGCTGTTGCATTTTGAATGACAATTGCGCGGTCGTGCAACGTTGTACCCAAACAAAATTGATGTCCTTTTTCCCCCACAAATAGAGCTTTCTTTTGGTGGTATTTGATCACCTCTGCGGTTTTTATTTTTTGCGCTATAAACAAAGAGCGACGATTTTGAAAAAAGAACAATATTTTTTACTTTTTGCTCTAATAATTATCCAAAAATAAAATATAAAAAAAAAATATTCATTGGGTTTGGCCAATGTATATTCTTCTACATATTTTTGGTAAAAAAAAATCGCAATCAGCGTTTATTGATTGGTTTGCGCAAAAGTTATCGCGTCTGCAAACTATGGGAATTGATTTATGGCGATCAGAAATTTAAATGTCCACTGATTACTGTATAAATGTCATTGGCAGTGAAAGGGTTAACCTGCAGGGGGTAGTGAAGGGGTTAACAGTGTTCCCTGGGTGTGTTCTAACTGTGGGGGGGATGGGTTGGCAGGGACATAACAGATCTAACTGATCCCAGTGACAGGGATCAGTAGATCAGCTTGTCCAACTCTCACAGAACGGGGAACCGCTGTGTTTACATTGGCGGTTCCCCGTTCTACAGCTCTGCAGGCGATCGCGGGTCAGGAGCGGACATCGAGTCCATCAAGTCCGCCCGACCCGCGGGCACGCCCACGCAGCCTGTGAGTGCGCGCCGGGAGCGTGCAAAGGGGCGGACGTCCATGGAAGTCCACCCGGAGATTCAGATCCGCGCTGTAGACGTCTTTCGTCTATAGTGCGGATCTCAAGCGGTTAATAAAGGCAAATAGACTGTTCTGTGCAAAGTGAAACATTGACTAGGCATATTCCCTTGTGAAGTGAACAGTCTATTTGCCTTTAGTATATGCACCCCATGGCAGTTTTGTGCCCTCTTTTGCAGTGAGGGACTGGCTTATCCAAATTCCTCATTATTATTATTATACACAATTTATATAGCGCCAACAGTTTACGCAGCGCTTTACCATGTAAAGGGGGGACAGCACAATTACAATACAGTTCAATACACAAGGGACAGGAGGGCCCTGCTCGTAGGGTCCTATTCGGTCAGGGAGTGACGTTTTCTCCCGTGTTTT
>BLSH010214627.1:87491-115296 GCA_018402905.1 Glandirana rugosa | reverse complement strand
CGCTAGCGGACGTCTCGACATCTTGCCCCTTGGCGGTTACATTTGTGTCGCCAAGGGGCAAGACACTCTCACACTCTCACAGAACGGGGAACCGCTGTGTTTACATTGGCGGTTCCCCGTTCTACAGCTCTGCAGGCGATCGCGGGTCAGGAGCGGACATCGAGTCCATCAAGTCCGCCCGACCCGCGGGCACGCCCACGCAGCCTGTGAGTGCGCGCCGGGAGCGTGCAAAGGGGCGGACGTCCATGGAAGTCCACCCGGAGATTCAGATCCGCGCTGTAGACGTCTTTCGTCTATAGTGCGGATCTCAAGCGGTTAATAAAGGCAAATAGACTGTTCTGTGCAAAGTGAAACATTGACTAGGCATATTCCCTTGTGAAGTGAACAGTCTATTTGCCTTTAGTATATGCACCCCATGGCAGTTTTGTGCCCTCTTTTGCAGTGAGGGACTGGCTTATCCAAATTCCTCATTATTATTATTATACTCAATTTATATAGCGCCAACAGTTTACGCAGCGCTTTACCATGTAAAGGGGGGACAGCACAATTACAATACAGTTCAATACACAAGGGACAGGAGGGCCCTGCTCGTAGGGTTTACATTCTAAAAGGTAGACTTTTTATATCCACTGTATATTTGAAAATGTATCAATCCTGATATACTGACAGCCTCATCTCATCTCTTGGGGCCCTAAAATGCCAGGACAGTACAAATACCTCCCACAATTTTTTTGGAAAGTAAACAATCAAAGGTATAAAATTCATGGTGAGTCTTTTGAAGATGTAATTTTTAAGTCGCAATTTTGTTGAAAAATAAATTTAAAAAATATTTTTTTTTCATACTTTAATTTTTTTTTTTACATGGAGGGTTAATTTACAAAAAGGAAAATATACCGTGCACTGGAAGTACAGTTGCTCCAGATTTTAGGAGAAGCGCTACTGATTTCTATCATCCAATCATGTGCAAGCAAAAAATGCTGTTTTTTTTTTGTTTTTTTTCCTTGCATGTGATTGGGTTTTCTTTGCAATATGAATCTTTACCTCATTTACTAATCTTGCATTGCACAGTATATTTGCCTCACTGTCACCAGTGCAGTACAGTGTTTTCATAAGACTGGTGTGGCGGTGATCAGGGATTGGCCCTTCTAAGCCTGCTTGTCATAGCTCAAAGGCCACGCAGTGAAAATTTCAAACTCATGGCAGCAGTAAACCTGAACCTCATCCCTATTTGATGCCACATACACAGTGTGTTCAGCATTTCATTTGTAACATGCTGTGTCCTCCTTATTTCTATGTGCTGTTGCATAATGTCACATTGCCTGGCTTAGTCTCAGATGTTAAAAATCTGTTTTGACGACTGTGTTAAACATATTCCTGTCTGCTGCCTTGTGGCTTTTATTTCTTTTACCTGTTTTTTTTTTTCTTTTTTTTTTTATTGAACATATGCCTCACGCATGAATATTTTGTGTACGATGACAGCTTTAAAATCAATTTATAATTATATGCTGCAAATAATGACTTAACCCCGTCACTGGTGTGTAGGATTTACTGCAAATGACAAATTGTATGCAGAGAAGACAAAGTACACAATCCAGAGGAAGGTAAACGTCATTATAACAATAGTAGAATAGAATAGAATGGAAGATAACATTGAACTCTGGGCAGATTTATTTTTGAATGCAGTTTTTTTTTTTTGGCTTGTTTAAAATATTATCAATTCAAAATCATTTGATCGAGAATAGATATCTAAATCTGATTTAAAGCCTAGCTCCATGCACAATGATTGTACTTTTCTTAAAGCAAATGAAAATACTGCTTACACAAAAGCTTCCAAACCATGATGAATGCAATATTTTAAATGCTGCAAAACTTCTTGTTTAAATGCAGGAGACAGTAGAGATCCCGCTAAACCTCCATGCCCAATTGGATGAGAGAGCTGCAGGTCTCATGGATCAAAGAAATATGGGCACATCTCTGCCTCTTTCTCCTCCTGGCCATTCACAAAACACCCAGGTTCTGTTTTATAAATGACCAGCAGAAGAGGTAGGCGGAGATGTGGCCTTAGCTCTGAGATCTATGAGACCTGTAGTACTAGCATCCGAGCAGGCAGGGAAGTTCAGCAAGATGTACATAAAGCCTAGTACACACTATAAGTTTGTTTTTCGCTAAACCCAGTGGGTGGAACAAAAAAGAAACTTACAGATCGCAGTACTAATACATCTGATGTTAGTACGGCGACCTACCACGCTGAGCCATTGTGCACTGACAGGGGGACTGCCCCCCAGAACACACTGTTCAGCGCTTGTAGCCCTTGACTGTGAGCGTTGATTGGCTGCTGGCTTTCCAGCACGCTCAGTTGACAGAAGCTGGTCCTGAAACCTGTACACATGGTTCCTGCTGAACTGACCGTTTTCAGCCCATGTGTATCCAGCCTAAGAAGGTGTGTTTAAAACAATTATCAGGAGAGGTGGCTTTTGAGTAAGCAGTGTCTTCAACTGCCTAAACCGCTTGTCACCCATGTAATGCAAATGTATGAAGGGAAAAAGGGTGGACTTTAACACCCACGTGCTGCACATATGCATAAATGGATGATCAAGGTTTCCTGAGGTTTTGCAACATAGTGGGTGAGCTGTCATAGACAGCTCTCCATCTCAATTTACGCTAGGGAGCTGAGAGAATGGGCTCCTGATCATTCGCCCATTGTGACAGCCAATCACTGATCATTTCAGCAGGGAGTGTGTTCCGCCCCCTGGGTGTACAGACCCACTTAAAGGGGATGGGTGAGAAGAGGATAACACAGTGTCTTTTACTGCTTTAACTTCTGGCCTCCCTGTGGCAGCAAAGAGGGTGAGCTTTAATGCTAAATGAGCTCCTGATCATCTCCTTTGGGCCTAGTTTTATTCATCGTTTATACTTTTAGGCACTTTT
This sequence comes from Glandirana rugosa, assembly GCA_018402905.1. Lineage (NCBI taxonomy): Eukaryota > Metazoa > Chordata > Amphibia > Anura > Ranidae > Glandirana > Glandirana rugosa. The sequence goes on along the minus strand of BLSH010214627.1, from coordinate 112,368 downwards.
TGCATCACCTCCTAATGTGTGGTGGAGAACCATGAAACGCATTGAGCTTTTGATGTTACAACTATGATTTTAGAACCTAGAGCTCTACTAAGCTATCTGTACCAACTTGTCTGACCTCATTAAAATATATATATTGTTATTACTTTTACACTTGGCCATAAAGGATTTAATGATCTTAATATTAGATATGCTGCTAGCCACTAAGTTTTTACTGTGTTCCTGTTTGGATATGTGTTTGATATATGAATTTACCATGTTTATATATATATATATGAATTGATTTTTACATTCACATGGTATGTGTCTGTGACCTTTGATGATATTGACAAATCATGTAATAAAATATATATTTTTTTAAACTTTTGTTTCCTGCTTGTTCCTCACTAGCATGCCTCACTAAAAAAACCCAAACTCCCTTTTGTTTTTCTGATCATGTGACCATGACCTGTGACAGCCAATTACACTAATCATGTTATCATGGGGTCAGTCCCACCCCTACCCCAGGCATATAGACCCACTCAAGGGATGCAGAGGCTGGCCAAGAAGGGGTTAAAGTGATTGTAAAGTTTTTTTTAAAAAAAATAACAAACATGTCATACTTACCTCCTCTGTGCAGTTGGTTTTGCACAGAGCAGCCTGGATCCCCCTGTTCTCGAGTCCCTCTTCTGCTCTCCGGGCCCCTCCCTTCTGTTGCGTGCCCCCACAGCCAGCAGCTTTCTATGGGGGCACCAAAACCCAGTCAGAGCTCTGTGTATCCATTCAGACATGGAGCCCTGACTCGGCCCGAAGAGATCTTCAGATCAGTGTGCAGCAATACAGTGGGCATAATAGAATTGGGCTGCTTTCACACTCATGTGCTGCGGTTTACCCACACCGTGGGTGCAGTGTACCTGCAGCTTTCATACAGGTTTGCTGTGCTTAGCCATAGACTTCTATTATATCCTGCTGTTTTACCACCCCCAACTTTATGTGTGAACGAGCCCTAAGGTGCCGCAGCTGAATGCAACTAAGGGCCCATTCACAAGGGCAGCACAAGCAGCGGCAGCTGGTCCATAAGGGGCACTTGGGCGCCGCCTCCCCGCCACTGACAAGAAAAAAAAAGTCATCCCGGCCCCTGCAGGAGGTGCCGGTATATTGACTTTTCTTTTTGTTCTCGGCTCCTTGCTGTCTGCTGACAGCAAGTAGTGATCCGATTGGTCAGTCATTAAAGACTATGTGTGTGCGCTGAACAGGCGCGCACACACATAGTCTGATTGGCTGCCTGAGCCAGTGACTGACTGGCATTGGATGCTGTGGGCGGGGGCAGGACTGTGGCGGACGTGCAGCACTCCGACAGGTTTCAGTCCCGACTCCGACGCCACAGACCATCCACTCCAGGCTTCAGCCCGCTCACCCCAAGCGCAGCTCTGCACACTGACAGCCCACTTTCAGCAAGCCCATCTCTACACACTCCTGCCTGCCTGCCTATTAGATGGGGTAAGTGCGGGACTTGTCCCGACTTCGGAGGGGGGGGGTCCCCATCTGTGTTACTGGCTGCAAAGTACCCTACCTGTGATATTGGCTGCAAAGTACCCCACCTGTGATATTGGCTGCAATGTACCCCCACCTGTGATATTGGCTGCAATTTACCCCTACCTGTGATATTGGCTGCAAAGTACCCCACCTGTGATATTGGCTGCAATTTACCCCCACCTGTGATATTGGCTGAAATTTACCCCCACCTTTGATACTTTGATATTGGCTGCAAAGTACCCCACCTGTGATATTAGCTGCAATTTACCCCACCTGTGATATTGACTGCAAAGTACCCCACCTGTGATATTGGCTGCAAAGTACCCCGCCTGTGATATTGGCTGCAATGTACCCCCACCTGTGATATTGGCTGCAAAGTACCCCCACCTGTGATATTGGCTGCAATTTACCCCACCTGTGATACTAGCTGCAATTTACCCCCACCTGTGATATTGGCTGCTATATACCCCTACCTGTGATGCTGCGGCTCTATACTGTGTCCTGTGATACTGGCTGCTATATACCCCACCTGTGATGCTGGGGCTCTACACTGAGTCCTGTGATACTGGCTGCTATATACCCCACCTGTGATGCTGGGGCTCTATACTGTGTCCTGTGATACTGGCTGCTATATACCCCACCTGTGATGCTGGGGCTCTATACTGTGTCCTGTGATACTGGCTGCTATATACCCCACCTGTGATTCTGGGGCTCTATACTGCGTCCTGTGGTACTGGCTGCTATATACCCCTACCTGTGATGCTGGGGCTCTATACTGTGTCCTGTGATACTGGCTGCTATATACCCCACCTGTGATGCTGAGCTGTATACTGTCTCCTGTGATGCTGAGCTGTACACTGTGCCCTGTGATGCTGAGCTGTATACTGTGTCCTGTGATGCTGAGCTGTGTACTCCTGACACAATATGTGGAATACAGGGGACGGAGTGGGTGGATTCTATAAGGGGTGGGGCGTATACAAAGTAGGAGGGGTCAAAAAGGAAGGGCGGGGCCTGGCACCCCTCCCATCCTAAAACTTCACCAGCCGCCACTGAGCACAAGTGCTGTTCCTCTGAAAAGCAATCAGAGTGTGTGTTGATAGGTGGTGAGGAGGCAATATATAGCCTTCTCACCACCTGATTTAAACCCATGATTGCCATGCAATGCACACGTTTGTGACACGGTAGTACGGCAATTAGAGATTTACATCAGGTGTGAGGAGGTGACACTGTGCCCGGTGATCTTTGACTTCTCTCATGTTGTTCAGGTAGATCTCCACCTCTCTAAGGTTGCCTACCCCTGCACTAAGGAGATTCACTCTCTATATTTGTCTCTATTTCTCCTTTTGACCAGAGTCACCAGGAATTGAAAATTAGGGAAAATCCACATTTTTCAGTGCTCACCAGAGCAGGAATAGAGGGAAAATCTCCCAATGGCTAAACTTTGTCTCAGTGACAACTAAGGGAGGATTTCCTTCAATTTGAAATGAATTCCTCTCACTTCCTGTGGTGTCTACAGGACAGAAAGTGAAGGTAAATGTCCCTAATGGCACACAATTGGGGAACAGTTCTGACATGGTTTTTCACCATTACCCACTCTATCCAAAATGGGGGGGGGGGGGGGAAGTTTGGCTTCAGATGCACTTTGGTAAGTGGTATTAAAAATGCAAAAACAAAAAAATGACTACATTGCCGCTTACCAATCATTAAATGTGGTGGCTGCATTTGTTTTCTTTTTCAGTTGTTTCTTCCTTTATTTTCACCCAGAGATCTGGCCAATAAAACTCTTTCTGTCATAGGGTGTCTCCACTCTGATGGAGGAGCAATGGAGACACCTTTGGACAGCAGCATTGTCAGTCTGGAGAGAGGATAGTATTAGATGCAGTAGAAGATTCAGATGAACTTGACTAATAAAAGTCGAACTCCAGCTAACACTTTATAAGCATTTACAGTACAAGTCTTTTTTACTTTTAGCATAAAGGTTTTACATGAATGAAAACTCCATAGGCGACACTCTAAAAGCCTTTACAGGTTACCAGTTTGGAGTTACAGAGGAGTTCTGGCACTACAATTATTTCTCTCGATCTGCCATTTACGCTGATACCCCACATGTGTGATGCGATTGTCGTTTACATAGGTGTGCTGGACCATTATAAGCACCGTTGTCAGTGTTAAATGGTTTGTCTCAACCCTCTAACAGCCACTTTTCCCAGACAGCTTGATCTGTTAAAAAAAAAAAGCTGAAAAACAACACACTTACTGGCAGGATCATCAGCTGAAAATAAAGGAAAAAAGCCTAAAAAGAAAAAGAATGCAGCCATTGCACATAAAAACGTACAAGCTACTAAATTGGATTTATTTTTGTGTTTAATACCCTGTCGTGCCTTTTACAGCTGCACTCAGACTAGGAAATGGAGGACTTAAAGCAGAGGTCCGCCACCTGCCTACATACAGTAGATGCTGACTTTTAACTTAGGACACGTACGTACCTGTCCTGGAGTCCAGTGATGTCGGCACCACCCACCGATCTTCGGATCGGTGGACGAGTGCGGCCACCGCCATTGAGATTAAGGGAACCCAGACGTGTAGCCGTTCAGCTTCACGGCCGGGCCCCTACTGTGCATGTGCGAGCCGCCGCTACGTTTTCTCACTGGCGGCGGCGGAGGAGGAGGAGGGAGGAGGAGGGCCGCGGCCCTGGGCTCCTGGATGTGTGAAAAAGGATACCTGTCTAAATACAGGCGTTCCCCCCCCCCCCCCAAAAGGTGCCAAATGTGACACTTGAGGGGGGGAGGAATCCAACCAGCAGAAGTTCCACTTTTGGGTGGAACTCCACTTTACTTTGTGGCCAGTCAGGTGTCCTACATTTGCTCTGCTCTCTATCTTTGTTAACATATTGCTTGTCAGATCATGTAAATGCAGGACACCTTCTTCTGTTAAAAAAAAAACAATGCTCTTCCTTACTTGATACCTCATATGTTTTTTGCTGCGCCTTTGCTGTCTATGCACAGACTGGGGGGCAAGGAGGTGACCTAGACCCACTGCTTAATTGCAGCAGAGAAAAGCCAGGTCACAAGGCTGACTGTGTTGTCTGGCAGGGCAGTCCAATGATGGCCATAGACAGAGTAATTTTCTTTCCTGCAACCACGGGTTGCAAGAAGGAAAATCACTTAATTCTCCCATCAACACAGTCAGTGTTGATGAGGGAATCCGTCCCGCAGAGCTATTGTGTGATTATTGCTAATGGCTATAACAGCCGCTAGCAATAATCGCATGTAAAATCCGACAGGCTGGTTGTACCCAAGTTGATCGATCAACTTGGGTACATTCAGCCTGCCCATACATAGTTTGAATCTCAGCCGACTCTGCTGAACCGGTCGAGATTCAAACTGTCTATGGTCAGCTTAAGCCTTATGGCTGGATGGACAGAATTAAAAATCCTTTGGCAGGCAGAACAACTCCCATATACTGTATGTATTTTATCTGTGTATTTGGGAATTTGTCTGAAGTTCATCTTTAAAGCGGAGTAGCTGGGTAGAAAAAAAATAAAAGGCAGCAGCTACAAATACTGTAGCTGCTAACTTTTAATATAAAGGACACTGAGATGACGGCACCCAAAGCCGACCCCTCCATAGGCTTCGGGTGCAGGTGCCATTCTTACTAAGGAAAACAGGGAGTACAGCCTGTGTCCTACTGCACATGCACGATCTGCACTGCACTTTCTGAATGGTCCCGCTGCGGGGGGAGGGGACAGAAGTTTCATAGATCGCTGCACAATGATGCAGCAATCATACACGGAAGTGGGAGCGGATACTTGGTTTTGACAGGTATCCGCTGCCACCTGAAAGGTGCTAAGTATGGCAGCGGAGGGTGCAAACAAGTGGAGCTTCCACTTTTGGGTGGGACTCCGCTTTGAAGACACCAAATGAGAGAAAAGGTAAAAGTAACAGGACAAATTAAGGCCTTCAATGAGATGTGTTCCTTGTGCCGCTGTGTCCTCCTTTCGCCAAAATCTTTCTCTTGCAGTGCCCCCCCACCACTGCAATTTCCTGGTGCAGCAGGGGTGCACATAACTAAGGGAGTCAGTACAGACACTCATCAAGAGTGCCCAACTACGCCCACTTTTTCCACCCTGCTGCTTAATGCATGGAAGCCAATAGTACAACTTTGATGAATGAAGAATGATCTATGAATGGAGGGGGCAGATCTATCAATCATCCCACCTTCCTCCATTCATAGATCCTGTTTCATTCATAGTACAACTTTGATGAATGAAGAATGATCTATGAATGGAGGGGGCAGATCTATCAATCATCCCACCTTCCTCCATTCATAGATCCTGTTTCATTCATAGAAGCTGTAGTATGACTTCTATGAATGGAGGAACTCGGTGGAACAGGCAGGCATAGTCGGGTATGCTTGATAAGTGTCTGTGATAGCCCGTTAGTTCTATTAACCCCTGCCGCATCAGGTGATCATCATGGTGGGGGTAGGCGGGGGGTATTGGAGGAGAAAGATTTCTGCTAAAGGTGGACACAGCAGCACAAGGAACACATCCCACTGAAGGTAAGTAATGCCTCATGTGCTGATTTTTAAATGTTTTTTGTTTAGGTAAACTTAGGCTTTAAAGAAATATCTTTGCAAAATGATAAAAATTGCAAAATGAACAACAGAAGGTTATTGGGGAGGACAGATGGAAAAGAAGCGAGAAAGGCAGGGGGGAAAAGGATAAAGACTATGGGAAAGAGAGACTAAGATATAAATATGGGGAGGGAAGAGAGAGAATGTACAGTTATATCCACAGAGCAGTAAATTGGACTGTGTTCTGAATTTGCTCTAAGCAGTTTCAGTCCCATGGATAGATCCTTGTATAAGGATTTGGTAAGATAATGAGGTAATTAATGATCTGATGTACGAATGGAACAGTACAGCACAATTTAGATTGCGGATTGCAGATAGGGGTAGGGAATGATAGAATAAAGTTACTCTAAATTATCTTTGTATGCAATATAAGGGATATACACCATACAAGAAGTGTGAGGAAATCCACCAACAGTCAGGAAATCCCTGGTTATCACCAGAACTAGTGTTTCCATTACCCATTTCCCAGATTACTCCCCTCTTTCTGTTCTGAAGATAATCCAAAATTTTGGATTTTCTTTCACTTTTAGTGATAGCAGTTAAAGTGTTTGTAACCCTAAAAAAAAACTTATAACAGGTTAAACAGCACAGTGCTTGTGCTATCTATCCTGCCCCTGGCCGATCCTGCCTGCTGCTGCCCTGCCCTCTGTAAACTGACCACGGTTTATCATGGCTGCTGAGCCCTGACACTGTGGTCAGTTTATGTGCCTCCGCCCCTTCCTCCCTGCCTGTCAGCTCGGGAGTCTGTGTCTCTTTACCAACCCCCCCCCCCCCACTGCTGTTAGTAAAGAACTGAAATCTTAAAAACATTGCTGCCAGACCCTCTCTCTTAAGCTGCCATCCTGCAGTGTGTAATCATGTTAGAAACAGAGCCTCTAAATACCTTTTTGTGCTGCATCTTCAGGCCGGTCACGTGACTCCTGGCCGTTCTCCTGCTCCGATGATACAGCAGGAGGGGCCGAGCGACTGACGCCAGAGGGAGATCTCAGCCCCTCCCACTGTAGCCCTGCATTGGAGTACTAAAGTGGCCAGGAGTCACGTCACCAGCTTACATCACAAAAAGATATTTAAAGGCTTCAGTGCAGGATGGCAGCTTAAAACATGGCGGCTGCCAGCGAATCATAATGTAGGGTTACAAACCCTTTAATAGCAATAAAAACCTGGCAGGCATTTTAGCTCCTCTCCGCTATCCAAAAAAAAATGTCTTTGCTTTAGTTATACTTTAAGTCAAAGAGGACCGACACAAGAATTTATTGGGGGGAATTTATCAAACCTGGAACAGCCAGAATCAGGAGCAGTTGTGCATGGCAACCAAACAGCTTCCAGCTTTTATAAAGCTTTTCTGAACAAGCTAAACATAGAAGCTGATTGGTTGCCATGCTCAGTTGATTCAGATTTTGGCTACACCAGTTTTGATAAATTCCCCCCATTGCGGTTTCCTGTTTTATTGGCATGATTTGATTTGAACACATGTTAGCTATTCACTACCTTTCAGCACTCATCAATGTTTTCTAATTCTTTTGATGTACGTTTGCTTAAAAAGTTCTCTATTGATCCTGATAAGTCAAATGAATACCATTCCAAAAGATGTGTTCCTAATCTATTACCCTCTTTGTGAAGAATTTCAATTCATCATTTTGGACACTATAAATAACCCTAAACAAAAGGGATCAGAGACATTTGTTTGTTCTGTTTCTTCAGCATAAGTACACATCTATTAAATCTGATCTCTTCTTTGCTGCAAGTTAATTGATCAGTGAAGAGACCTCTGCCTTGCAGCCTTAAACATGAATTAATCCCAGAAACAAAGATTTAATATATAACAGCTTACCAATCCTTAAATGTGCTTCTTGCATTCATTTTCGTTTTTTAAAGTGGAAGTATAGGCTAAATTTAAGTCTTGTTAAATACATAGCCTCCCTCCTCCTCCTACCTATGCTGTATATCATTTATGAAAGAGATCTGTGATACCTTTTTCTTATTCTGTTTAAGCGCAGTCATGTGATCCAAAAGCAGTGGGGCCCCTGTGGCAGTGACGGCATCCACCGTCTTCCACTGCATCTCCATTGTTGGCGTTCCCTCCCATTCGCTGCAGTAGCAGCTCGCTGACACACAGGGCCGTCTTAATAGCATCATGGGCCCCTGGGCAAAGTAATGCATTGGGGCCCCTACAAGGCTGCCGCAAATTTATGCACATATTCTCAAGAATTAAAGTATAAATAGTTCATAGAATTAAATATATATTTATTAGTACTTTCAATAAAATCAATTTTAAACAATAAAAAAAGCATTCCATAAATAAAAGGCTAAAAAAAACACAAAGGACACATTATAGGGGGGAGGGGATCAGGAGAGCAAGATACTGGGATCAGGAGGGCAAATTACAGGTTCCGGGACACTGGCAATCCTGGGAAAGCTTAGTAAAAAGAGTGACTATCTCAGCAGATCCAGGACAGTTGGCAACTATGATGTAATGTAAGATTATCATGGGGCCCCCATGCACCTGGGGCCCCTGGGCAGTGCCCAAGAGTGCCCTTGCATTAAGACAGCCCTGCTGACACAGGGATCGTGTGACCGCACGAATGCTTATTAAGAAGAAGGTATTTACATAGAACAATTTTACAAATGGAGGAAACATTTTTAACAAGAGTCATATTTTGTCTCTACTTCCACTTTCAGCTTTTTTTCACCTTTATTTCACTTGGTGTCTCTGCACTCCATGGAAGAGCAATGGAAACAGTAGCACTGTCAATCTGGGGAGAGGGTAGTGTTAGGTATGACAGAAGATTAGGATGGACTTTACTAAAAATTAAAGGATGAGTTTACTTTAAAATGAATAATAAATGCGCTTTTTTTGCAAGTAAAAAGAAGTGCATTTGCGATTCGTTTTTTTCAGGAGCCTACAGAGCATTGCATCCGCGATCAGCAGATCACGGGTGCAATATCAGGCTCCTGCAGACTCTCAGTAATGCTGTCTACTCATACTTCTGATACAGGCAGACAGTTACTAGATAGCAGAAAGAATCAATAAACTATGAGAGTGCTCATCAGCACCCTTGAAGTTCAAGCGGCTATCTGCCTCTTGGAAGACAGATATTGTAGTTCATTCATTCACAGAACTCTGCTAATGAATGATGCAGCTGTGTGGGCGGAGCCCCATACGGCCACACTCTTTTCAAATTGGGACAGCGGGTGCAAGAGAAGACCCACCCATGTTGGGATACAACATTGTATCAACATTTAAGGATAATTTCACCTTTTGTAAAGATAATCAATGCACATGATTTTGTGCATTTACTGTGTTATTATTTTGCACTGCAGCCTGTAAAGCATTGCACGCACAATCAACAGATCTCAGGTGCATTGTCAAGCTCATGCAGACACTCAGGTAGCTGTCTATGGGCAGACAGTTACTGAATTTCAGGAAGAGTCAATGAAATGCGAGAGTGCTCATCAGTGTCCTTGCGTGTCAGAATATACCCGACACTCGTTGTCACAGCGGGGGATTGAGGTGGTGCACGGACTGGAGCACAGTGACATGTCACTTGTTACACCCTATATACATGTAGAACATGTAACATATTAGAAAAGGTGTCAGGAGAAAATCTGTAATTTGTTAATCTATTACTTGTTCCTTGAAAAGGGATCTTTGCATAACTGTAAAATTTACATCCCATGGTGCATTATTATACATCCAAATGGTGTGTGTAATCCAAGAAGAAAGCCATCACCACATAGAATGGCCGATTACCAGCTAATGTTGACCTCCATTTAGGAAGGTCTTTCACACTAATGGCTAAATACTCAGCCAGGGTGTTTAATCCTCCCAGCGACTCCGTAAGATAGGCAACCACCATTCAAGGATGGGTTCCATCTCTCCTGAGATCGTTGTCTTAGTGCTCTTTGTTAGCCGTTCCTATGTTAGAGATTCTGTAGACAATGTACGCAGATGTATCTTCCTAATGTCCGTGTTTTCTATGGCTCTCCAATGGCAAAGGAACTGGATCCTCTTTGCTTACTCCTGCAAGTCTGCTGCGGTTTCTGTCAGTCTGCCTCCTAGACTCTACATTCTCCACTGACCACTGTTCCATTATGGGCTCTGCCTCTTATAATTACCTATATAAATACCTTTTTTTCCTTTTTTATAAGTCAGATCATTGCAGGTGAGAGTTTCCAGCATAGCTAATGAACTGACCAAGGTATGTTCTACTGCTTAGTGTGGTCAGTTTCTAATAGGAAAGCAGAGGGACTATCAGTAACACCAGGAATTCCACACAAAGGAAACAATATAAAGAGAACAGGATACTTTTCCATACAAGTACATGGTACAGCAGGCACATATCAGGAATATGAAATGCCGGGGTAACAAACACTTTAAGGAACCTAGGCATTATTTTATTTGGGAGGAAAAGGTGTTAAAAACTGCTGGTTGTAGCATTTAGCAAAACTGTGTGTTGTAGAACACTGCATTGACAGAAGTGGCACAGGTAAGTTTTATCATGAACTGAGGTTCATTGACAGCCCATAAAAATGAAAGGGCTGCCTCAACACACAGAAATGCGTGCTTTACAGTTGATTGCTTTAATGGGCCCTAAGGGTTGCAATCGGCTGCTACCAACAGGTTAGTAAGAACCATCTGTCAGTAAGTAGTTAAGGCAACTTGCATGGCATTATATTCTGAGCAGTTTGAACCTGAAACCAAACCCTCCCTGATCTGAATATAAAATAATATCACAGTTTATCATTTTAGCTGAACATCTTCCCTTTCTCACATACTCCAGACTCCCTTTTTTTTAAATGAGTGTTAAGGGATCTTTCTTTAGAGAACATAATGGGAAACAATGAAGAAGCCCAAAGGCTGAGAAGGATTGTGAGAGCATAACATTATTTGATCAAAACATACACACGTTATTAATCAATCATAGCATACACAATGCTTGAATATTTATAAGTAGTTGCCATCAATAAACCTCAAGGCAGGAATTGCTGGTGCTTAAACTTCTACTAAGGTCAATATCTGTAGGTCCTGTTAAACAGTGATGGACCAAATTTGCCCAGTGCGACTCGCCAAGTGTTTGCCAAACCTTGTTAATATTCAGTGAACCTGAACTTAGAGGTGAATCCTACTGTTGAAGTGGGGGGTCAAATCTTGTAGTTAAATCCTGTCATGGGAAGCTGGTCACTGTCATGGGGGACCAGTGCAGACCAAATTTTTTATGCAATAACGTACAGTGGGAAGAGGGTCTTTTCATTGGGTTTTCAGGGCAACTTTGAAAATATATACATTTTCATGCTTAGATGATGAGTTACAGCTGTACATGGTGTTACAAACAATACAATTTTCATGGCCAGTCCCACCAACTACTTACACTGGTAGCCTCTGTAGAACTAATTTTTTTTCTTTTACTATTGGCTTACATAGAGCTGTAGCCCTCCAATTCAATTCACTCCAGTTTGAAAAAAACATATTTTTAGCAAGTTTTAAGAGCAACAAATGCTTTTTGATCAAATAATAGTGACTGGTAAATAAAATTGGCCAGTATGTGCCTGTAGCTGTCCCTGTTCTCCCTGTGCAAAACTGTCCTACCACTGGCCAAGTTCTATCAAGTGTAAAATCGGCTAGCAGCAGGCTATTTTAATGATGCAGAATTGGTTGAAATGCACTTGAAGAAAAGATATAGGAAGGAATTTTACTACACAATTTAAGAGACCACAGATGGCACAACAGTGTAAAATTGGCCAGCAGCAGAACAAATTTAAATAGCAAGGTTAGGTCCAAATTTATTAGAGATAAATAGCACAGACTGGAGCTTTACTTCAAGCTTTAAAAAGCTGCAGAGGATACAGGAGATAAAATTAACCAGTAGTAGGACAGTTTTATCAGGGACAATGGGCCAAAATGTTCTAGAGACAAAAGGTACAGGCAGGTGTTTTACCACAATAATTACAACACTTTCGATGACACAGTAGTGAAAATCTGGAATGCAGCATGACAATTTTAAATAGCAAAGGCTAGGTCCAAATTTACTAGGGAAAAACAGCATAGACTGGGGTTCTACTACATGAACTGAGATGCTGTAGAAGATATAGCAGGTCAAAGCGGCCAGCAGCAGGACAAACCCAAGTCATGTCTCTACTGTGGAATACTAAAGAAAATATAATGTATTAACTTAAACCCTTGCCAGAGTCTTTTTGTGCCTGTCTTCCACAAAACAAAATTCAATTAACAGGCACTACATGCAAGTCGAGCTAGTAAGATAATTAAAGCAGACATTGGATTAATGAAATGGAACCTATGACTCTGGTCACCGGAATAGTAATTTGGTTATAAGTAGGAAGCACGGACAGATTAGGTTGGGGACAATGAGTGAAACACAAAGGGTTAAGCAATGAAGACACCGTACAAGCCAGATATTATGTATGGGTTTTATAGGCTGCTTTCTCTTGCAATACTGTTTTCTTTCTGCATCTATTATTTGCTTTATTTCTTCCCAATCTCCTCCCTGAGTATGTTTTCACATGTTTATGGATCTGACATTTATTTCATCTCAGTGACAGCACATAAGAGGTTCATTATCATTTTAGGCATCACCATTGACCCAGTTTTCTCAGAATAGTCCTGGCTATTGCCAGAGGGTACCTTTCCTAAAGGAGTTATCTACTTTTCTTGTGAATGTATGCACTCATCTTAAATCATTTCAGAAATGTAAGTAAACAGTTTAAATGCTCAGACCTCCAAACTATTTGTTAGCTATGGCCTCTGTAAGTCTCTCAATAACTCTTATACATGTTAACCCAAACTTTCCATTAATTGTATAGCATAATTATGAAGGTTACTGAGCATGGGTTACCCATGAAGACGGTTACAGTTACAACTATGTGATCAAAGTGATTTTAAACCCATTCAACAGTTCAAGCAGGACAATGAGGATTCCTAGCCACTGCATACTTCAGCTGCTCGAAAGGCCACATGAAAACAATTTGGTCTTCATTTCAAAGACCAGCCATAGACGGTTCAAATCTCAGGCCAGTTCAGCAGGAACCTGCTGAGATTTGAACCGAATATGGAAAGACTGAATGTACCAAGTTGATCAATTGTTGCAGGAAAGAAATTCACTCCATCTATGGCTGGCCTAAAGCATGCATTGGATAAGAAGTGCAACTCTGTGTGCATAATGTTTAGTGTGGTGGACACTGTTGGGGCGTCAACAGTGCTAATTGCCACTTGCTGCTTGCAGGTTTCAGCACTATTAAAAGTGTGATGAAAGCCTGCTAAAGCCTGCTGTATGTAACATTTCCTAACAGGAGCGATTTAAATGCTTAGAGAAAGCTGCCTGAAAGCTTTGCAGAAACTTGCTGTTGACACTGCTCTTAGGGAAGGGGGTGGCATGAAGGCACAGTGGTGAGGAGGTATCTATCATGATGGTGAAAAGAGGGGATGCTGGCACAAGGGTAAAGGGGGGGGGGATGCAAGCACAGTGGTGAAGGACGGGTGCTAGCACATTGGTGGTAGTGGGGGCGTGGTTACAGGCATGGTGGTGAGTTAAGCCTCCGCGAGGAGCTGTCATCTGTAACTCCAAATGCAGTTCTCCAGCCAGAAGCAAAGGGTTCAGGTGGTGGTGGGGGTTGGTGGTGTGAGTTGCCAGGCCAGAAATTACGATGCCTGTGTAAGCTGCAGCAGAAGAGGGGGAGTGATAGGGACTTGGTGTGATTTGACAGGCCAGAAATTAGAAGGTAATTTCCCACACAGATACAGTAGAACCCCATATTCTATAGGGGTTGGGGCCCTACCACTGCACCCCTAACTCTGAACCTTCTTGTCTCCCAGCAACCAGGACACTGCAACCCAATCAGGGCCATCTTTAAGGCAGGGCAAAATGGGCAGCTTCCCAGGGCCCCATCATTGTTGGGGGGGCCCAATAGTGCAGTGTATGGAGAAGCGGGGCTGGCAGTGGATAGAGTCGTGGATAGGGGATGGTGGATCCCAGTGATCAGTGCTGTGCCTGGCTCTCGGTGTGTGACACGGAGCAGTGGCAGCAGATAGGAAATGAATGGGGGCGGGGGGCAAGTGCAGTGCGGCGCTGGCTGGATCCCTCCCATAAGTCCCGATTCCCGTGTACCTCCCTCGCAGTGCCAATTCACCCCCAGCCAAGCGGATGTGCTACAGAAAAAGACAGGGCTCTGGTCCCAGAGTACCAGCTGTCAGGAAAGCCAGACTTGTCTTTTGAAGTGAAAGCAGATCTGGTGTACAAGTCCTCTCCAGGGTCTGTGCATTGCTGCATAACCTTGCCCCCGCATGTTCTGGGGTCCCTCCCTCGCAGTGCCCACTCACCCCCCAGCCAAGCAGATTTGCTACAGGAAGTGACTGGGCTCCGGTCCTGGAGTACCAGCTGCCCTCCTCTCTGCCCGGCTCCTCCCGCCGCTGATTAGTACAGAGGGCTCTGATCCGCAATCCCTCTGGCCATTCCAGGCTATCTGGGGTCCCTTCCGACACTGTCCTCTGCCCTTTATGCCTCTCTTGACCCCATGAGGGAGCCCTCTCTTCTTCCTGCACCTCCCATCTACCCTGCACCCCTCATCCCATACTGATGTACTTTGCAGAACCGTCCTCCCCTCACTATACACCCTGCCCCCACCCCATAGAACACTGTACTCCTCACTGTACACCCTGCTCCCACCTCATAGAACCCTGCACCCTTCACTATACACCATACTGCACTATGTAATCTCCCCTTATCTAATACATTGTTGGGGTGGAGACAAAATTGCATTTGTAAGGGGGGGGGGGCACAAAAAATGCTTGCCCAGGGTCCAATCAATATTAAAGATGGCCCTGAACCCAATACCCCAGAAACTGCACCCCAGACCCTTCACCTTTCTGCCAGCAACTCTGCCATTGCATACTCCACCACTGCCCCTCTGTCTCTGCTCCCTGCCTAGAGGTTCAGGACTTTTGCCTACTTCCTCCTCCCTTGGGTGGCATCACATCCTCACTACTGCAGTCTGGAGAACTGAAGAAAGTAAGATAAACAGGGTAATCACACTGAGTTTTGGAAAGCTCTATCTAGTAGCAAATATACATTTCTTTAGATTTAAAATATATTTAAAAAAATTATCCACGAGCAAGCTTATAAAAGTAAGTAATTTAATAAATCAGCAATTTAGCAATATTTCTGAGGTAAAAACCCAAATCAACCGCCTGATTTTAACGGGGTCGGCAGTCTCTACCATCCTCTAAAATGTGATTTGCGGTGGATCACTTTCCAGAGGGTGATAGAGCAGCGGCTGCCAGACATTTAGGAGGCATTCTGTCTTCTTCTGGGTGCCTGTATTTTTGTGAGGGTTTTATTTCTTTAAATTCCAAAGGGGATTTAGTAATGAGAAACTGCACTGGAACCATTAGCCAAGTGGTGGGTTCACGGTTCCAGCGCATTCTTATTGACCCGAATGGGCAAGTTTTATAGCCATAGCCTGCAGAGTAAAGCATCGTGATCGTGGCATATGTATATAACAATCCAGCGGTTAGGTAGGAGGATTTAAGTAGGTGGTTGGAAGGGGGAATAAAAATGTGGGTCAACCTCCTGTTTTTTCCACCCGTGCGGAATGGCCTTTAGGATGAGCTCTCTAATAATACCGCATATACAGTATATGCACTTATTAAAAACACACTATATGTTCCCTTAAAAATTACAAGCTGGGAACAGAAAGAAAGATATACATTTTTGTTTTTGGTCTTATGATAACATGCATGTATATGATCATTTCTTTAAAAGATTTAATACATATACAATTGTGCAATAGAACATGTCACTTACCTGCATCTTTTTTGAAAACCTTTCTAAAGAAAAATGTTCTGGTTGACTACAGCAGCCAATCAGTTTCCAACTGTTATTTTAATAGCCATGGTTTGAAAACGAATTAATGAATCTAGTTGCTATGGATAATGAGCACATTTTTTATACATGTATCCGAGCTTCTGGGCCCTGTGTCGGTGGACTTCTTTTTGCTTCAGGTGAATGATATATTCCCAAACAGGTCTATAGGAAAGCAAAAAAAAACCTTGAAGCAGGTCCAATGCAGGTCAGAAGGAGGTCATCTAACAACTACTGCACTACCTGCACAGAGTTTGCATGTTCTCCCTGTGCTTGACCATATGTGTATGTATACATATTAGTTAGGGGCAGGGGCAACATGCGGCCCTCCAGCTGTTGCAAAACTACAAGTCCCATCATGCTTCTGGGAGTAATTGTACCCGTCAGCCTTACAATGCCTCATGGGAAATGTAGTTCTACAACAGCTGGAGGGCTGCAGGTTGCCTACCCCTGGTTAGGGGCCATAGACTGTAAACTACTCGGTGAATATACAATATATTTTAAATTGCTGCAAATTTGTCAGCACTTTATTATAAGTAACTGTAATAATAAGTAAATAGGTACAGGACAAATACAATTGTTGCTGGATTCTGAATGTTCTTAGAAGCATTGGAGACTAATGCCATCATAGAAACCTTTCACCGACACATACTCTTAATCTGTTACTTTGTCAGACCATGGCTCTTTGCCCAAACGCAACGCGGTTATAATGGTTCACTCTCATATCATGTTACTCTTAGAACACATCACTGTGTCAGAATAACCTATTGTCAAATACTTTACTTGTGACCAATTCGGAACATGTCAACCATAAAAAGATTGTCTGTCAGTCAGAATCCATCTGCCACTGCAAGCTTATATTGAGCTCTCTGAGGATTGGATTGGAGGTCACAATCAATAACTCAGAGAGTCCTTAGTTTGCACAGGATATGATGATGAATGGGGAATTAGTGTATGCAGTTCAAGAGGAGGCCCTATTTGCAGTTCAGTTTTGCAGATGTAGGTTGTTATCAGTACAGGTAGAGATGTCAGTACAGTTCAGGTTTTGGGGAATACATTTGTTTAGAGGGAGGGCAGTAGGACGTTTTCAGGGGTGCAGGTTATCACTCCAGCTGTGTCACCGATGCAGGGAATGGAGAATGCAAGTGGTTTTCATTTGGGTTTGGGATGGGGGTGTGGTGAAGTGGATATGCAGCTACAAGGTGAAGAAAATGTCCATTTGTGCTTTGTTCTCCTGGAGCTGTCATTAGTCATCATTCTAGGATATTGGCTGTGAGTGCGGGGTAGATTTACTAAAACTGGAGCACTCAAAATCTGGTGCAGTTGTGTATGTCAGCTCCTAACTTCAGCTTGTTCAATTCAGCTTTGGCAATAAAACCTGGTAGCTGATTGGTTTCAATGCAGAGCTGCACCAGATTCTGCACTCTCCAGCATTGGTAAACAATTCACACTATGGTGTCCGTTTATGAAACAGAGAAGAGCTGAGATCCTGAGGATCACGGCTGATCTCTCAGCTCTACCAGTTTATGAAGCTGAGATGAGGAGTGAAAAACCTGTTCTTCACTTCTCATCACAGGACACACCCTTCTGCCATTCACTTTTACACAGATGGCTGGTTTATGAAGGAGAGATCTGAAGATCTCACTGGCCATCTCTGTAAAATATCTCCGTCCCAGATTCACCAGCTCAGAGGTGGTGAATTTGGGTGTGAAGCTGCTGTGATGTGAGGAAAAAGGCCTTTTTTTTCCTAATATCAGCACCAGCGAGGTTAAGGATTGATACCAATAATAACTATATATGTTTATGTGTATAATTGTGTTATTTATATATATATATATACACACACACTATAGTTATAATATATTGTCTTTTAGGACACATTCACATCTGAGCAATGCAGAATTGTTGGCAGAATTGGGCAATTCATGGCGCAGTTCCAAATTGCACTAAAATTGTATCAAAATATGTACTGCGTTTTTGGGTGCCATTCATTGCTAATGTCACCCCAAATGCAGCTAGCAGACATGCATTTTGCCACACATTTTGTCCTTTCACAAATATGCTACCAACGCGCCAATATGCAAAAACGCTTAACGCTGCATTTTGGTGCAGTTTTTTTAATGCGCATTTTGCTACTTTTAACAACACACATTTTGGTGTGTTTTTTTAAACGCATTTTAGCACATTTTTATGTGCATTTTGGTGGTTTTTTAACATGTATTTTGGCTAATGTTTTACCTGCGTTTTTGTGTGCATTCTGGAAATGCATGCAAAATGCATGTTATGCTTGTGGTGTTAATGGCACCCCAAAAGTGGCTAGCAGATGTGCTGTTTGCAACAATACACATAAAAACCAAATCAAAATGCACATTAAAAAGTGCCAAAATATGTGCTAAAAAAAGTGCCAAAATGTGCATTACAAACTACACCAAAATGCATTTTAAAATAACCTGTGCCAAAATGTGCGTTAAAGCACCAAAATGTGTGTTTAGAAAAGTGCCAAAATGGCCAGTAAAAAAAATCAACACCAAAACGCCCTGTTAAAAAGCAGTACATTTTTATGTGCATTTTGGTGTTTTTTAAATAATGTCAAAATGTGAAACAAAAATGGGACAAAATACACATTTAAAAATATGCCAAAATGTGCTTAAAAACTGTTAAAAAAATCACCAGTGATCAGTGCTTATTATTTTCATGTATTTATACGGTCTTTTTAAACTTTGGTTTCACCTATTAAACTCAGCTGCTCTGCAATCACACCCAGGTATCTCACCCAGATCACAGGCACCCCTCCCCCTTCTATACAGATCTCAGGTGTTCTCCGAGGAAAAACTTCTCCTCTCTTCTCCTTCTGAAAAGAAATGTTCTCCGCTTCATAAACAGGGTGTCAGTGGAGATGATTTTTCACAGAGAACTGCTGAGAACTGAAATGTGATAAATTATCTCTGTTTGATAAACGTACACCTAAATCTGGAAATAAGGTTCACAAGTGGTAATCAGCCCAAGGAGGAGGGCTGCAGATGCATGTTAGTCTATAGTGGGATGTGAGTGCCTGCTAGTCTTGGTAAAATGTTTGTGGGCCATTAGTCCAGAAGGTTGCAGGATGTGGCCTTAATTCTAAGGGGGACATGGCCATTAATCCAGGGGAGGGTTCACGTGACTAAGACCAGGTAGGATGCAGTCATGTAATCAACAGTCTAGTGTTTGGCTGTTGGACTAGGTGTTGTTGATAGGTGACCATCAGTCAAAAAGGGCACAGGTGATTTCTGGTGTCATCAGGCTCTGTGAAATTGTATACCAACTGGGAAGGTGGAGGCATGAAGACTGGCAAAAGGAGATAGAAAGACATACAGTAAGTACCCTATCACATAAAGAAACAAACAGGAAGGTTATGCTGTGCTGACTTTATTATGACTGCAAACCTAGCACTGCGTAGAAGGGGGTTATGGCTGATATGGGAAATGTTTATAGATAACTGGGATAAGGGAAGGTAATAACAAACAGATATTGGTGAGTTAAAGTCTAGAGATGGATAGAAGGTGACAATTTTAACTCCACAGCTGGAGCCCTTGCAAGTCTAAGTTGTATGTCTAGGGGAAGAAATTATAAAAAAAAAAAATTTCATCTATAAAAGCTCCCACATTTTTATTAATCCCAACATTTTATTAACATTAATGAAAAACTTAATGCATCCTGAGTTTCTAAGTCACTTAATGTGATTACAAAAACAGAAAAGCTGTAGGACACCTGGGCAGCATAGGCATCGGATAAGTCTGATGGACCTCCATGTTATGCACTTGCATTGATTGCTGTCAGCATTTATTGGCTATGGTTATGCCACTGCCTGCATCTGGACTGATAGGACACCTGTTTTATTATACATTGGCCTTGGAGCTTTTTGGTCTTGAATACTCTCATGTGATATTCCATACACGACCAGCCATACTCAGCACCTCCCTAGAACTGTTGTGGGAACAATCTGAGATCTAGTCTTGTGATCAGGCCCTTCCCTATCTTGATGTGTTTGTTCCCTGCTGTGAGGCAGACTTAGTGAACATATTTGGTACTAAGGCATCCCCTTTCTTGGCTTTTCTTTATGCTCCAGTGCCTGCCCAGGGGATCATCATTATGCTGGTGTTTCTCTAATGCTGATACAACCACTGTATTGTTTTCATGCGTCCTGATGAAGCCACTTCTAGCGAAACGCGTTGGCTCATGAAGATTTATATTGATATTTGGCATATTTATATTACATGTAATGTCAACTACTCCACCACCTTGTTAGTTGACTCAGTTAATGAGCAAACAAAAACATAGTTTTTTTTTTTCAAATGACAAACATGCATATATATATTTTATGGTATTTTAGATTGATTGTACAATAAAATACAGTATATTGTGTTTTTACATGGTTGTGTATTCCTTATCTGGCCAATATAGTCCGATAGTTCCTTGTCCAGAAAAGTTTATGGTTTAAAAGTCCCTGACATTTTAATTTACAGAATGCATACTGTATGTCTAAAAGTTGAATTCCAGCTCTAGGTGTTTGCCACTGGCCCACTTCCTGAAGTCCCACAGATTCTTTTTTTCTTGAACACCCTACACTTCACCTTTTTTCAATGAAGTTTTCTTGCTGGTCCAGTGATGTCACAGGAGCTTCCTCTTCTTCCTCAACAGCTGTGGCAGGCAGGCCTTTCTCCTGGACTGAGCAGCACTCAAGTAATACTGCACTGTAAAACCATGAGCCCAGCATGACGTACCCCTAGGGGGTATGTCAAGAACAGTCTGGGCTCAAAGGGAAAGCGCAGAATGATGCGGAAGTAGATCATTGGGGGAGCATTGCTGCAGTGTGGAGAGGATAAGTACAGTTAGGCAAACTTTTTTTATTTATACAGGATGGGGAGGCCAAAAAAATAAAAAAGGTTTGCTTTAAACTATTAGCAATTTTATTTAAGTCCTTTAACATCTGTCTATCTGATCTTTCATGTGTTGCCGTGGCTATCAAGAGGACTGAATGAGTAAAATTAGCTCTAGATTGTCCATAAATTATAGAAAAGGAACGTTGCATTAGAGGGATCAGTGATACCTTGTAACCGGAGTATCAGTGTCACAGGTATTCACCACCTGTCACCAGCCTTTGAATAATGCAGCAGTGAAGGTAATATGCAGGTTGTATTAGGATCATCTTGCTCAGTATCGCCCTCTACATCATACAGACAAGACATCTGCCTTGCTGACAGGGACCTCCCTCTGCAGCAGATAACATAGGCAGTGTGCACTGTACCTCAACACTCACCATCCCCCATGTACCTCTATCTTCCTAAAGCTTTCTCTCCCTGCAGTCACCCCCTCCTGATCTCACTCTATCATTCTAGATGATGCCCATGCTCAGAGAATGCCATCTGTTCAGGCACAGATGCACAATGCAAGGGCTGCCAAGCAGAACGGAGCGCAGCTCATGACCAGCGCCTGACATACACCGCGCTGACACTGGCAACGCAGAAGACAGTGCAATGCTCTGCAGATTTATTTATGATCGATATATTACACATATTAGACTAAAGTCAAAGACTTCCCATATAAAGCAATGTGCAAATATTAATGTTGTATTAAATATTATATAATGATATTACCAAACACTACGCCATCAAGACGTGATTTGGTCCCTACTATTCAAGGACTGTTTTGTTGGTGGATGCTACAAAAGAATGAATATTAAATAAAAGTAATAGATTAAGCTGTACTGATCTGCATTTTTTGTTTGGCATAAACTTTAAAACCGACAACATCCTAAAATCGATGAACGTGGGATAAGTACCCATTTTGAATGAAGGCTTTCTTTTACATAAACCAGTAACAATGCCAACGTGAATTAAATCGACTAATCGTTACTCCACAACGGGTTTACGTCTAAATATGTACTGTGAGAAACAAAGACATCAGCGTGTGAGTGAGGAAGACATGGCGATATTGGGCTTCTGACAGTCTCCTGAAGCCACCAGCGCTGGCTGGCACAGACTCCATTTATGCCCCCCTGCTTTGTGGGGAGTGAGAAAGGGATTATACTGCATGAAAATTTCTGAATATGTACAGCGAGGATGAAAGGATCTGTGAATGGATAATACTCTGATTGTTCTGGGAATCACAGCGTATCCCTGTGTTATAATACACAGGACATTTTGAGTGAAGCTTACTGGAGACACATTGCCACTGATAGGAAACAATATATTAAATATTTATACAGAAGTAAAAAGCCCCTCCCCGTAGTCTTTTCATTAGGACACCTAATAGGTTAATCTTAAAAGCTTTGTCTAATATAATAATGGGACATTTTAGCAGTCAGAAAAACATGGATGTGGAATAACATTTTGTTAAACAATTGAGAAGTACACAGTAATAAAACAAGATGATTCAACAAAGTTTTTTAATATGTATCCGAGCACACCTTCAGTGGCATCATCTATACCCATATGTAGTACTATTAGTGCTGACCTGAAATTAAACAATGGCCCAGGTTACAAATGTGTACACTCACATGGTGAGGAGGCCTCAGGCACATTTATTTCAGGCATGGTTCTTCCCCAGGTGTCTAACATAAAAGGCCCCAGGCACTTCAAATCAGGATATCCCAAAATACAGCTGGTCTCCATCACCAGACTAGACTCTAATCCTCTTCAAAGGCTATACTGGCTGCATAACTTGTGGACTCAGCTCCTGGGAGAACAGGGCTTTAAGGGTATCTTACTCATACGCTTTAAATGCGGGAGAGCAGACAATGTTCTTGTGTGGCCTCAGCCAATTGTTCACCACATGTATTTAGTAGGGGAATGCCACAGGTGCTTCCTCAAGGCCAATTACTTTGCTTTCACCAAGCCTACATCTTGAGGGACCATCCAGCAGGGAAGACCTGTGCAACATGCACTCTCCTAGGGCAGAGGTCTCCAAACTTTCTAAACAAAGGGTCAATTTACTATCCTTCAAACTTTAAAAGGGGCCAGACTGTGACCAGCAGGAGTAGAAAATGCCCTGGTGTCAGTATCAGTGACCCATCATTGATATCAGTGGGAGGAAGAGTGCCCCATTATTGGTGTCCATGGAAGGAATATTGCCCCATTGTTGGTGTCCATCGGAGGAATAGTGCCCCTTCCTTGGTGTCCTTGAGAGGAATAGTGCTCCATCTTTGGTGACCGTGGGAGGAATAGTGCCCCATCGATGGTGTCAGTGGGTGGAATAGTACCTTATCTTTGGTGTCAGTGGGCAGAATAGTCTCCCGTTGTTGGTGGCAGTGGGAGGAATAGCGTCCCATCATTGGTGGCGGTAGGAGGAATAGTGCCCCCTCCTTGGTGTCCATGATAGGAACAGTGCCTCACCATTGGTGATCGTGGGATTAATAGCGCCTCATTGTTGGTATCCGAGGGAGGAATAGAGTCCCATTGTTGGTGTCAGTGGGTGAAATAGTACCTCATCGTTGGTATCAGTGGGAGGAATAGTCCCCCATCGTTGGAGGCAGTGGGCAGAATAGTGTCCCATCATTGGTGTCAGTGGGAGGAATAGTGCTCCATTGTTGATGTCAGTCAAAGGAATAGTGCCCCACCGTTGGTGTCAGTGGCAGGAATTATGCGCCATTGTTAATGTTAATGGCCACAGTTTGGAGACCACTGTCCTAGGGTCTAAGTCCAGAGAGACTGCTCAGCAACACATTCTAGCAGGGACTAAGCACTGGAAATAATACCCAAGTGGCAGGAAGTGTATCAAATATTTAACTCCTACTTCAGCTCACATTTGCTGGGCCACACTTTTGATAATTGGCTGAGTTGTTTAATATTCAGAAAACTAGTACTCCTCAAGAACAGTCAGATGGAGCTTGCTCAAGAGCTTCTGGAGATGAAGTGACACTGTGATTGGGAAAAATGACCAAAGAGAAACAGCTAGGTTGGTTACACCCAACTGCTTCTAATAGATCACCCAAAAGATGCACAAAAAATAATGTAGTAAAATGACATATCTTTGAACCTACAGTCAGGTCCATAAATATTGGGACATCAACACAATTCTAATGTTTTTGGCTCTATACACCACCACAATGGATTTAAAATGAAATGAACAAGATGTGCTTTAACTGCAGACTTTCAGCTTTAATTTGAGGGTATTTACATTCAAATCAGGTGAACGGTGTAGGAATTACAACAGTTTGTATATGTGCCTCCCACTTTTTAAGGGACCAAAAGTAATTGGACAGATTAACAATCATAAATCAAACTTTCACTTTTTAATACTTGGTTGCAAATGCTTTGCAGTCAATTACAGCCTGAAGTCTGGAACGCATAGACATCACCACACGCTGGGTTTCATCCCTGGTGATGCTCTGCCAGGCCTCTACTGCAACTGTCTTTAGTTCCTGCTTGTTCTTGGGGCATTTTCCCTTCAGTTTTGTCTGCAGCAAATGAAATGCATGCTCAATCGAATTCAGGTCAGGTGTTTGACTTGGCCATTGCATAACATTCCACTTCTTTCCCTTAAAAAACTCTTTGGTTGCTTTCGCAGTATGCTTCGGGTCATTGTCCATCTGCACTGTGAAGCGCCTTCCAATGAGTTCTGACGCATTTGGCTGAATATGAGCAGATAATATTGCCCGAAACACTTCAGAATTCTTCCTGCTGCTTCTGTCAGCAGTCACATCATCAATAAATACAAGAGAACCAGTTCCATTGGAAGCCATACATGCCCACGTCATGACACTACCACCACCATGCTTCACTGATGAGGTGGTATGCTTTGGATCATGAGCAGTTCCTTTCCTTCTCCATACTCTTCTCTTCCCATCACTCTGGTACAAGTTGATCTTGGTCTCATCTGTC
>BLSH010214627.1:65009-79279 GCA_018402905.1 Glandirana rugosa | reverse complement strand
TATGTAGCACAAACAGCAGGAGATATCTTTCATAGGTTCTAACTACTAACCACACTATGCAAAAGTATGCACACAGCAATGCATTTTATAACTTCAAGAATTTGGTTAAACAAATACTCCCTACTTCTATATTCCTAGTGTGCTGATGAATGCACGATAAAGAAATGAATACAAAGAAGAAAGATGCAGAGTAATAAAATAAGAAGAATGGCAGGTAAGAGGTATAGAAGAGATTCCAACTAAGGGTAGGGTTGGCTGAGTAGACTAAAAGACAAATGCAAGCAGATGGCCATATTTTACAATGAGTATGGTATACTGTGTGTACTCATGTATATTTAGATCCATGTCACAAACATGATGGGTCACTGAAATAGACATGAGACAGAGGGACTTCTCTGTTTGCCTGACAGAACCATCACCCTCACCAAAATGATAAGAACATAGCCTGACAGGCTTATAACAGGCAGGACATTTATACATACAGTACAGTCTGTCAGGGTTTGAATACTGCATCTGCCTCCAAGATATCTATAATCGGGGGCTCGTCTACCATAGATGTGTAGGAAAATGTATTCATGTCGTAAACTACATGAAAAGCCAATTTTATATGTTCCCATCAACATACAAAATCACATGCAGAAAGGATACTGAAGACGGCTTATACTATATTTTGTCATTTTTTCCTACATCCAGAAACAAGATGTTTATAGTAACAGGTAAGACTCAACATCCTTTTGTCTGACCTTCGGTACTCTGATGTGCTGTCATCCCTATGAGAGCAGGTGGTCCAGAGAGGGGAGCGAGACATAAGCTCATTAGAGGTTTACAATCTCCCAGAACCTGTCCTCAATGCACCCGAATGAGCCCAGGAAAATTATGCAGAGAAAAGCAGCTGGAAAGAGCCACTATATGACTCAGTTTAATGTGCAAATGAGGAAAAGAGACACATAACAAGGGCAAAGCAGAATGCATATAGAAAATGTAAGGTAAATCACTAAATAAGAAACACAGAGACTTATGGACAGAAGAAGACAACTCATTTTTCTAACAAGAAGGAGCAAATGCGCACTGGTGCACTAAATGCATTTATCAGTTAGGGAGGAAGGAAAGGCTGCACACCACACCACACCACACCACATGTTAAATGTTTCTTCAACAGTGCTGATAATCTGCATATTTTTTCTAATCGATTTCTGTCTAAATACGTTTTAAAGGTTTTCTATGTGGTCATGTGACCGTAAGGGTCCAGTTAGTCTGTGTGCCCTGTGTGGCTGACAATTCTACGAAATCAAAGGTGTAACTAGAACCTTCAGGGCTACGGTGCAAGAAACCATGAAGGGCCCCACTGACCCCATCCTGGGGCCTTTCTCATGTTATGCAGCAGGCCACCTCCTACCATCTTGGGGCCCCTGCATGGTGGCAGAACGCCAGGGCCAAGTTGCACTTTTTTTTACTGGAGTTAACACTGCCTCAGACACACGGCCATCTTGGGGGCCCTCCACAGTGGCGGAATGCCAGGGCCCAGCCGCAAGTGGGACCTGTGCAACTCTGGTAATTCCACCACTGTGCTAAATCCTATAGAGCAGTGATATTATCCTGCCAGCATCCATAGCTCCAAGGCATTGTAGGCCAGGAAAGGGTTCACACTCATCAACTGCAAAAAAGGTGATTGAGCTGGAGACTTGTCATGTCATGTGACTGCATAGAGAAACTTTAAAAAAAGATATTTAGACAACTATTATTTAGAAAAATATGTGAGAAGTATCAGCAATGAGGAACTAAACACTTAACATGTGGTTTATAGTGCAGAGTTTCCTTTTACATTAATAGAGATAGGGCCATTTTCTCGAAGATCTTGATTCAACCAAAATCATACCAATTCACAAACTTTAGGTTTTGTATGGTATCTCATGATAAATCAAGGTTCGGCATTTTCAAATCAGGGTGATATATAGAAAATCCTCCCTGAGAACTTTACAGCTCTACCAGTACCAGTGTTTCCTGAGCACTTTCTATCCTCTTGGTCTTCTACACCACAAATTTAGTTCCCCAAATACTTGATTGAAATAAGATGAGTGCAGAAAACAAAGAGGGCCCTGAGGGCCATAGCAAGTGTTACAACAGAGTAAAAGATTACAAAAGGTAAAGCTTGTTAAGGCACAAGGAATCCGTTTAGTTACGATCAGTAGATATGTGGGAAGATTGATTTTCAAAAACATGTAATGTGCCAAAGTCCAGATGCTACAGGGGAAATTATAAACTTCAAACAGGATAGTTCATGAAAGGGAAATCAGACATAGGCGTTAGGTAGATGACCATATATAAGATCAGCCGTCAGGTATTCCCAGTAAAGGGGCCCAGTAGCTCTCCCAAAGGTCCCAGCACAATTGGCTTTACCTTATCTTTACCACCTGGTGAAAGAAAAATGTAAAAAAAAATACACTACTGTTATAACACCCAGTAACAAATTTAGACAGAAATGCGTAAACTTAAAAGACTCCACATCCAAAGTGTGGCAAGATATGACAAGCACACAGTTCAGCCCTGAAAGAGCCCAGCACAGTATATGGGAAGACATTACCATGGGATAACCATTCAGGCTAACATGGGAGGGCTAACTCCTCAAGTCAAACCCCACCATTTTTTAAAGATAAATAACAAAGAATACTCATCTAGTAAGGTTATTCATTTTGTACAAAACGACTGTTGATTTTCACAATGCACAAAAAAGGCCAATTAATACATATCAAAGTGGAATAATCCTGCCTAAACAGAGGTAGGTGGTGACTGCAATGTCATATATTACCCCCACTTAATGGCGCCATAAGGTTTTATCAGTAAACAATTTAAAAGTAGTTTGTTTCTTCAGTTTTGTTACACCAATCTCAATGTAGTACATAGATATGAAAAATGAGCCAAAAATGAAGAAATATAAAGTATAATACGTGCCATCATCCAAAAAGAGACAAATGAAAATAAGGGTATGGGAAAGGGGTGTCCCGCTAGCACCCCAACACCATTAGTGAAGTAGGCATGGACTATCTCGGCACTCAGGGATAACACATATATGTATAGAAAAATGTAAAACAATTTATTTGAGATATATTACATACAAAAACACATAATAGAATCAATCATGCTGTATTGGGTACATTCCCCATTGGGATTTACACAAAATGCCTAGAGTGGTCCCCAGAGGGAAAACCACCGGCCCATAACATGTAAGCTGTAGATGGTTTCTGATCAGATTTGTTTTAAATTTTTCTATACATATATGTGTTATCCCTGAGTGCCGAGATAGTCTATGCCTACTTCACTAATGGTGTTGGGGTGCTAGCGGGACACCCCTATCCCATACCCTTATTTTCAATGTAGTACATGTTTTACAAAAACGTATTTCATTTTGTAACACTCATTTATGATTTATCATATAAGTTAGTGATTTCCCTGTCACTAACTGAACTACAAAACACTCAGACTAGTGGTAAAAAACCATTGTGAATACCATTAAAGACTGTTGTCCATAAACTTCAACTTCTCACTAATTCTACAGTTTTGGTCCAATGGAAGGCAAAACAAAATCATCTGTGCATCTGTTGCTTTGCCACACAGGAGGAAAATAATGATTTTATATTAATAGGCATCCCATGAACTGGATGAGATGAAAGTTTTCACAGACACTTTCCATAAAATATTTCTTTATCTGTATTGTAAAACCTCTCTTTATCTCCACAGTTGAAACTCCATAATGCTTTCTGTGGTGTAGTCATACACTGAGAATAAATCTCTCTCTGAATATGAAGATTTTTTAGTGACCAGATTTTTTCTCTTTCCAGATCTGTGGGCCTCCTTTATGTAATACAAAAGAGTGTAAAATAGCTCTGACAACATAAACGATAAACAATAAATCTCGAACCAGACTGCACATTCTCTTCTGACCTCTGATATCAACAAGGCACTTTCGTCCACACAACTGCCACTCACTGGATATTTTCTCTTTTTCGGACCATTCTCTGTAAACCCTAGATATGATTGTGTGTGAAAATCCCAGTAGATCAGCAGCTTTTGAATTCCTCAGACCAGCCTGTCTGCCACCAACAACCATGCCACATTCAAAGCCACTTTAATCCCCTTTCTTCCCCATTCTGATGCTTGGATTGAACTTCAGCAAATCATCTTCACCACGTTTAGATATCTAAATGCAATAAGTTGCTGCCATGTGATTGACTGATTAGCAATTTGTATTACAAAGCAATTGAACAGGCGTACCTAATAAAGTGACTAGTGCATGTAAATTCCAAATGACAATGTGCACAGGTATCAAATGTATCATAAACACAAATATTAGAACCACTGCAGTAGAATTGCTGAAGTGGTTCATCACTAAGCAATGCGGGCACCCTGCAAATCCACTGCAGGATCCCGTATCGCATGTCTCCCGGCGGCAGTTCACACTGCTGTATGTGAGCTGTGGGGAGTGTCAATAGAAAGCTAATGACACCCCCAAATCAGTTTGCTTATCACACTGCAAACTGCAAACTTGCACAGGAATCAGATTGCATGGTGTGAACAGCCATGCGATCCGATTCTGTCCCTGCGGAAAAAAAGGGTCCTGTGCGAGTTCGCTCTGATTGCGATGCGAATTCAGCAATACAATCTCTATGGCTGAATTTGCATCTCACAGAGTTCGTGATCACACTGCAGTGCGGTGCGAATCATATGCGAACTCCGGCATCGCTGCAGTGTGAACCGGCCCTTAAAGAGTCAAATGTGTGGATCCTTGATAGGTGCTACATAGTCCTTCCAAAGAAAAATAATTTACCATATTAAAGCAGCTTAGCATACACAAATATTTTGGGAACTCTAAAGAAATTGCTGCCTGCATTACTACACTGGTAAATAGGATATGGGGTGTTACATTACAAAGAAACTCCAGGCACAGACATTTAAAGTGTATAAGAAGATACTTCTGGTCAAGGGTTTTAAATGTGCAGATTGCTCCTCTTTGCTGTATAATTCATTACAAAAACTTTTAGGGCCGGTTCACACCTAGGCAACTTGTCCAGGCGACTTGTGTCGCCCCAATTCACCTCAAGTTGCTTGACATGAGAAATCCCATTGAAATGAATGGGAGCCGTTTTAATATACGCTACTCAAGTCGCTCCGACTTCAAGGCGACTTCAGAAAAGGTTCCTGTACTACTTCAACGCGACTTCTATCCGACTTGTGCCCTAGAATTCAATGGACGTCGGATACCCCATCTATATTGAAGCGACTTTGAAATGACTTTACAGGAAAATGAAAAGAATTGTTTAACCACTTCAGCCCCGGAAGGATTTCCCACTGTAGGACCAGAGCACTTTTTGCGATTCAGCACTGCGTCGCTTTATCTGACAATTGCGCGGTCGTGCGACGCTGTGCCCAAACAAATTTGCGTCATATTTTTCCCACAAATAGAGCTTTCTTTTGGTGGTATTTGGTCACCTCTGCGTCATTCCGATCATTGCTATGAAAAAAAAAAGAGCGACAATTTTGCAAAAAAAAAACATATTTCTTGCTTTTTGCTACAATACAAATCCAAAAAATAAAAAATAAAAAACGAATTTATTCATAATTTTTGGACGATTTATATTCTTCCTGATATTTTTTTTTTTTTTTAGTAATGACGGCGATCTGCGATTTTTATCGGGACTGCGATATTGGGGAGGACATGTCGGACATTTTTGACACTTTTTTGGGACCAATGATATTTATACAGCGATCAGAAATTTAAATGTCCACTGATTACTGTATAAATGGCATTGACAGTAAAGGGGTTAACCTGCAGGGGGAGATCTAGGGGTTAACTGTGTTCCCTAGGCGTGTTCTAACTGTGAGGGGGCTGGGCTGTCAGGGGCATAAGAGATCTAACTGATCCCAGTGACAGGAATCAGTAGATCTCTTAGATGCCGCCTGTCAGAACGGGGAACCGCCGTGTTTACTTTGTTGGTTCCCCGTTCTTTCCCTCTGGCAGCTCATTACGGGTCGCCGGCGGACATCCGGTCTGCCCAGCTGCGGGCACACTCCTCCAGAGTGCGGCGGGCACGAGAGCACGCCGGCGGCAGTGCGCTCGCACCTCCTAGCTGTCTGTCCGTAAATCGCCGTCTATTTACGGCGATTCGCGAGACAGCGGCGCACAGCCACAGTAAATATACTGCGTGCGGTCGGCAAGTGGTTAAGGTAACCCCCCTCCCTCTCTTCCCTGATTGACCACAGGCAAAGTCGCCTGGCATGGAGGTCGCATCAGGTCGCATTGTAAGTCACCCAGTGTCGCGCTGAAGTCGCCTTGAAATCACGTTCAAATCTCCTAGCAAAGTCGCCTCTGAAGTCGGATCGCCTAGGTGTGAACCGGCCCTTAGAGATGCTAAAGATACAAACTATTTATTTGTTACTGTGATTTGCCCCATTTATCCTTTTCCTTATGTTTCTGGGACACAGGGTGAAAGTTATGTAAAATCAAATGGATGTAATTTTAAATGTTTGTGTACAGTTTTTCTGATCTCCACACCTCTATAAAAACCTGACAATTGAACTTATGTTTTTTTAAAACATATATGCAAAAGGTGCAGTGAACAGAGATACAGATGTTGCAAGCCATCAGTCCACTATGTGCAAAGGTTTAACATTTTCAAAGTCTTTCTGTTATCTCTTAAATCAGCCTCTGCAGCTAACAGGTTTTAGAAGCTACCATCTTTTAGATTATTATTACTATTATACAGGATTTATATAGCGCCTA
The DNA here is from genome assembly GCA_018402905.1 of Glandirana rugosa. Classification (NCBI taxonomy): domain Eukaryota; kingdom Metazoa; phylum Chordata; class Amphibia; order Anura; family Ranidae; genus Glandirana; species Glandirana rugosa. The sequence continues at coordinate 72,504 of BLSH010214627.1, read as the reverse complement.
CAGTTTGCGCAGCACTTTACAATATGAGGCCAGACACTACAGTTACAATACAATTCAATACAGAAGGAATTAGAGGGCCCTGCTTGTTAGATTGCCCCAAAATAATGTATTCCAGTAATCTATAGCTATTTTGTTTTCAACAAATGGAATTTAAGATAACAGTATTTTTAATTCTACAATCCATTGCATTCTTATCACAATATTAAACCATTAAAATACCATGACTACTAATCTTCTATGTATTTATTTTATAGCGGATTTGGTATTCATCTCAATCTTTTTGGAAGGATTTGTTATTTGGCTGCATTATAAATTTGGATTTTGTGCACCCTTGGATGACAGTGTTGATGACAATATGTGTGACTATACTTTACTGATCTGCTTTTGATAAATTATTTGGTCACAACAGTCAAGCATAATTATATGGCGACATCAATAACAATTTATGTATGCATTGATTTTTACCAATATGTGCAGTGTATTATATAGTATATTGTAGAATTTATTGATAAAAAAAATCTATAAAAATATAGAAAACATTGAATGTTTTTTTTTCTGAATAGCTACAAGCAAAAGACATATATGGGTATACATAAATATATACTAGCAAATTGGTGCCCATTTGGGCACAGGATGGAGTGTGATTGTGTCTATAGTCTGGCGTTTGGATAATCAAAGGTAGAAACCAAACAGTGACAAAATTTACAATGTAAAGAAATGAGTTATCCAAAGTGGTGTGTGTTATGTAAAATACAGCACAGTATACAGGGTGGAGCAATAAAAAGTACATTATGCACTAAACCGTGTACAGAAAGAAGAAGTGTGGAGCTGTTCATATTGGGCTATAGAATGCACAGAACAATGTGCAAAGAGCAGAGGTGTGCAGTGTAGGAAATACACCAAAGCATGTATAGTTAAGTGAGGTGCATAATACAATGTGCAGCACAGTGTACAAAGTGGATTGTTATATAGAATGGATCACAACGTGCACAGAGCGATCTTCACTACAAGTGCACTGCAAATGCACTTGGAAGTGCCCTGCAGCTGAGTGGAATGGAATATTAGTGCAGTCGCTGTAGATCTGAGGGGGGCATGCAAGGAAAATAAAAAACAGCATTTCTGCTTGCACATTAGTGGATGATGAAATCAGCAGAGCTTCCCCTCATTCCAGATCTTCCCCTCAGATCTACAGCAACTGCACTTCCAAGTGCATTTGCAGTGTACTTGTAGTGCAGAGTGGATTTGCCTTTAGTAAATCAACCCCAGAATGTACAGCACAATGTGTAGAATGGTGTAGAGCAGTGTTCCTCAACTCCAGTCCTCAAGGCCCACCAACAGGTCATGTTTTCAGGATTTCCATTATTTTGCACAGGTGATTTGATCAGTTTCACTGCCTTAGTAATTACCACAGCTGATTCATCTCAGGGAAATCCTGAAAACATGACCTGTTGGTGGGCCTTGAGGACTGGGTTGGGGAACACTGGTGTAGAGGATATGCAAATATACAGCGTCCTGCAGGTTAGGTGTGGCATTCAATGTATAGCACAGTGTACAGAACAGAGCAATATGGAACATTTAATGCAGCAAGATGTGTTGGCACAGCAGCAGATGACAGCAGAAAGTAGAAGTTGGAGAAGAAGAAACACAAAACACATAGGCAAGGCAAAAGTGAAGGTATTGGTAGACTAAAGCCAGTAGCTTAAAGGTTAAGGTCTCATACACACGGACGTTTTTTACCACCGTGTTTTTTGCAGCTCTCCATGTTATTCAATGGCCCCATACAAACGCTGACGTTTTTGAGCTGTAGATAGCGTCAGCGTTTGTGAGCTGAAAGCAGAACCCACGGCCATCGCGTTCTGAAACTGCAGCGTTAGAGCCGTCAAAACGCTCACTAACGCGTACTAACGCGTAGCGGCGTTAACCGCCGTTTTTAGCACCGGTTCAAAAAAAGCAGAGGAATGTTTTTTTAAACAAAACTATTAACCCTGCTGCAAAACACCGGCGAAATCACGTTTTTGACGCCAATTTTTTTCCTGACGTCGGTCCCGACGTTTTGTTAATACGCCTGTGTGTATGAGGCCTAAAAGTTAGCAAGCACCTCGTGGGACAATGGAGTGAAGGCAGAGAAAAATGACTGATAGGGGAGTGGAACAAGACAGACAGGAGCAAAATCATACAGTGATTGGAAAATTAGAGAGATTTAAAAGGAGAAGCACTAAATACAACAAATAAGAGTAGGCGCTTGGGTGTGGGACAAAGGAATGGGATGTGCCAGGGGCTGCACACAGAGAAGGGGGTGAGAGGTCCCAGGATCTGACATGCAGGAGAGGGTAAGAGACCCCAGGAGCTTCACAAAGAAAATAGGGCAAGTGGTCCCAGAAGCTGCACACAGAGAAGACAGACCAGTTTATCCTGGTGCCAGGATGCCATCTTCGTGTTTATGACACAGAGGCATCTAGCACAGAATGAAATAAATCAGAGGAGAATAGATATTATTTAGTGTTAGGGTTTATGTTTAGGGGATAGATTAAATGAATGCTAGGCCTAGGGCAGTGCTGGGACAAGGTCCTCTAACACTTACGGTGAAAGTGCCCCTTCAGTTTGTCTACTTCTTTGCATATATATTTTCTTATCCTTCATTGCCAGCAGTTTACTTTAAATTGCCACTGTTCAGATGCATAAAACCGCACAATTTTTCCAATTCCTGTATGTGCAGTAGCAGGCGCTAGCAGAGACAAAGATTTCCTAGCAGAGGTAGCAGCAGAGGTGGAGGAGGCAAGCGTAATACTTGCGCCATCTTCCGGTATGGTTGGCCGTCATCAGAGAGGGCCCAACTTCCCAAAATCCACAGATCCAAATCAGGGTTGAGCATAAGCGGTTACATGCATAGATTGGCCATAAACTGCTAAATAAAATTAGAAGATGTTCTGTATTTTGAACAAATGTGACAGGTATTAGGCAGATTCTGTAATGCAAGACTGCAGTAGTTGGAGGGGCGTGCTTTTGTACTGGAAAATCTTCTGCAAGCAGGGCTACTCCAGAATGCTTCAGAGGGTTGTCAGTCTGTATCATTGGTTATTAGATGCAGGTAAAGCCCTCTCCCCCACAAGCACTGCATTAGAAAGTTATAATGTTAAAGTTATAAAGACACCCTTTAAGGGATGTTTTGTGTGCACACGGGGGGGGGGGGTGTCAAAGGTGTTGACTTTGGAAACAATGTCTATTTCTTTTGTACATGTATATGCAGCATACTGCATTGTTATACTCACTGTGGAACTTTAAGGGGTTAATCCTCAGCATTTTGTAAAAAAGGCTGTTTTATCCTGTATGCCATAAATCCTTCCCTCCTGCACTGTTAAGTTGGGGAAGTCCATATAATACACAGCAGGGTGGTAAAGCTGCACATGCACCGTTTGGCCTCTTATGCAGTATAGAACATTTCCTGTTTAAGTTGAACTGTTCAGGTCACATGATATTGACATCACACATGTGGACGTGTATACAGGCTGCAGTGGAGATCTCCTCCTACTTGAACAGACAGCTATGGACAAACTGTGCAGGTTATCTGGAGACCGTGGTATACAGATCATCCCAAAAGGTATATAGTGGCAGTATTTTAATGGAAAAAGAAGATTTATAAGTTGTGGGCACTGTGGGGGTGAACTATTTTCATATTACTGGGTTTAGCGACACTTTGAAACAAATAAAAAATACCCCCCCCCCCACCCCCGAAATAGGATTTCTGTAGATGCTATGTGTGTGAATTTGAGTCTGGAAGGGATTATATGTTAAGCAACAGGATAAGGGTTAAGTGTTGTTAAAGAGGGTTAATGGCACCTGTTAGGTATTAGAGAGTGCAGAGCTCATGCATACCTGCCTAAGAAGATTGTAACAAGTGGTTATGCAGCCAATATCTCCCTGGATTGGAGACTAGGAGGGAGGGCAGGGGGGGGCACTACAAAATAAACACTAAGTTAGGTGCTCAGATGGAATTAACGTGTTACTAAACCTTCAACAGTAAAATCAGTCTGTACATGCAGTAAAGCATACTTGTTATACTCACTGTGGAACCTAAGCTCTGCATTGTGTAAAAAGATTGTTTGATCCTGTCTTCTCTGATCCTCCTCTTCTTCCACTGTCCCCAATCTCTGCACATACTCCGTTTGGTATGTATTGCTAGAGTTTTTTTTTTTCTTGGGAGGCTGCATGTGATCAGCACAGGGCCAATCAGCACTGTTCAGACAGAGGATGAGGGGTCCTGCAGTCTCATAGGACAGTCAGAGTAAAATGAAAACTCCTCCTCAAAGCTTTAACCAGACACTGATAGAAGTCACAAGGCTGCTCTATACTGCTGATGAGAAAAAGTATTTAGCAGTTTATGTTTACTAAAAAAATTGCATTTCTATGTTCTGTGTACTGTGGGAGACCAGATATAGGGTGTGCAGGATCCTAGATTTAGTAACACTTTAAGTATTGGGTGCTCAGATGGAATTAAGTGTGAGATATATACATTCATTTTCAGGACTGGAAGCCGTGTGCCAAAAACTGCCAGCGCTAGTCTACTGTGAACAATTGTATCTTATCCACAGACGGGACACGACCACGGAACTTAAGCCTCGTACACACGGGTCGACGATCGTATACAACAGGTCGTATGAACGACCGTTGTATGCTAAATTGACCGTTAGTACATGCGATTAGAACAGCCGACGTATGATGGTCGTACAACAGAAGTTGGATGAGCAGACTAGAAAACTTGGTCGTACCAACAAACGGTTGTATGACCCTTGTACCGTGTGTACAGAGAAGTTGGTCCAACAAGTTGTATTGTCCAAAACATGCATGCTCAGAAGTCAGGAACGGCCGGATGCTAATTACATGCAGCTGAACTTTCTCTTTATACGTTCATAACACGTCACTACGTTCGGCTTGGTCGTACGATCGCATGTCAGTATGCTAGATACAACAGCCAACAAACGATTCGGTCCGTTCGGTCGTACGATTGCCGAACCGTGTGTACGAGGCTTTACAGGAAAAAAAGGTGGCATGGTCAGTGTTTTAAAATGCCTGTCGGGGAGAATAAATCTTTCCAAGGTTGGATCTTCCTACTCTCGTGTCTTTGGCTAACAATAAGCTGAAAAGTTTATTTTCTTGCACACAGAGACATACGTTGTAAATAACAATAGTACTGTCCTACGATTTTCAAATCCCACCCCATCACACGATTTCGCCGTTTTGTGGTCCTGGTTACTTTAGTGACATGTTTATTTGAACTGATTTTTAATTCCTTTCTATTTAAAAGGATGAGTGTGCAGGGAGAATGCTTCCTCTTAGCTGTCTCCTGCTAAATCCAGCCCTGGCTAATGATGATAATCTACTGGACATACTTATTTAGACACTTGGTCATCTGGCACAAATGGTAAGCCCCACGGCCACTGATCCCAGTAAGTAGAAATCCTCCTTACCCAGCAGCACCTTTTGCAGTCGTTAATCATTTCTCACAAAACACTGTACTACCTATACTAGTTTATGGAATATAATTTGTCTTCTAGAGGCTGCAGCCAAAACTGAAAAGCAAACACATGCAAAGAGCTTTTCAGTTGTATATTTATTTACTGAATTTTGTGTTTTTCAAGGAAATCTTTTACCTGCACCATGGTAACAACTGTCATGGGAAAGTGTGCACCTGCTTTAAAAGACAATCTAGCTTAGAGTAATAGACATTCTCACCTTGGTGAACAAAACCTTTATTCCTTTCACGACCGGAGGTCATTGATGCATAGATGCCAAGGCTAACAATAGCACCATATGTTATCTAAGTTGATTATAACCCTATGACTGATTTACGTATGAAAATATTTTTTTCCACTTGCTGCACTGCTTAAAAAAACTCTACAATTATAAGTTGACAAATAGACAACAAATTATATTTTTTAATTCAATTATTTATCAGGTATCAGTATTATTAAACAGAGAGAAAATGTCATCTTCAAGCTGCAGTGGCATCTCAAGATTGAAGCTTTGTTTTTTTAACCACTTCCTTACTGGGCACTTAAACCCCCCTCCTGCCCAGACCAATTTTTGGCTTTCAGCGCTGTCGCATTTTGAATGAGAATTGCGCGTTCGTGCGACGTTGTACCCAAACTAAATTTATATAATTTTTTTTCCCACAGTTTTTTTTTTTGGTGGTATTTGATCCCCTCTGCGTCATTTCTGATCGCCGCTATAAACAAACAAAGAGAGATGATTTTGAAAAAAAAAACAATATTTTTTCCTTTTTGCTATAATAAATATCCAAAAAAAAAATAAATAAATAAAAATGATTCTACAGTTTTGGTTGATATATATTCTTCTACATATTTTTGGTAAAAAAAACCACAATCAGCGTTTATTGATTGGTTTGCGCAAAAGTTATCGCGTCTACAAACTATGGGAATTGATCTATGGCGTTTTTATTATTTTTTTTACTAGTAATGGCGGCGATCTGCGATTTTTATCGGGACTGCGATATTGGGGCAGTTATGTCGGACTTTTTTGACACTTTTTTGGGACCAATGACATTTATACAGCGATCAGAAATTTAAATGTCCACTGATTACTGTATAAATGTCACTGGCAGTGAAGGGGTTAACCAGCAGGGGGCAGTGAATGGGGTTAAATATGTTCCCTGGGTGTGTTCTAACTGTGGGGGGGCGGGCTGGTTGGGACATAACAGATCTAACTGATCCCACTGACATGGATCAGTAGATCTGCTATGTCCCCTGTCACAGAACCGAGAACCGCTGTGTTTACAACGGTGGTTCCCCGTTCTGCAGGTCTGATAGGGGATCGCGGGTCTCGGGCGGACATCGAGCCAGGAGCGCGCACATGGCCAGAACGTCCATGGACGTCCACCCGGCATTTCAGATCCGCGCTGGAGCCGTACTTTGGCTATAGCACAGATCTGGACGGGTTAAAGAGCCTCCAACTTGGATGTGATCACCATGTAATAGACCAGTGGTTCTCAACCCTATCCTCAAGTACCCCCAACAGGCCATGTTTTCAGGTTTTCCTTTATCTTGCACAGGTGCTTTAAATCAGAGTGAATGGCTTGGTATTTTGGACAGCTGATTTATCTAAGGGAAATTCACAAAACATGGACCGTTGGGGGTACTTGAGGACAGGGTTAAGAACCACTGCTGTAATAGACCACTCTGATTGATTCCGGTATAAGAAGGGCATTGCAGGCTGCAAAAAAAAACCCAGCAGAAGTTCTAAACCTTTTAAATTCTATCCATCACAAATATAACATTGTGATGGGTGTAAGGCTTTAACCACTTAAGGACCGGAAGGATTTCCCATGTTAGGACCAGAGCACTTTTTGCAATTCAGCACTGCATTGCTTTAACTGACAATTGCGCGGTCGTGCGACCTCCGTGTAAAGCAAACCCATGTCGCAGCGTGCTGGCGCGTTAACAGTCAATTTCGTTACGTCACGACTTAACGTTTTTCACGA
>BLSH010214627.1:44571-59184 GCA_018402905.1 Glandirana rugosa | reverse complement strand
CTGTCATCTCGAACCAGTCTGCCCATTCTCTTCTGACCTCTGACATAAACAAGGCATTTTCTTCCACACTACTTCTGCTCGCTGGACATTTTCCCTTTTTTGGACCATTGGCCGTAAACCCTAGAGATGGTTGTGCGTGAAAATCCCAGCAGATCAGCAGTTATTGAAATACTCAGACCAGCTGGTCTGGCACCAACAACCATGCCACGCTCAAGGTCACTTAAATCCCCTTTCTTCTCTATTCTGATGCTTGGTTGGAATGTCAGCAAGTCACCTTTACCACATCTAGGTGCCTAAATGCATTTAGTTGCTGCCATGTGATTGGTTGATTAGCAATTTGTGTTACCAAGCAATTAAACAGGTGTACCTAATAAAGTGGCCGGTGAGTGTATATACTTATAGTACCTGGAAGAAGCACTTAGACTAGAGCAAAATGCAACACTTTCCATATGATGCAGTAGTCACCATTAACAGATGCCTGGGCATGTAGAAAAACACAGCTCTGTCCCAATACATTGCCAGTTCATGAATAGCATGGCACCCCCTCCCTATTCCCTCTTATCTAGTTACTGAGGAAACAGGTATTCTCTGAAGATGCACATTCTGTCAAGATCCAAGTCTCTTCTAGATTTTAAAACACTTTCTATGGAAGAATTAGTATCAAGTTAGTGCAATATAATTAATAATTAACCTAGAACATTCATTAATATGGTAATGTAAATTAAACATTTATGCCAATGATTAATTGAAAGAGTCTGGAAAGTCTACAGGTTTCTTTTACAGTTTCGGAACATGGTTACTCTAACAGGTCAGGTTGTAACGATAGCATTTATATTTATTTTGACAGATTATGGTTGTCTTGTGGGTTTTTGTTTTTACACATAAACCATTACACATTTCTTCAGTCAAGCTAATTATACTGAAATCTCCACTTTAAGTATTGCAGTGAGCTGGCATGCCAAGATCATGCTGAATATCTGGAATACTGTGTTGCCGGCAATGCTAGCAATGACCCCGTTTTCAACCAATGAGAAAATAGGTGTCCCGGAAATGTAAAGATGACCACTTTTTATATCTGATTGGACTGCATAATTAGAAAGCTTAGATTTTACAGTAACTGTTCCAGTAAATCTGGCAACAAAAAAGTAAATGGAAATATAATATAAGGCTCAGCTATGCTAATTGAATATGTAGCACAGGGTTTACATAGTTGGAGCCTTCAGGCACACAACTCTTGGCAACCTAATCCCTGGGTGTGCCATCAGGCACCCTCCACATAGAACATTGTATAGCTATTCTGGGCTTGTTGTTAATTAGAATATTTTACAAAAAAAGAAAAAAAAGTTTGGTATAAAAATACTGTTTTCTTTGGCGACGAAAGAATAAAAACATTTAAAGTGTGAAGTATGGAGGAAAAAGCTGACCACAGAAGGGAGGACAATTTCAATCTGTTTCCATAAAAAAATCTGTTGAGAACTTCTGTTTCTCATAGTGATTGCCAAGGTTGAAAGCTCAGCGAAAATGAATATCCTTCTAAATGTAACTTTACTAAAACAGATCATACATAAGATTCCTGGCACAGGGGAACATTTAAAGTAGAACTATACACAAAGCTTTTTTTCCCATTTTGGATAGAGCAAGGGAAGTTTTTAACCCGTCAGATTTTCCATTGCAGAGATTTTCCGGCACTTCCTGTCCCATAGCCAAACAGGAATAAGAGGAAATTCCTGCAAATTAAGGGAATTCCTTGGGACCCCCTAGGTCACCAGAACTAGTATCCCCATTGGAAGATTTCCTCTCTTACTATTCTGGGGATTTTCCTTTTACTTTCCATGTTAATGGGAAACAGGGCAAATAGAGAGGATGAATCTCCGTAATGGGGGCACAGACAGCAATAAAACTGACAAGCGTTCTCCCTCCACGCTATCCAAAACTTTAAAAGAAAGTTTTGCCTTAGTTATACTTTCATTGTCTGGGGGTACTAGTTTTTGTCAATGTCAAACTCGTTATCATTAGACCTAATCTGCTAAACCATAATGTGATGTTTAATGGTGTCCGCTTCATTTACCCAATCACATGGAAATTATCTTTTCAATTTCCCCATACATGGCTGGATATTTGAAATCCACTTTGCTTCACACTTTAGGGCTCCCTTGGATGGGTGTAGTTTTCCTACGTTTGAAATACATCAAGTGCTCATCACCAAACTCCCATTGACTTCAATTGAATAGTGCAAACCACATAGCTTAGCAACACTATATAGTATATGTCTAACATTTCACTTTGCCCGAAGTAGCTGCAAACATTGGTGTACAAAAGTATCTAGTCCTGATACCTATCTGATACAGAATTCTTTCTGTGGATTACTCTGGAGATAATGTATGATGCTGTTACTTTGTATAATGTAGTGGATAACCTGGCTGCCCAAAGCCCATAAGAAATAAAGGCCCATGCTCTTAATGGTGTTGCTTTGTGCAGCAGCCCTTAATGACTGCTGAAGATTTAATAAAAATATATCTCCTGGGAGCCGGCTAGTATACAGTAGGTGGCTGTATTTGTGTATATTTCTTTTCGATGGAGATGAATTTGCTTTAGTGATTTTTTATAAATACACAACTGCATTAAATCATATTTCCTACATCTGCCTGGAGCTTAACGTGAAACATCATATATAGGTTTTATCTGCAAACACCTGGTATTTATCATAAATTTGTTAAAGGATCTTTCCAAAGGATTATTGGTTACTTTGCTATGTTTACAGGTGAGCTTTTCCTTGTGGCAAAGGGATTGGTTAAGGCTGAACTAGGCAGGCAGTTAGATACACAATTCAAACATTAGCCACAATATTTGCAATTCTGTTCAACCACTCTTCTGATCCATGATCATAGAATTCCTACCAGACGTTTTTCCTCTGCAGTTAAGCAGTGCAGCTGTGTTGTAAAGAATGTTGCTTGAGGCGCAGGAGTCAATTTACTAAAGCAGGGGTAAACAAAGGGCCAGTTTAATGTCCTTCAGACTTTAGGGGGGTTGGACCGTGGCCATCGGGAAAATGTCCCAGCATCAGTTGGAGTAAACAATGGCCCATCTTTGGTGTCAGTGTGAGGAATTGTGCCCCAACTTTGGTGACATTGGGAAGAATTGTGACTCATCATTGTTGTCACTAGGCCCCATTTTTGGAGTAATTGGGAGGACCTGTGCCCCATCGCTGGTGTCATTGGTAGGAATCATGCCCCATCACTTGTGTCATTGGAAGGAATTATTCCTCATCATTGGTGTCATTGCAAGGAATTGTGCCCCATCACTGTCGCCATTGTTGGGGTCATTGGGAGGAACTGTGCTCCATTGTTTGTGTCATCAGTAGGAATTGTGCCCCTTTATTGGTGTCAGTGAACAAATTAGTGCCTCAAGGGCCGGATAAAAGCAAACAAAGGGCCGCAGTTTGGGGAGCAATGTACCAGAGGGATAGAGAATGCTCAATTTGCAAAGTGAATGTTCACTTGGTTCAGTGAATATTGTGTTCACGTTTAGTACACAATCATGTGCAATGGAAAACACAAATACAGAGTGGTGCTATTATCAATTCCGCTAATTACTGTCCAGCATTACTGAGATTCATTACAAATGCATAAGTAAACCTAGCAACATTTAAATGCAAAAGTACAGGTTCTATGATTTTTTTTACAGATAACAGGCAAACGGGTCAAAGTGAATATTTCCATTCCCAGACATACAAAGTAGTACCCTTTATAATTTGCTGTTTCTAAGGGCCTGTGTCAACGCATTTTTGTTGGCTTGAAGCAGGTTTTAAATTCACATACAAGTCTATCAGAATGTAAACCAGCTTGAAGCACATCGAGTTTTGGTCAGAAGGAGATCAACTACAGGTCAAATTAACCTGTTGATCAATTCCCAATTATTTCATAGGCGTCTTAAACTGATGTCATCAACAGAAGTCCAAAGCCTATCGACTCATGAACTGACCCTCTCTCGTAACCCAAAATGTATAGTCTAAGCAGACTGGACAGAACAGTTATTCATATGTAAAAACTTTAAGTGGTTGTAAACTCTGTTACATCACTTGTACCTACAGGTAAGCCTATAATAAGGCTTACCTGTAGGTATTGTGAATATTTTCCAGAGTTTAGGAGATATTCAGAGTGCATGCAGCCAATGACATCATCGACGCATGCGCTCCGAAGGTCCGGCTTACAGTGCCGGACCTTCAGAGCCCGCGTCGGAAACGGTGGCTCCCCCAAGCATGCACGGGGGTGATGTCACTCACAGCGCCGGAGCCCGCAAACCCGGAAGAAACACCGGGGGGGAAGATGTCAGCCATCTCAAAGATGAGCAGGCGCCACTGGAAGGGCTTTGTTCTAAGGTAAGTATTTTATAATGTGCTAGTATGTGATGCATACTAGCACACTATGCCATTGTCTTACAGGTTTTTTGTATTCTTCAGCGGTTTACTACTGCTTTAAAGTCCACCAATAGGCCATCATCACCATCTCTATTCCCCTGCTGCTCATACTGCCCTGCAGAGAGAAGTGACACATGAATATTATAGGGAGGCCAGAGATTTTTTTAATGCGTGAGCTGTGATTTACAGCATGGCTTTACCTTCTCTACAGCATGCAAGAAGGGAAATGATGGGGCCCAACAGCAGAATAACTGGGTCTTTGGAGATAGCACCGAGCACAGATTGGTTACTGCTTATAAGCTGAATAGGTAAGAAATAGTGGTGAATTCTGTAAACATTGCCAAAAGGAAAGGGAGACTTTAAGGGCCTGGTTCACATCTGTGCAATGTGTTTTTTAGCCTGTTGCATTTTAGGCGTGTTCCACACATTTTTAGGCATGCTACCAATGAACTTCATTGGTTTGAGGTGAATCCTGGAGGTTCGAGATTTGCAGCCCTTGCGAATTTATGTGCAGATTTGCCCAGGGGGAGACGTTTTTCAAAATGTAATATTCAGTTTAACCTTTGAACTATGGTCAGCTGGCTTAGTAAGGCCTTAGTAGGGGCTTTTAATTAAGATTAAGCCAGCACCCTCACAATTACAAGAGGGACACACAGAGTGCCAGATTAAACACAGTGGAGGCCCCTAGGCAGTTAAAACCTTGGAGCCCCCCTCACAGGTTTCTGGAGGTTCCTCATGCATGCACTCTAGTGGGATAACATTGAACTAAGTAATGTGCACGTTGGCCACTAGATGGAGATGACCTCCTGATGCTGTCAGCGTGAGAGGAAAAAAAAGCACAATACCGATCTTTTGTTTACAGCACGTGACCATTGGTTGACACTGGACGGGACTGGACCCTTACAATGATCTGTGATCAGCCGAGTCTCGTTCATCCGGTGATCACAGAGCGCGCCGCTCGTGTCCCGCAGTGGGCGCGCACGCGGCTCGTGCACGGGAAGACGTCCATGGACATAGTCCCGGCAATTCAGGTCCGCGCTGTAGCCATCTTTCGGCTATAGCGCGCACGCGAATAGGTTAAATTCAACATAGCTATCCTATTAATTAAAGTGGTTCTAAAGGCAAAGGGTTTTATTTTTTATTTGAATGCATTCAATACTCGCTCCACTCTCTCCCGCCTCACAGGGCTACTGCCACTGTCAATCAAATCCCATGGGGGGGAGGGCAAGCCACGCTGTCTGTGTCTATGGCAGCAGCAGCACGGCTTGAGGCCAGAAAAGGAAGCAGCCTACTGTGGTGAAACACAGAGAAGAGGAGGGGCCAGCAGCACCATTGGGGGACCAGAAAGGAGGAGGATCGGGGCTGCTCTGTGCAAAACAAATGCACAGAACAGGAAAGTATAACATAAGTATAACATTAAAAAAAGATAACCCTTTACAATCACTTCCACGCTTTAAACAAAAAATAATAATGAAGTAATCAATTAAACCGCCCAAAAATGTCAAAGTTACACAGCTGCTGTATGTATATTAACAGACCACAAAGTGAATATCAAATACAGTGCTGTATTTTGTGTATTTGATAAACCCTTTACAGTCACTTTAAAGCAGTGGTCTCCAAAATGCGTCCCTGAGGCCGGATGTGACCCTTTGCTTGCTTTTACTCGGCACTCGAGGCATTATTCCTGTCACTGACACCAACCATGGGACATACTTCCTGCGATTGACACCAACAGTGGAGCGCTATTCCTCCCACCGACACCAATGATGGAGCACTATTCCACCCACTGACACCAATGATGGGGCACTATTCCTCCCACTGACACCAAGGATGGAGCGCTATTCTTCCCACTGACACCAACGATGGAGCACTATTCCTCCCACTGACACCAATGATGGGGCACCATTCCTTCCACTGACACCAACGATGGAGCGCTATTCCTCCCACTGACACCAATGATGGGGCACCATTCCTTCCACTGACACCAACGATGGAGCACTATTCCTCCCACTGACATCAATGATGGGGCACCATTCCTCCCACTGACAGCAATGATGGAGCACTATTCCTCCCACTGACACCAACGATGGAGCACTATTCCTCCCACTGACACCAACGATGGGGCACTATTCCTCCCACTGACACCAAATAGTATTTCTCCACCCATATACCAAACATTGGGCATTGTTTACTCTCTCTGGGCACAGTCCAGCCCCACTAAAGTCTGAAGGACAGTTTGGAGGCCCCTGCTTTTAACATTCACAAGAGCACCACGTATGGGGAGGGGGGGTTCAGAAGCTAAACAGCAACTAACGATTGTTGCTGACACACACAAACGTTTCCGTTCGCAAAGGCTTTATTGCATTAGCTGAATTGTGCAATATTTTGTATTTAAAAGTCGGTTCATAAAAATAATTAAATGGGTTTTAGCGTTGAATATTAGTTGTTTCGCAATAGCACTATTTACGTAGTTCTGCGAAGATTGCAGGAAATCGAGCATTCAAATTGGAGATAAAATAACGTTTCAAGAAAAAAAAAAAAACTGATTCCTGTGATATAAACGTTTTCAACACTAATATAACAATTTCATGTAAAAAAAAATGCACACCCATACGATATTTTTGCCTGTCAATTAAATAATGAACACAGTTAAAATACGTCATACAGCTTAATGAATTAACCCTAAAGTTACTTTTGTTGTGATCATAAAGAACCGTGGGTGTAATGGGGGTGCAGAGAATGCCAGACACATAAACATAGAGAAGCAAGAGGAGGGGGATGGGAGTGATTCCCATGATCCATGAAGGATGAAGCCTTAGGACACCCCCCCAGAACCCACATGTTCCCTGTCAGATCCATGCAGAGCACTCATCTGATGTGCGAGGCTGCAGCCCTCGGCACTGCACATGCACTGAACCCGCCACACATACACAGACTAAACATAATATACACAACATTCACAGCACACTGGCAGCAAAGTGCCTAGATGCTGATCCTCTTTTTCATTTAATAAATATTTATAAAGATTTCTCTTTAAAATGTCAGAATCATTTGTGAAAGTAAAATTTAAACCAGGCTGTAGAATAATTTTAATGTATTATATTTGAAGCACAGTTTTCTGCATTTTTGCAGCTAGTAATGCAAAAGAATATATATCGTGACAGTGTTATTATTTGTTATAGGGTTTATTAATTGACTAGAGGTGAAAAGGTTAATATTAAGTAAATACTGACGTAAATTAACACACTTGGGCTAATTCAGAGAAACAATGCAAGGAATAAAATTATGCATGCGAGTGAGGTGCCCATAGAAACCAATCAAAATTCAGTTTGTAATGCTGTGTCTCTCTTGTCAGGGTTAATGCACTTGAAAACTGAAGAAATAGCTACCAGCATAGGTGCTGGTTGAATGTGGGCCCAGTAAAAACGTCTCTACAAAATATTGAAAATATCTTACCCTCCCCTCTTCTTCAATAATCCCCCCTTTGGCAGCTCTCCTTTCTTGTAGGTAAAACACTGCTCCATTTGCTGGTTCAGGCTTGGGGGTATACCAATTAATTTTACATGCATTCATCCATCTGGCCGAGCCAAGAGTTCCAGTCGACACAAAACGGAGGGCTTGGATGAGCCATTATTATACACAGCCAATGGTTTCTATGGAAGAAGTGGACTTTACTGGTTGAATCTTCACCAAGTTGCCCTTCACAGACCGTTGCGCCAGGTCAATGACTCACAAGTAAGGTAGTCACACTAAACTGGGGGTCAGCAACCAGTAGATCGCAATCTACCAGTAGATCACGGACAGGTGACTGGTAGGGCTTGCTGACCCGCCATCCCAGAGCATCAAACAGAGTACAATGCAGAGGGACTACTTATAAAGTTGGAGCTGTAGTAGGGAGCAAGAGCCGCATAAGCCGATGCCTCCTCTGTAGTGCCGGCTCCTGTTCCATGCGGAGTGATACCAACTGCAGTGCATCTCTTATCCCGGTTAGCGGTCTCCAGGGTGGCACCAGCAGCAGGAAAGGAGAGATCTTCAGATCAGTATCAAGCTAATTTAAACCCATGATTGTCGTGCAATGCATGTGATTGCAACACAGTAATACGGCAATTAGAGGTTTAAATCAGGTGTGAGGTGGTGACACTGCCCAGTGATCTTTGACTTTTCCCATGTTGTTGAGGTGTACTTGACATTAAACAATGTGAAGTAGGTTTAGTAGGGGGACATTTAAGGCAACTAACAGTGGTCATTAATGTAATGGGGGCTTTTTATAAGGGGGCCACAATAGGTAACTTACACTGACCGTCAATGTAAATAAAATACTACTCGCCCCTGATCCTCCGTATAAATGTGACTTTTCAGTAGAAGGGGACATAAAAGGCTGCTATAACCAGTGACAAGGCACCACCAATGACAATATCATCATGGCAAGAGGCCAAATGACCTCCCATGCAAAAGACTGTGGCCCTGAACATAAAGGTACTGACCTGTGCCATGCATTATTTTACATTTATGTCAAACCAAATGCTATGAGTAATTTACATTTTTACAAATAAATTCTTTATTGTATAATTCATTATTCATAAGGTTGTCTAAATCCTCTCCCAGTGTTGACTGTGGTACATTGGCAGCCAATTAGTCTTTCATTGTGGCAGATATCTCTATTCTTGACATACCAGGGATAGGATGTTGAGTGCACACGGACTAGAAGCACTGAGCTACTTTCTCTGCATAGTTTTCAAAGAGCTGTACCTAGGAAAGGACAGCATAGAGTTAAGTGTAATAAACACATTACACCTATCTCCCACTGCCCTTTATATACATTGTCTGCAGATAACTTGGATTCTAATAGTAGGTCTTTGTAAATCAAAATTATGTTAAGTAACTTCAGTGTAGCATTTATTATTAATAAAGTAAAAGATTTTTTCAAATTCCTAAGCCATCTATCAGCCCCTGCTCTGTGCATAAACTCTATTCACACAAGTATTTTGTTTTGTCCACAGAGTCGCTTATGAATCTATTCAGGCAATAGTGTGTGTGTGGTAACATTACTAGGAATCAGAAGCCATTCTGTATTAATAATCATTATAGTAAGTTTGCTAATCATATAATGACGGTTTTACGGTAGCACAAAGTATAATTAGCCAGCAGAAGAGAACATGGGATCTCTGTATTCACACAGGCATTAAAGGTAGAAGGATAATTAACCAACATAACCACCCCCCTGGGCACAGTAACTCATTTACACCATGAAAGGTTACCATTATTGTGCAGAACTCTGCAGAGAGTCCAGGACTATAAAATAATAAGAAATCTATACTAGCTTTAGAACTCTCCGTTAGTCCTCTATAACGCAAGCTTTATCAAGCACTGTATGCGCAGAATATTGGAAGTAAATTCACAGCCATAACTGCACATGATGTGTAGACATCAATCTTCAAAGACAAGCTTTTTGTCATATAGGTTTACATTAACACCAGGGATGTTGCTACTGATGAAGATGCTGATAAAACCTCCCCACAATGCTTGAAAGTTACTGTTCTCTACCCTCTTTACTGCTCAGGGATAAAATCAATTAAGTCTAGGGGTGAGGTTGAGGTTCGTTGCTACCATGGGTTAACATGTGGAACCTGTGGGATTGAAATTTACCCCCATGTTCACAATTCAGAGACAAGAGACCCAACAGAGTACTTAATTGCGTGTGTCAGCAACAACCGTTAGTTGCTGTTTAGCTGCTGAAATCCCCCCCCACCCCAAGTCTTGAAGAATGGGTTGGAGTTTAGTATTTTCGGGTTTATTTGATTTGTCTGTGTTATTTTGCTAGGGCCTTTTCTTTCAGGATCTGCAGCATACACTTGTTGCAGATACAAGCAAAGCTGCCCTGTTGGCAGCACGTCACTCCACACTTGTGAAGCAAAGTAGAGTGCACCAAAGAACCACATTAAGAACCACATAATTTTTCCTCTATTGCCATAGCTGAAAATAAAGTGAAGCAATACCTTTTATTAAAAAAGTCAGGCAGGTCTAAAGTTAGAGGCAGGAGCTCTGCATGCAAACATAGTAGATGCTGCCCCGTCTTGCAGGTTCTGCAGGACAAACAAGTGGTTTGGTCACACCATCTAGAACCAGGGCATGTCTGAGTTTTCTATCAGAGTGGACATGCTATACAGCCAGACCATGTACAGGAGGTAGATGAGGGGCTGAAAAGCCTTCCTCTTTTTCCTGCTCCCAGGCACAGAGTAGCCATTTGTCTACAACTGCTGCTAATGTGCCTTATTCCTCCTCCTCTTCTACTAATTCCATAATACCTTGCCCATTGGCAATGATGATGGATTAAAAGGTAGCAAAATTGTGAACATGCAACTACACCAAGATAGGTATGGAAAAGTGTAAACACATAAAAATTAATCAATTAAATGAGTCCATGCAGAGTCCTTCTATGGAGAGCTGTGGACGATGATGCTCGAAAGATGAAGCGCAGAATAGGAAAGTCCTCCACCATCAAACCAATCACACAGCCTCTTACTATAAGAATTTGACCACCCTAAGGATTGGTCAAATAGCGCAGTTTTGGACCCAGAGATAGTGATCAGACTTCCAGAAATAAATCATCATCCAGTTCGCCTTGCTTGCACCACTCTCCCAAACTCCAATATCAGATATGCAAAACCTCTCCCAAAGAAGCATAAATGAAAGAGAGAACAGAGCCATCTCATAGTGTAGTAAAACTGCAAACAACCATTTATTCAAAGTATTTCACTTACATTCATTCAGTATAGAAATCAGCATGTCAAAGTATTGTTTCAAACCAACAAGATGGCTGTGGTCCGTGCCGTTAAACACTGTAACTCCATTCTATAAGTTTCATCTTCAAAAGACGTCATCAGGGGCCCTAATGAAGTCTTTTGATGATGAAACACATAGGATGAAGTCACGATATGTGATGTCATTGCGCACTGTCACAGACCATGGCCATCTTGTTGGTTTAAAACAATACTTTGACATGCTGGTTTTTATACTTATGAATGTAAAGTGCAGTGCAACACAGGCAGTATTGACATAATCACTTATGTATTCCTCCTTGAGCACACACTTCATGGTCTGCTAAACTAAGCACAGGCAGTGCAACAGGAGCTGGCTGAAGGCTTGCTACTGTCTCAGAGCTAGCAAGATCCTTTGCTTGAAGTAAAAAATAGGCAGACTTTGACTGAGGCAGCACAGCTGACTGCAACCCATTCAAGTGAACGGGTAAGCACCACAAACGCCTTGCAACCACATACAATGCTCATGGTTGCGGTTCATTTGTCGGCAAAAATTGGGTTAAAACAGATGTTGACCTCCACATTATCTGTCAATCTCCTCTGAAAAGGGATTCAAACACTGATTGCTCTTCAGGAAAGCAGAAGATTTAAACGCACAGCTAAATCTAGCCTTAAAGTGTATATAAAACCCCAACAATTAACTTCTCATGTAAGCTACCTTTTGGTCTGGTAAATATACCATTCTGTTTGAGAAGTTAAAAGAATACCGCTTCATCAGGTCAGAAAAGAAGAGCTGTCCTGTGCAATCCTTCTGTGTTATCTCAAGGGATGTAATTAGCCCTTGCAGTTTTTATCTTGGAATACCAAACAATTAGTCCCTATGTTGTGAATATGAGGATAGTGGAGGTGACTCAGCAGTTTAGCAAACACAACAAGGCAGGGCTGGCACCATTCAATCCACAAAAATGCTGTGTGTTGTCAGCCCGCAACAGGATGTAGGAACTGATTGGATTAACAGATGTTTTTCTGTACCTGCAGGTCTGTACACTGCACTGGTGTCAGGAGGGCACAGTACATGGGGTTAGGAGAGCACAGTACAGGGGGTTAGGAGGAAACAGTAGAGGGCCCAGTAAGGGGGTTAGAAGGGCACAGTACAGGGGGTTAGGAGAGTACAGTAAGGGGGTTAGAAGGGCACAGTACAGGGGGTTAGGAGGGTACAGTACAGAGGTTTAGGAGGGTACAGTATGGGGGTTAGAAGGGCGCAGTACAGGGGGTTAGGAGGGCACAGTACAGGGGGTTAGGAGGGCACAGTAAGGGGGTTAGAAGAGCACAGTACAGGGGATTAGGAGGGCACAGTAATGGGTGTAGGAGGGCACAGTAAGGGGGGGTAAGAAAGCACAGTACAGGGGTCACTGCTGGCAGTGCACTAGGCAGAGATCTGTCTCCAATCCCTGCATTGTACACAGCCTGAACACAGGGAGAGCTCCTGTTCCACACACAACACACACTGAAGCTGAAATCCCATTCGCTTATAGCTACAATGTGCAGTATATAGTTAGCTACTGGTTGCAGTTCCAACCTGTGAAATTCCATGGTAGGAACGGGAACTTAGAGTCAGTAGCTAGCTATACACTGTGTGCACATGGCAGCTGTAAGGTAATGGGAGGGGGAGGAGGAGCTCTTAGTGCTGTGCTCATGTACCATGCAGGATAGGAGACAGCGGGCAAATATCTGGGCGGTGGAGAACTTCCCCTCCCCAGTATCCCTAGTACCCCCCTAGATAGGGGCATGATCTTACCATTGCTGTGCTCAGTGCTGGAGGGATGTCTACTGCTCAGAACCCCACTGTCAGAGGGGAGGAGGAGGCGTCCCGCCCCCAGCTGACGTCACTTCCAGTATCGATTTCCGGTATCGGAGCATTTTCACGAGTACCGATACTCTCAAAAATGCCTAGTATTGGCACCAGTATCGGTGCAACCCTAATACCAGGGGATCCTGCAATGAAGGTTCTTGCGCAGGCACTTCCTGTTACTAGGTGACAATGCTCTGTCATTGTCTCCCATTTGGGCTCCTGCTTTGTCACCTGCACTTGTTTTAACACATATTATGCATGCTTGGTTGTCACTATCTGGAAACCTGTCTTGAGAAGTGCCATGTAGACTTCATATAAACATTCCATTCATATAGTTCCAGTTTAGCTTGCATAGATTTTTTCCAGCTCTACATTCCGATTATGTATGCACAAGTATTATAAAAAGCAAATGTGACAGGGAAGGTCACTGCATAGAAAAAAGACAAGAAGAGAGGAAAAAGAAAGATGAAAAGCAACAAAAGTAGTAGAAGCAGTAGAAACAGTGTCCCTGAGGCCTCTCTAGTCCACCAAGAGATATTGTATCCAAGGATCCCATGTCTTGTCAAACTTAGGTCCCTTTCACACGGACGGACCAATTGTGTCCATGATACAGATGGACAGAGATCCGTTCCCATCCGTCTGGTGGATCGGATGCCAGTAGGGTGTCAATGAACATGCAGCCTGTTTACAGCTGACTGCCCATAGAGGACAGTGGCTGTGTCTGTGTCTGCTCTGCATAAGCGAAGCAAACACAGACCAGCCATATG
This sequence comes from Glandirana rugosa, assembly GCA_018402905.1. NCBI lineage: Eukaryota > Metazoa > Chordata > Amphibia > Anura > Ranidae > Glandirana > Glandirana rugosa. The sequence continues at coordinate 45,390 of BLSH010214627.1, read as the reverse complement.
CCTTCTCAGCGGGGATTAGCAGACAAATTCCCCACTGAGCAGGCAAGCTCCAAAGGAGCCAGCCCCGTGTGTAAGGGGCCACAGTTTGACTGACATTGAGGATACATAAACGTTTGTCATTAATCATAACCCAGTTTAGTTTCTCTTTAACATATGCAAAATGCACCACTGACTGGTTCCAGTTTCTTGCAATTGCAATTTTGCCACAAAAATTATGTACAACACTAATATTTTAAAATTTTTAGCAATTCAACAGTCCAGTTTTGAAAAAGTGCTATTTTAGGTGGCCAAGGAATGTTTACCCCTATTACGGAGCAAATTAAATTATGAGGTCTGATCCAAAATACAGTTACCTTAGTGGACTGCCACCAAATATGAAACATAGGGGGAGATTTACTAAAACAGGTGCACACAGAATCTGGTGCAGTTGTGCATAGTAACCAATCAGATTCTAACTTCAGCTTGTTAAATTAAGCCTTGATCATGAAACCTAGAAGCTGATTGGTTACTATGCACATCTGCACCAGATTCTGTGTGCACCAGTTATAGTAAATCCTCCCTAAAGTGCCCACTTGTCCACATTGTCTGAAACAAGAGAATGATGCTTGCAGGAATAGTTTGGCTGCCCTAGCAGGAACCAGGATTGTAATGACAGATACTTTAGATATGCCACTGGTTTTGTCCTGCCCTTCTGATAAATCTATGTGCCGAAAACACATAATTTATTTTAAGAAATGTCCATTGTTTCAGATACACAGTGTGGAGCTTTAATCACTTTTTTGTGCTCCGTTCATTTGGCTATCTACACGTATCATTGGT
>BLSH010214627.1:14301-31972 GCA_018402905.1 Glandirana rugosa | reverse complement strand
TTTTTCAATTTTTGATCATTTATATTATATGAAAGAAGAGATAAATGATTACGATCTTAGTATTCCGAATTTTTATCAGTTACGACTAACTCTTTCACTTCAAGGTGAAATTTATAAATTTTATAAAAAGTTGAAAAATTAACGCACCGAAATTCCACGATAAAGAAAAGTGTCAGAAGACCATAAACCCGAATGTCGAAGGTAGAGGATCATTTACAGGTAAACGATCGACAATCCGAACTACATGATTTTTTCTTTTACTGACAAGTGAAAATCTCAACTCGCTTGTGGACCTTCAAGCCCAAGACGACCAGGCAGGCTTGAAGCCCTGTTTCAGGCCCAGGCCCAGGCCTGCCTTGGGCTTGCTAGCGTGCCTGTTGCTTGGGGTAGTCCGTGCGATCGTTCGGGTTCCGTCCGGACCCGGACCCGGACTTTGTCCCGAAGTTCGGACGGACCAGCAGAACCCGAACTTCCAGGTGTTCGCTCAACTCTAAAAGTGAACAGTCATTTTCTTTTTTAGTACATCAAGCCTAACAGCTAGCAAATGGACATTTACTAGGAGATGGAAGCTGTAAGCCCAAATACCAGAAGACTGTGAAAAGAAATAGCACCTTAAAGCCACGCAATTAAAAAGTTGAAAAATATTTTAAATATTTAAAGTGGAACTTCACTTTCTCAATCAGCATTGACTATTTTTAAGCCTTATGATTCTAGCATTAGTAAATAGAGAAGAAAGTATATTATATTTACTAGTTTTTAACTTTTTTATTACATTTCTTCAGTTACTTAGGCCTGGTTTACAGTCCTGGTTTACAGTTTTTTCAGCTAAGCACACCCAAGCTAATGGCAGATGGATTCCAGGAAGTAAATACTACATGATCACCTGCCCTTACTCAGGATGGCCACAGCCAGAAATGCTGGGAGGTATTTTTCAAAGTAATTTCTCAGTTAAATAAAGTATAGAGTCATAGATGGATAGGTGAATTTACTTTGAATATTAAAAATTAATTAAATAGTGTTGGGGTGCTCAGATGCTCTGTGGTTCTCCTTTGAATTCAGTCCTGCATAGGAAGGCTCAAGACTGGGAGACTGAAGTGCAGAAAAGTAAACGAGGCTCTGTTACATTATGCAGTGCTGTCAATAACACCGACAGCTTGCTGACAGGAGAAGAGTTCACAAACCTCCACTGTCAGTCTACATGCCATCAGAAATCAGTGTGACCATACAATAAGAAACAAATTCATTATGATACATTATGTTCACATACATGGGTATCAAAAAGGGCAGTCCTTAAGACTTACATATTTTCTTTCATTCACGGCACATACATTTGATTAGCACTTCTTGAAGGTGCTGCCCTGGTGAAATGTATGTAGAATGGTAGGACCACTATTTCTGGGTCCTGTATGACATCACATCCAGCCTGTGAACGAGGCTTGTAGCACACGCTGGCTAAAGACAGTCATGATGGGCAGATTTACCAACACAAGCTGTATATACTGGTGTCGGTTCTAAGCACCAATACATGTGAGTGTACTACTGATCCATTGTTCCTAATAAATACTACACAATGATATTTTAAATCATGTCTCCTGCTTGGTTGTCATATGAGTGAAATGCCATTCAATTGGAGGAAGATATTGGAGATCATCCCAAAGTAATAGGAAGAAAATGCCTCAATGTGGTAAGAGCTTTTCGAGGGCCAAACAGCTGTTTGGGATCATTGTCTTGCTGAAATGTCCACCCACGCTTCATCTTTATCATCCTGGTAGATGGCAGCAGATTTTGATCAAGAATGCCTTGGTACATTTTTCCATTCATCCTTCCTTCAATAATATGACCCCCAAATGCTCTTTAAGGGTCATAAGGCTCTTGGCCCTCAAAAGGCTCATCACTTTTGGGGTGCCTTTGAGGGCTGCTTGACCTACCTATAATATCTTTGGTGAGTGTGCATCTACACTTTTTGGCACAAGTGGTGAAGACATTGATTCATTTTAATTAGAAGAGTCACTTTGAAGAACACGGATTCATAGTTTTGGTGTTGGGATCAATACCACATTGGACTTAAACTCTACCATTTCATTGTCTATTGAATTTTAATGTTGGTTAGTAGAACTGTTTATTTATGAAGCATGTAAACGCCACACTTTTCATGGTTTATTATAAATTTGATTAGCATTAATGTAAGCTGCAGTTTTTGTAGGTACTGCTTTATTACCTATTTATGTGTACCTATAAGGTGGGCTTGAGAGAGTGCTGACCTTACAGTACGAAACTGGCCTTTTTAAGCACATTGGCAAAATCCCACACAGATGGCACAGCTTCTGTATCCAGGATCTGTGTATACGCTGCCTTTGGTCTAGTGTAGTAAGCTCATAGAGAGCATCTGAGCCCCATCTGCATCAAGCAGAGCTGCACTAATATTGCACACAGGATTCAATGACAATTATGGGCAGCACACCAGTCTGTGTACCTGTGCACAAGTATAGGCTTTGCCAAATGTCATAGAAGCCTTGGTAACAGAGCCTGGTGCAGATAAGGCTGAAAATCGCACATGCTGGAAGCAGATGCAATGAAGATACAATTCACTCCCCTGATACTGTTAACATTTATCAGGAATAATCTTTGAAAAAAGGGCAAGCTTTGGATCTTTTGTAATATGTCAGATGAAGACACTGTCATTGCCTATTTGAAGTGACTTGAAAAAGTATTCATACCCCTTGAAATGTTCCACATTTTGTCAAGTTACAACCAAGAACATACATTTATTTTATTGTAATTTAATGTGATAGACCAACACAAAGTGGTGCATAATTGTGAAGTGGAAGGAAAATGATAAATGGTTTTCTAAATTTTTCACAAATACAGGTAATATGTGAAAAGTGTGGCGTGCATTTGTATTCAGCCCCCCTGAGTCAATACTTTGTAGAACCACCTTTCTCTGCAATTACAGCTGCAAATCATTTTGGGTATGTTTCTACCAGCTTTGCACATCTAGAGAGTAAAATTTTTGCACATTATTCTTTGCAAAATAGCTCAAACTGTGTCAGATTGGACGGAACGCATCCATGAACAGCACTTTTCAAGTCTTGCCACAGATTCTCAGTCAGACTTTGACTGGGCCCTTCTAACACATGAATATGCTTTGATCTAAACCAGTGTTTCTCAACTCCAGTCCTCAAGGTGCCCCAACAGGTCATGTTTTCAGGCTTTCCATTATTTTGCACAGGTGATTTGATCAGTTTCACTACCTTAGTAATTACCACAGCCGTTTCATCTGAGGGAAATCCTGAAAACATGGCCTGTTGGGGCACCTTGAGGACTGTAGTTGAGAAACACCCATCTAAACCCTTCCATTGTAGCTCTGGCTGTATGTTTTGGGGGCGTTCTCCTGCTGGAAGGTGAACCTCCACCCCAGTCTCAAGTCTTTTGCAGACTCTAACAGGTTTTCTTCTAAGATTGCCCTGCATTTGACTCCATCCATCTTCCCATCAACTGATCAGCTTCCCTGTCCCTGCTGAAGAAAAGCATCCCCACAACATGATGCTCCCACCACCATGATTCACAGTGTGGATGGTGTGTTCAGGGTAATGCGCAGTGTTAGTTTTCCTCCACACACACATTTTGCTTTTAGGCCAAAAAGTTCCATTTTGGTCTCGTCTGACCAGAACACCTTCTTCCACATGTTTGCTTTGTCCCCCACATGGCTTCTCACAAACTGCAAACCGGACTTCTTATGGCTTTCTTTCAACAATGGCTTTCTTCTTGCCACTCTTCCATAAAGGCCAGATTTGTGGAGTGCAAGACTAATAGTTGCCCTGTGGACAGATTCTCCCACCTGAGCTGTGGATCTTTGCAGATCCTTCAGAGTTACCATGGGCCTCTTGGCTGCTTATCTGCTTAATGCTCTCCTTGACTGACCTGTCAGTTTAGGTGGACGGCCACGTCTTGGTAGGTTTGCAGTTGTGCCATACTCTTTCCATTTTCAGATGATGGATTGAACAGTGCTCTGTGAGATGTTCAAAGCGTGAGGATATTTTCTTTACAACCTAACCCTGCATTAAACTTCTCCACAACTTCATCGCTGACTTGTCTGATGTGTTCCTTGGCCTTCATGATGCTGTTTGTTCACTAATGTTCTCTAAAAAACCTCTCAGGGCTTCACAGAAGAGCTGTATTTATAATGAGATTAAACTACACACAGGGGGACTCTATTTACTAATTAGGTGACTTCCAAAGGCAATTGTTTCCACTCCATTTTAGTTAGGGGTATCAGAGTAAAGGGGGTTGAATAAAAATGCAAGCTGCAATTTTCTGATATTTGTAAAAAATTTGGAAAAACATTTATCCTTTTCCTTCCGCTTCACAATTATGTGGCACTTTGCGTCGGTCTATCACATCCAAAATATACATTAAGTTTTTGGTTGTAACATGACAAAATGTGGAAAATTTTCAGGGGTATGAATACTTTTTCAAAGCACTGTATGTATAGCCACTGGTCAACATCAGCGGGTAATCATGGATGTATTAGCAGTAAAGATAGATTAGATTGATACTAAACTATTTTACTTTAGGATAGAGATGTAGATTAAGGCTTCTTAAAGTAATATTGGAGCTATTACCACTTTCTAAAGTATACCATTTTTATGGTTAATTTTTGGTGTTTGTCGGCTATATTTCATCCTATTTATACAAAAGCTTGGTTTTTATACCAAGGGAATTTATCAGCTTACTTCTTTTATAATTCACCATTATACCATTTTCCTATGGATCTTGCAATATTTTACTGAAATTTGTCAGTTCAATAAAGAGCTTTTACATAAATTTAGAGAATTAAATATTGTAGGGTTTGTACTGTTGTGTTACAGATTTCTCCCTCTGTCAAAACCTGGCAGATTTATTTGATTCACAGTAGTGTTCACTTTCTAACCAAAAATATGGCATTTTCTCCTGAAAAACCTTTTTCTTAGCCCTTTTTCGAGTACTACATGATCCTTTATAAATGTAGGATAAAACAGCTTGAATTTAGGCAAAAAAAAAATAATAATTCAAAAAGGTAAAGGTGGTTGCTCCAGGTCTGCTGTGAATGGAGAATCCTTTGGTAGATATCAAGAGATATATGACTTACCTGTAATGGGTGGTCATATCCATCCAGTGATTTCTCTGGTGTGGCGGTGAAGGATCACATATAGTGCTTTGTTAAAGAGCACAATTCTATCAGCTCCATTTTGCACAGTGGATTGAGATGAGGATCATTTAGGAGACTTTTTCTTTGGCACATGGACACTTTCATGGTGTTTGCACCATTGCATATATATATATATATATGCACAAATTTGTTAAATGTTTTAATTCTTATTTCTAGTGCTGTATAGTCGAAAGTATATATACTGTGTGTGTGTATATGTATATATACACACACTGTATAAATACAAAATAATAATCAATGTCTTTATAAATAGCTCTTCCCCCTCTTCAACCACTAAAGGTCCAGGTAGTTTCACCAATTACCCCTTTTTATCTGCAACTCTATAGATGGGGCGCTTTACTGGTGTGCGCTTTTGTGTTCCTTGGATATATTGTTGGATATATTGTTGCTCATCATATATTTGCATTGCACTTGCCAAGAGTTTAATATATTTAACATGTGACTGCCCTATGTTTACCTTTCACTGCATCTTCAAATTGATGTGTATATAGGACAATAAATGCACTGCAAACTGCTCCTAAATTGACATGAAATGAAACCTGTGTTTTGCCCATGCTGAGCAAAGTAAAAGGTTTGCTTAAATACACCCCTTCCAAAAAAAAAAAAAAAACGACTCATCTTTCCTTTGCTCCCCACCCTGTGACAACATAGAGCTAATCACAAACACTTTCACTTGATGTAAAAAGGTGAGTAACATGCTCATTATACTCAGTAGTGAATCAGAAAGGGAGCCAAGAAAAGGTGAGTTTATGCTGCAGGGAGGGGGGGCATTGACACAAACCTGCTGCTTTGCTGTGATGGGAAAAGCACAGGTTTGTTTTAAAGTTAAAATATGTCCAGTCTATGCACTCTAAATTATTTGCATTTCCCAAATAAGCAGTAAAAGCACATTAAAAGGAGCTCTCATTCACCTCTGTAGCTATAGGCATTGTGAAGAAATTAATTTTCTGGTTCACAACAGAGGAAATGAAATCTCAGCTATTTTCTATAGAGAGCAGAATCTTGGTAGACCCCAAGCTCTCTAATATAAACTAACACCAGGAGTGACATTAAAGTGGTAGTAAACCCTAAAAGCTGTTTTTACCTACAGGTAAGCCTATAATAAGGCTTACCTGTAGGTAAAAAGAATATCTCCTAAACCTGCATGGTTCAGGAGATATTCGCCCTGCATGCATCCGCTGACATTAGCGGCGCATGCGCTCTGACGATCCGGCCGAGGCGGCCGGCAACTCAGAGCTGGCTGCCTGAGCGAAGAGCTCCCACGCGCATGCGCGGGAGTGACGTCACGCGGCTCCGGCCACTCACAGCGCCGGAGCCGCGTACCCGGAAGACAGAAGAGGACAAACATGTCAGCGTCCTTAGTGCTGACCGACTCGGGCATTGGGGGCCTCGTTCTAAGGTAAGTATTTCATAATATGTTAGTATGCGATGCATACTAACATATTATGCTATTGTCTTGCAGGATTTTTTTTTTTTTTTTTTTGTCAGCGGGTTTACTACCGCTTTAAGGGCTCATTCATACTATTTTCCTGTGCTTTTCCGCAGTGGATAAACGTAGGTCACCGATAGGGCACATAGAAAACAATTGTTTTTTATATGCCCCATTCACACCACAATACCTGGGGTGACATGCAGTGCAGAAAAATGTAGAATATCTGCATTTTACTGTAGTGCACTAGATGGCCCTGATTGTCACAGTACAGCAGCACAACACACCATGCTACCTTGCAGAGGCATGAATGAAGTGTTACTATGGAACACTTCAAATGAAGTTAAAAAAATAAATAAGTGAGCAGTAAATAGGGAGCAGGAGCCAATACTGACATTAGTCTGAAAAGTAAACCACTGGGTCTTTCCATGCAGGCTAGTGTGAATCTAGGCTAAGTATTCATGCACATTGACCTTTGCAGGTGCATATCTGCATTTTCCATGCTCAGAGAGCTGTAGGTAGCACGTACAACCAGCCATAGAAATGAATGGTTCTACATGGCTGTACTCAGGTAAACGCCAATGCTTTCTTACATTTACTCAGTCATGTGAATATGGTGTAGTACCTGAATGTGGAAGGTTGCAGCTTGAGCCATAATTTACTCCATTGGCCACTCAAAAGTAACCCTGCAACATAATGAAATTGGTTCCTTACAGCCTAATTGTGCTCTCTTTAGTGTGAAAATCTGTCTTACAGAGATAAATCTATCACAAACGTGTGCAGGTTGGTAGGCAGTTAGCTAGCTTGCCAATAGATGGCTCTGTTCTCAAATAGTATCGTATACGAAAAGTGGTAATTGGGTGTTAGGCCCCTTTTAGAAAAATACCTTCCTCTAGTGAGGTAAAGAGGGGAATTAGTGCCCATATAAATGCCAGGATAGGAGGGGCCTTGTGAGATGAAGCATGACAACCAAACACCCCAGAGCTAGTCGGATGTAGTCAGCAACTGCAAAGGGCCCTGGACAAGGCTGCGACTCTAGCTAGGTAATTCAACACCCAGAAGGACCAGCTGTAATCGCCCTGACATTTTTCCAGTCTGCTTTGGGTTGTGAGCAGGATGCAAAATACCTTTTACTAGTGCACCCAGTAATTAGTGTGTATAGAATGGGACGTTGGGAGAGACTGGTATACTAATGAGGACACCACTATTACATCTGGTGATGAAAGCTGAATGCTGTGGACTTAGTATACAGGGGGAAGTGGCCCCAACACTGTGGAGCTCCCAAGGAGAGAGAAGATACAAAAGGAAGATGGCTTACAAATTATACACTGGCTTTCCATGCCTAAATGATAGTCACAGAATGTCTGAGCTTGTGTATGGTATTTATATGCTGAAGAATTCTGTCAGTATGACATTGTTAAATTAGAAGCCATCTTAGAAAAGCTACAGTAAAGTGCAGAAAAAGTAATTCCTGTGTGGACATTCCTTTATTTTTGAATATTAACCTCCCTGGCGGTATGACTGAGTCTGGAATTTATTGCTGAAAGCGGTAATGGTTTTCTGCATGGAGATATGGCATTATGTACTATAGGCCTGCAATGGTTAGTATCCCTGGCGGTATGATTATGTCTGATTTTTGGTGCTGAAAGCGGTACAATTATTTTGCATTTATTCAATAATGTAATCAAACCAAAAACGCAGAAATTTGCTCAATTGCAGAATTGTCGCTGTCGTCACTTTCAGTTTCTGATGATAAATTTCCCCAAAAATCAGTATCACTCAATTCTGCAAATGATTCTTATTTACTATCGGTGTTTTCTAGCTGATCAAAAACCACTTATGACGCAAAGGGACACTTTTTGGTTGCTATGGACATTCTCATGTTTCCAGGCAGAAAGAATGACATTTATTATATAAAAGTGCATGCAGGGCTCTGGGCAAACCACTAGGGACAAAGGGGATGTGTAATGTTTTCATACAGTAATGTAATCTATAAGATTACAGTGTACTGTATGTACTGTGTGTGTTTCACTTTTTGAATTTCCCGCCGGTCTCCGCCCCCGTGCGACGCAACGCTCGCAGGGAACGGAGCCCGAGGCACACAGAGGCATCGGAGCTGCGGACACAGCCCGCAGACACGCTGACACCGCGGGAGGACATCGCTGGATCCAGGGGACAAGGTAAGTAACATTGCCTGGATCCAGCGATGCAAGCCCGAGTGTGGCTCGGGGTTACCACTTTAGGTACTGAAAATCCACCCAGAGCCACACTCGGGAATACCGCTAAGGAGGTTAAGACCTAGAGGTGGGAATGTCATCAATGGGTCAATGGCCAGGAGTTGGACACAATATGGCAGAAGGATTAATCTACCAGCAGGTGGATAGTTATTCTATCCGAGAAGAATTGGGGCATGGACTTGCATAGTTTGGTGCCAACACATAGCCAATCATAGTCCCTCTTACATGCAAATGTCACAGTTGTCTGCCTAGGATTACTGGCGCAGGGGTTCCAGATAAATAGAAAAACAGTTGCAAAAACAATTTCTTAGTGAGAAACAGCTTGATTAGGGTGTCTCTAATTTGCTTGATAGATGGCAACCCAATGAAATGAATGAATAAAACATTCCTTGCTGTAATTTTTGATGAAGACCAGCCTTTTCTGGAACTTTTAGCTTACAAGTTTAAATTAGTAATTTTTCCTAGAAAATTACTTAGAACCCCTCCCCCCAAACATTATATATATTTTTTTAAGTAGAGACCCTAAAGAATAAAATGTTGTTGCAATATTTGTGCAGCGGTCTTACAAAAGCAATTGTTTTGGAAAAAATACACTTTTTTGAATACGCCAATGCAAAATGGGAGAAGTACCATGCCAAGCTGACCAAGATTTTCCATAGACGCCAATGCAAAACGGGAGCAGTGCCAGGCCAAGCTGATCAAGATCTCCCAGGAGCCAATGCAAAACCGAAAATGACGTACAACGCCGCAGCCTCTAAAGGAGGAAGTGAAATTAGATATAGGCATAAATCAGGTAAGTGAACAGAAAAAAAATAAATTGCCAATTAATTTTAAGGATGCACATTAGTGCTGCGTGGTGAGGAGTGAAAAATGTGGGTGGAACTCCGCATTAAAGTGCATGCAACTAGAGAGATGAGTGAGGGCTTATTTTAAAGCTCTTTTATTATCTGTTAAGAATATGTAAATACTTTAATGTACTTTAATGTCCATAGTTTGGGCACAGGTGCATTTTACATGTTCTCATAATCCCATTTAGGATTAAGTCTATAAGCAGTTTGTTCTATGATGAGAAAGTAGTTCTTAGCCTATCCATATTTCTACCTTTAGGAAAAAGTCTGTATAAAATGTAAGATCCATAAGATCAGGGAAGAACCGCTGTTATAGGTGAACTCCAAGTTTCAAACATTATCTCAGCTTCTTTTTAGAAATACATTTTAATGGAGCAGTTGCTGTTAACCTCAGAGACACACGCCTACATATGTGCATAAAAAGAGGTAAGAATATCTAAGAATTCCCTTGGTGTATTACCTCTTAGGTTTTTGTTCTTTTTGAAAGGGACAAAGTAGTAGCCACAAATGTACTATTATAATGGAATTAGGCAGCTCATAATTCCTTTTCCATAGTATGTAATGTATTAGTAAACCACTAAAAAACCCCACTTAAATACAGAAGAATCAATAAAGATCACTGATTGATGTCTGGCTCCACTGCATTCGATGAGGAATGATATGAGGCAATTTTGGATATGAATTATGAGTAATTTTACAAGAGGTTTCCAGGTGCTTTTTAAAAGAGAACTAGCAAATGTGTGCCAGTTCATGATTAAACTGAATGTTTTTTGGTTCCAAGTGATTCATCACATACTGGCATGCATTAGTGCCCAATCAGATACGTTTTAAGCTGAGCATGTATTATTTGGTGAAGTGTACCATTTAATTAGCCCTAATCATGGGGTAGAAGAAGGAAGAGGGGTATATAAGGCAGAGAGAGAATGCTGATAGACCACTTGGAGAAGAGGCAGAGCGAGAACTGATCATGGACCCTTCGTAAAAGAAGGGGAGTATGAATGGCAGCTGTCTCTGAACTTAGAAAGGGGGTGATGGGATAAAGCAGGGAGAAGAGCAACTAGTTGGGGCCTGAGAGGGAGAGGGGGGGTATGAAGCAGACAGAATAGAGAACAGAAAGGAGTGACAGCTGACCATGGAACATTGGTAAAGGCAGAGATGACACAGAAGTTTAATATGGAGATAAAACAAAGGATGAATAGCATCAGCTGATTACATTTCCAGGTAGAAGGAGAAAAACGGATCATCAAGGATAGGAAAATACAGAGTAAGCAGACTGTGAGCTTATCAAGGACATGGAGAATTAAAAGTAGAGGCACAGAGAAGATGATCATAGATTGTAGGAAAGAGGGAAAGAGCAGGCTTTGAGTGATCTCATTATGGACCAATGACAGTAGATATAGTGGTTCTTGGCATGGTTGGAGGCAGAGGGAAAAGGGGAAAAGAACTGTGGTGGTGGAGCATAGGTAAGGAAGAGTGGGAACTTGTTGTTGTGGAGGGGTGGTAGGGAGTGGAAGCTGATCATGTTCTACAGAGGAGGCAAATGTGGGACTGGTCATGGACAGAAGTGAGACGTAAGAGAACCAGCAGATCATGCATTGGGGGATACAATAAATTATAAATGATTCATTTTTCCCCTCAAGGGGCCAGTTAGACTTAACCTAATGCATGTAGCTGTTTGCATGAACTATGATACACTTTTGACAAGAAATTTAAATTAGCCAAATGGGTGGCCCTTATTGGAAAGTGATAGGGTTTAGTACATGCATGGTTGGAATTTGATATCTGATTGTCTCTATTATGGCAGCAAGGGGAACAGTGTTTAGAGAAAGCATACCATAAAAAAGTACAGCATTGTAAGCAATGGAGGCAATACACAGTGGCTAAGTGGTTAGCACTTCAGCCTGGCAGCACTAGGGTCATCGGTTTCGAATCCCAACCATGGAACTACCTGCCTGGAGTTTGCATGTTCTCCCTGTGCCTGCTTGGGTTTCTTCCAGGGACTCTGGTTTCCTCCCACAGCCCAAAGACATGCTGGTAGGTTACTTGGCCCCTGTCTAAATTGGCCCTAGTAGGTGTATGCATGAATGTGAGTTAGAGACCTTAGATTGTAAGCACCTTGATGGCAGGGACTGATGTGAATGTACAATGTATATGTAAATCGTTGCGTAAATTGATGGCACTATACACGTACATATAAGAAATACATCAATAATACTGGTGAGTACACCAGTCAAGACAGCAATCAAAGGGTTCAAAGCTGGGGTACCATACAAAGCCCATGGGATCTGAAAATGTTCACTGCTGAAGATGATACTGTGGAGAGTGATCAGGGTGTGAACTGGTGAAGAAGAGCTGGCAGAGAATGTAGCATAGTTGGTGTCAGGAGCTGCCAGAGAATATAATGTGGATGATAAGTGAATACTGGTGAGTTTGTCAAGTCCCCATGGGGCATCAGTGCCAACAGTGAGGGAAAATCTGTCAGAGAACACAGTGTAGCTGGACTGGAAAGGAAGTAGGAGAGCTGCCAGACAAGCTACCGCAGATAGTGTGGGAAGAGCTGTAAGCTCCAGTTCACACTATAACCTGCATGTGAATCGCACAGGAACCACAACGCATTCCTGTGAAATTCAGTGCAGCGCAATTTGAGCCCACTCATTTTGAATGGGCTCAAATTGCACCATATCACACCAAAGAAGTGCGGACACCTTTTTTGGAACTGCACACAGCCGGAACGCATTGTCGTTTTGTATGCAATCTGGTGCAGGATAACCGCACTGCATCTGCAGTGCGTTTCAGGGTGTCATTAACTTTGTATTGGCAGCCACAGAGGATCACAAACACAGTTCTATTGCAATAATGTGTGGGAAACGCACAGGGATCACTGCACTAGTGTGCTTACTCTATATATTTAAAATGATTGTACTAGCAGATTGATACACTGTGGAGGGGAGTAAATACCCTAAAAACAATTTATAGCTGGTTTCTAAATAGTGTAGATAATAGTGGTGTGCAGGCCTTTATTGCCAATTACAGAGGTTGTAGCCCATCCCATAAACACTTTTTTTATTAGACCTTGATTATTGTGGGTGAGTAGTGATAGAGATACAGCACCACATACCTTATTCATCAAATAGAACCAAAAAAAGAAAATACTGGGACTTTTTTGGTACTTCATATAAGATAGCAGGAATTTCATTAAAAATTCATTACAGTACTTATTAGAAAAAATGTTAAAAAAACAAATCCATATAAAACTATATACAGTCTTGACACTTTTCTTGTTATCCTTAATTATACAGCGGTACTCAAAGTAGCAGTTCCTGACATCTTTCACCTGTAGTGCTTCTTCAGGGAATACATGGACTGCTAGTGATCATAGGACCCATATTAGCTCATATACGGCTTAGGTTATGGTGTAGACTGTGCAGTGTGCAATTCCCAGTGATGTCAATTGGGCAAATGTGTGACCACAGGAGCTTTTAAGGAACCAGAAGAGTCTTGTACTAAGAAAGGCCACACTGGGCTCTAGGTCCTCACATAGGGGTTATGGCCAAGATGTAAAAGGCTCTATGGTGAATATATTACATTCTCCTCATGTGGCTCTGGCAAGGACCTAGAGCCCCCCTGAGGACCTAGCGCCCCATGTAGCCTTTCTTAGTATTAGACTATGCTAGATCCTTAACACCTCCTGTGGTCACACATTTGTCCAACTGACATCACTGGGAATTGCACACTGCACAGTCTACACCAAAACCTAAGCTATATATGAGCTAACATGGGCGCTATTACCAATAGTGCACAATGTATCCCCTGAAGAAGCCCTACAGGCGAAACATGTAGGGAACTGCTACTTTAAGTACCCCTGTATAATTAAGGATAATAAGAAAAATGTCAAGACTGTACATGGTTCTAAATGGATTTTTAATTTTTTTTTTCTAATAATTAATTTTTAATGAAATTCTTGCTATCTTATAAGAAGAACCAAAAAAGCCCCAATATTTTCTTCTTTAAGTTTTTTTTATTACTGTCTTTATCCCTGTTGAGGGCTTTGTCCTAACTATCACTGGTACACGTACAGTAAAAAACAAGTGAAAACTCTCCAATGGTGACACAGACAGGCATAGAAACCTGAAAAAGGTTGAATAAAAAAAGCAAAACAAGTTCTTGTTGAAGTCGGATTTCAGTATACTATACTGTAAAATTCATGATTGCAAATAAACGTTGGAAACATGACACAGAAGCCATATTCTAACAGAATCCTGTATGTGGCAAGAATAGTGTTAGACTCAAAGGCTTGGAGTTATTATCATACCGGCAATGTGCATGTAGTTATTTGCTGCAGTGTACAAGGTATTGATATTCCATTTACTAATGTTGTCACATTAAAAAGAATTAAAAAAAAAATAATTTCACTTAACATATTACAATTCTGCATCTTCATCCTCTCCATCACTTTCTACTCGTCACATCAATCTCTATCCACATCCCACTCCATATCCCTGTAGCTTCCTCCCTCTGTGCACATCACATTACAGGCAGGTTATGATTTATGCAAATAAGAACGACGCTGCATAGTGATTGAGGATGGGCTATGTTACAAATGCCTTTATACCTATGCGATTAAATGTAGACATATGAGAAAATTGCATTTATCTGTCACAGATGTCATATACTGACTGTACTTATATAATGGCTTACACTAAATTACAGGGAGTGGTTATGACAACAGAACACATTATGGAGATTTAAAGAAAATTCTATAAAAGGAAGCTATGGTAAAACAGAAGTTAAAAGTACAGGTGGAAATATCTACTGCATTGCATCTATGGAACAATGGATATGTAAATAATCAATTGTATTAGATCACAGTTAATACTGGAAAAACATGAAAATTAGGGGTTTCGGCATAACCAGTTATTCTTATCTTATTAAATGTTGCCTGTATTTACTGCAGCATGTCTCAGTAGCACTGCCATGCTGGTTGTCACGGTGACACAGACAGGAATACCTGCCACCAGCCCCAAGTGCCCAGCGCTGCCATCTGGCACACTTACATGCACTATTCGAAAGGCTGGCACAGCTGAACATGGAAGAAGGCAGGGGGTGGTAACTGACAGGAAATGTGCCAGGTGCGTGCTTGAGAGGCAGTTCAGTATGCAGATTTTCAAGCCCGCCATAAAACACTATCCTCCGGAACAATCAGACATTGGAATAATATCCTCTTAAACGATGAGAGCCTTGCCTCTAAATGCCATGCCCCCTTGTATGCCATTGTGTCTCAACAATAGATTGGGACTTTTCCTATCGGCTAAAGGCTACTTGTTGCCTACTGCTAAAACACATAATTGTAAATACTGTATACAAACTTTAAGCCATACATCATAGTAAAGCCTCTGGGACAATGATGCTCTTTGTATTACAAATTTAAGCATCTACAAAATAAGATTTCCAGTCATTTATAATGGCTATTTTGACCTATCATTTTATTCCATGGCTGGCAATTTTTGAGAAGCGGTTGTTAATAAGACTAACTTACAGATGAGTCTTCAAGTCTCCATTCTCCAACTACATCTGGGAACATTTATTTTTCTCTCTGAAAACAAACAGCCTGAGTTTTATCTCCTGCACACAGAGGCCTCACACATCATTCATCATCCCAACTACCAGAATATATTGGCTGCTAAAGGCCTAGGATAGCAGAGAGCGAATAAAAGAGAGGAGAGGGAATGAGCCGAGAGACTGCTTCCGAAGAGGAAGTCTAATTAGAATTAATACAAGGCAAAAAGCTGCATGTATCAATGGCGAAGTTTCTAATGAAAGATCATTCTATGAGCATATGCGTTCACATCAAGTGATTTTCCATTCATGTTCCATCAAAGAATAGGAGTGCTATGGGCATAGACGGTCTCAAGGGAAACAGTAGTGAACAGCCATTCCTGCTGATCACTTTCCCTTTGGCCAGTAAATGTTGGACAGGGTTGTGTGTTATATGGATATGGATGTTCCCCAATCTGGCCATAGATGTGCAGATTGTACTACCATTCTCTAATGTCTGCAGGAAAGTTAAAACTGCACTGCACGAATTCCAGGCAAACAGATATATACACGGTTGGACTAAATGTATATGGAAGCTGTTTTTGCTGGATTTGTACTTCCATCCATACAGCCCTGCCAAGGGGTTTCTTGAGCTGTGGCCAATTGACCTCCTATCTGATGGTATCTGCATTGTTTCAGGGCCAATGCCACTTGGCATGTCACAATCATTATTATAGCTGTCTGTAATGGTGGTACTCTGTCCACCACTGTAAGTGTTGCATTCTTCCTACTAAAACCAATGTAAGTGGCATTTTTCCCAATTGATTTTTTATGTTTAGCAAATGTTCTGCACAACCTGAAAATTGTTTTAGGGGTTCCCCTGGGGTAGATTCTGAAAGGCTGAACTAGCTAATTAAGTTAGGTCACCCTCCCTTTCCCAGCCCATGCATGGAAAATGAAAG
Source organism: Glandirana rugosa (assembly GCA_018402905.1). NCBI lineage: Eukaryota > Metazoa > Chordata > Amphibia > Anura > Ranidae > Glandirana > Glandirana rugosa. The sequence goes on along the minus strand of BLSH010214627.1, from coordinate 15,752 downwards.
AGTAGCAACTCAATGCTCTGATCACACCACTGCTCTTATTTCCTGTCAGCAACCCTGCATACCTTGAACCATATAGTTATATATCTGCAGTGTGTGAACATATAAGGCATTGCTGGTTCTGACTGCTAGTCTAATGAGATCTGGAGATGTCACTAATGCTCTTCTGCCTGGAGAGGAAGCTGTACCTAAGGATATGCATTGAAGGATATCCCTGCTTATGCTTAATTCAACCCATAGATCCATTCATCTGTATTTTTGTTTACCTGACAGGGTGCTCAGGACCGTATTTAATATTGATTGGGCCCTGGGCAAACATTTTCTTGCCCCCCCCCCCATGCAATTTTGCTCTCCATACAATAAATAGCTGCTAGACACAAAATCTGTTTACTGAATCAAATCAGGCAGCAACTACAATTGGTTGCCAGTGTATTGTTACCATTCACTGACTGGCTGCTAAAGGTTACAGCACACATTATGGCCCCCTGATTATTTGCTAGAGGTTACAGCACATGACTTCTGCTTCTTGATTGGTTGCTAGAGATTACTGAACATCAACACTGCTCACTGGTGGTTGCTAGAGGTTACTGGTCACCCTTACCTCTCACTAATTGGTTGCTAGAGGTTGCTGAACATTATTACTGCTCACTGATTGGTTGCTAGAGGTTACTGCATATCCTTACTGCTCAATGATTGGTTGCAAGAGGTTAGTGCACATCATTACTGCACACTGATTGGTTGCTAAAGGTTATAGCACATCCTCTCCTCACTGCCTGCACACCATGGACTCTGGAGGTGCGGGGACCCATCAATAGACAGAGAACTCCTAGGGGTCCTAGGACTCCTGGGATCAGTGACAATGCTGGGAAAGGGGGGGTGATCAGTGGCAATGCTGGGGGGTTGATGGGATCAGTGGCAGTGGCAAGGGTGGGACTAGTTAGGAGGCAGTACACTGTGACAAATTCTGAATCATGTAGAGCAAAGCTGAAAATTCTAAACTGACCATCAATGTAATGGGACATTTACAATGACCACCAATGTGAGGGGGAATTTACACTGATCACCAATGTGAGGGGGAATTAGCACTGATCACCATGTAATGGGGGATATTACGCCACCCACCAATATAAACAGTGGAATGTACCTCTAGTCACATATAAGGGGGAATGTGACCACCAACCACATTTACGAGGATAATGTAACCACAGTTACATCTTTAGGGAGAAATATAACCACCCACCGCATTATAGGGGGTAATGTACCACTAGTCACGATTAAGGGGGAGTGTAACCACTAGTCACATTTAAGGGGGAGTGTAACCACCAGTAACATTTACAGGGTAATGTAACTACCAGTCAAATCTTAAAAGTCGAAACGAGATGTACTAAGTCTTAAACAGTGTCACATGACGGAGGATTGATCAGGGTGGGAACGGTGACGGTGACTAGGGTAGT
>BLSH010214627.1:0-11936 GCA_018402905.1 Glandirana rugosa | reverse complement strand
GGTTTGAGTGAGTAGGTACAGAAATACTTGGAACGAAACACGTGACCAGGTTTAGTAAATCACCTCCCCCCTAATACCCCAACCCGAACCGGGGAATTAAGGTCACTTCCCTTGAGAATTCCGCAGTCGTAGTCCCGACCACGTTCCTAAAAACTGTGGGATCCGCTTTGGGGTAAAACGGCGGGGGTAACCGAGGTGGAGACTGAGGTGGGGGAAAAGAGACGGGTCGGACTAGGATGGGCACAGGTTAAGCTGTATTTGATGGGCACAGGTGAAGCTGTATTTGATGGGCACAGGTGAAGCTGTATTGATTGGCACAGGTGAAGCTGTATTTGATGGGCACTGGGGAGGCTGCTTTGATTGGCGCTGATCAGGCTGGGCAGAGAAAAGGGGGTGGAGTCAGAGGTGGAGCCAATGGGGGCGGCAAAATGGGGTTTCGCCTAGGGTGTCAAAAATCCTTGCACCAGCCCTGATGCTGACGCCTTAAGAGTTCCCTTCACTGGAATTAAGGGGCCAAGCCCAACCCCATAATCCCCCCTCCACTAAATGATTTGGACCAGTGCACAAAGCAAGGTTCATAAAGACATGGATGAGTGAGTTTGGGGTGGAGGAACTTGACTGGCCTGCACAGAGTCCTGACCTCAACCAGACAGAACACCTTTGGGATGAATTAGAGCGGATATTGCAATTCAAGCCTTCTTCAACATCCGTGCCTGACCTCACAAATGCTCTTCTGGAAGAATGGTCAAACATTCCCATAACCTAAACCTTGTGGACAGCCTTCCCAGAAGAGTTGAAGCTGTGATAGCTGCAAAGGGTGGGCCAACTCAATATTGAACCCTACAGACTAAGACTGGGATGCCATTAAAGTTCATGTGCAAGTAAAGGCGCACCAATACTTTTAATGAAAACGAAGAAAGTCTCAGTCCAAAAAATCATGAGGTTTTCTTAGGATTCCAATACTTTATAGCAGCGCTCTTGTCAATCATTTAAACGTGATCGGCTTTCATATGTACACCATATGAGAAGAGGATAGTGTGATAATGGATGATGCAAAAGTTCAATTAGTAGGTGAAGATTCAAGCTGAAAATCCATATGCGTGCAACATACACCAGAGTCAACACCACGCGAGTCACACTCCCCTAAGGGTTTACACTCACCAGAAAGCTGTTAATAATACGCCTTGAGAAAACCCAATGTCACCCAATTGGTACAGCTAACCTGAACAGCTCATCACTGCCCTGGGATCCAGAGCTGTCCTAACCCGAGCAGATTCTTCAATGGACTTCAGCTCCAGGCGCTGGTATCTGTTGACTTGGAGTGGAAGTCTGGAACACTTCATGTGGCACTGGCAGGCTGGTGACAGCTAACAGCACCCAGCTCCCTCCCCGAGCAGCAACCAAAGTAGCAGCCAATATAAATGGAATGGACCAGTTGGTGAGCGGGCCACTCCCTCCTGCTCTGCTCTCAATGCTGCTGTCTCCTGTCCTGGTAGCTGCGGTTGACTCTTTTGGTAATATAGCGTATTAGAAGTACAATGCTCTACCACTAGGCGGAGTAGGCAGCCGCCTAGGGTGCACTGATACCCAGGGCGCCAAGCGCCTGTCCATATACTACCCCAGATTGTCCATATACTACCCCAGCCTGTCCACATACTACCCCAGCTTGTCCATATACCTGCAGACCACGGCTGGTATAAGAAAGCGAGCCAGTGCCACCCTTATTTGACTTTAGGCCAGGTCCAGAGGCACAGGTGCAGGCCTGTGGACCACGGCTAAAGAAATAGGTAAAGAAGTGCTGCAAAAATCTCCACCTTCGCCACCTCCATCGTATATATGGGCAGGGTAAAGGGGGTGTAGTCAGGGGCGGAGCCAAATGGCAAAATGAGGTTTCGTCTAGGGTGTCAAAAATCCTTGCACCAGCCCTGCGGGCGCGCTCCCGTGTCCTGCAGCTGCGTCCATTAACACAGACACCAGGACTCAGCCCCACCCCCGGCTCCTGTGTCACTGGACTTAATTGACAGCAGCGAGAGCCTATGACTCCCCTGCTATCAATCTATCCAATGAGGATCGGAGCCCGCTGCTGGAGCTGCTAGGCTCATCCCCGGTGCAGGAACGAATGGGCTCAGGTAAGCAAAAGGGGGGCTCTGGGGGACAGCTGCAACAGAAAAGGTTTTTCACCTTAACCACTTACCAACCGGAAGGTTTTGCAGCTTTAGGACCAGAGCACTTTTTGCGATTCGGCGCTGCGTCGCTTTAACTGACAATTGCACGGTCGTGCGATGTTGTACCCAAACAAAATTTGCGTCCTTTTTTCCCCACAAATAGAGCTTTCTTTTGGTGGCATTTGATCACCTCTGCGTCATTTCTTATCGCCGCTATAAACAAAAGAAGAGCGACCATTTTGCAAAAAAACCCAAATTTCTTACTTTTTGCTAAAATTCAAATCCAAAAAAAAAGTATAAAAAAACATTTTTTTTCACCGTTTTTGGCCGAATTATATAATTCCTCATATTTGCGATAAAAAAAAATTGCAATTGGCGTTTATTGATTGGTTTGCGCAAAAGTGGCCGCGTTTACGGATGATGAGCATTCATTTCTGGGGTTTTTATTTTATTTTTATTTTTTACTAGTAATGGCGGCGATCTGCGATTTTTAGCGGTAATGCGATATTGGGGGGGACATGTCGGACCATTTTGACACTTTTTTGGGACCAATGACATTTATTCAGCGATCAGATATTTAAATGTCCACTGATTACTGTATAAATGTCATTGGCAATGAAGGGGTTAACCTGCAGGGGCAGTGAAGGGGTTAATAGTGTTCCCTGGGTGTGTTCTTACTGTGGGGGGGTTGGGCTAACATGGGCATGAGAGATCTAACTGATCCCAGTGACAGGGATCAGTAGATCTCTCATGCCCCACTGACAGAGCGGGGAACCGCCGTGTTTACATCGGCGGTTCCCCGTTCTTTTCCCTGTAGCCGCTCATCGCGGCTCGCCGGCGGACATCGGGTCCGCCCGAGCCGCGGACACACGCCCGCGCCCCCTGGTGGCCAAAAGCGAATCGCCGCTTATTTACGGCGATTCGCGCAGGGCTCCCCGACTGCCGCCGTGAAAAGACGGCACGCGGTCGGGAAGCAGTTAATGCAGAGAATGCATATTAAGGTGAAAAACAGTGAGGGTTTACAACCCCTTTAAGGGGGATTTACACTAACCACCAGTGTAAGGGCAATTTTGCACTTACCACCAATGTAAGGGAAATATGCACTGATCACCAATGTAATGAAGAATTTACACTGACAACCAATGTATTGGGGGGGGCGTTACGTCAACAACCAATAAAGCGAGGTTTCTATACTGGCCATCAATGTAAGGGGGGATTTACATTCGCCACCAATTTAAAGAGAGGGTTCTACATCCACCAATGTATGGGAGGATTCAAAACTGACCACATATGCTAGTTTGAATTATTTTTTTTCCAGATTATCAATATAAAGAGGAGTTCCTACACTGACCACCAATGTAATGGGGATTTACAATAACCACTAATGTAATGGGGATTTACACTGACCACTAATGTAATAGGAGAATTCACAGTAACCACCAATGTAAGCAGGGATTTACACTGACCACCAATGTAAGAAGGATCCTCACACTGGCCACTAATGTGAATGAAAGGTTTGTACACCAAGCCCCAATTATTTTATTATTTATTTATTTCAGGTACTTATATAGCCCTGTCAATTTATGCAGCGCTTTACATATATCTTGTACATTCACATCAGTCCCTACCCCCAAGGAGCTTAAAAATCTAAGGTCCCTAACTCACATTCATAAATATACTAGGGCCAATTTAGACAGGTTCTAATTTACCTACTAGCATGTCTTTTGGAGTGTGGAAGGAAACTGGAGTACCCAGAGGAAACCCACGCAAGCACAGGGAGAACATGCAAATTCCAGGCAGGTAGTGTCATGGTTGGGATTCAAACGAGCGACCCTTTTGCTATCCACTACACCACTGTGCCACCCAATGTAGTGAGAAGATTTACACTGACCAGTAATGTAATTAAGACATTTAGCCTGCGTTCAGAGGCGTAACTAGAACCTTCAGGGCCCCGGTGCAAGAAATTATGAAGGGCCCCCTGACCCCTGGCCAGGGCCCTTCCCTCTTCCCACTGATCCTGGGGCCCTTTACGCCTATCGTGGGTCCCTTTATTACGGTACTGCAGTGGGGCCCTTTCACAAGTTCTGCAGCAGGCCCCAGGGGGACTAGGGAAGCACACAGGGACCCTGGGAACAGCAGAAGACAAGTAAACTGGATAGAGGAAAATGGAGGAGATTGGGTCCTCTAAATGCCACCCCCGCCATCCCTCCTACTCAGGTGTAAAAGGGAGGCACATGGGCCCCCAGGACCATGGGGCCCTGTTGCAATTGCAACCCCTGCAACCCCTATCGTTACGCCCCTGCCTGCGTTCACATTTGTGTGTCGGGAACACATGCAAATCACTTTCCTGACACCACAGAAATATGCTGCCCTGTAGCAGATACACAGCAGTGCCATTTGTTAATGACATCCTCACGCATCTGTTGAGATGTGTGTATTCACATGCACCAAAATTCATGGTGCTGCGGCACCATGTTATTTTGAAAAAGGGTTCCATCTCCAATTTGCTTACCTTTGCTGAACAGGCTGATTTTAAGCTTAATGACCACAGTTGTAGGCAGGACTTTCAAGCATGCCCCTTTACCTCCCCAGTGGGCAGCATTCAGAGGTGATGGTGGATACGACCTTAGGGGGCATGATATACATATGAATGCTGCCACTGTTTACAAATCAATGCAGCCGGTCCGCGGCTATTTAAATATTAATGCCACCACTATTTACATATCAATGCAGGTTATTTACATGTAAACACAGGGTCTGCAGGTGAGTCATCTGTACATGGCAATAGGGCAGAGCTGGGCAGCATTAGAAACAGAACTTCACATTGAGATAACGGGACACAGCATGCGACTAAAACTTCAAGGAACAATTTAAACTGGGATAGTTGGCAAGTATGGGGCAGCTGCTTTGGACCCCACAACAATGGGGTCCAGGCCAACTTCCCATTTTGGAGAGGAACAAGTGGCGCCCCACTAAGTGTAGCAGTAAATATAAAAACATGTTTTATTAAAAATACACTTACAAGATCATGCATATAAACAGGCACGTAGTTGGAGGTAGGTCCAGGGTGTCTCCTTCAGGATGGTCCCAGAGCTGGGTGTCCCGCCAGCACAGGTGCCCGGCTGGGACCATCCTGAAGGAGACACCCTGGACCTACCTCCAACTACATGCCTGTTTATATGCATGATCATGTAAGTGCATTTTTACAGAGCCGCTTCTGCTCCGTCAGCAGGCTGCCCCATGGATTATCCCCACCTGTCCTTCCCCTTCCTTGCTGCCTAGGACCCTGAAGCTCCATATCTCCTACCTTGTGCCTGGCTCCATCCACTGCTGTGATATCCTGCAAGCGCTGCATCTTTCCTACATCAACTTCCCATTTTGCCCTGCCTTAAAAACGGTCTTGAGGGTGCTATAATGCTCACTTTAATTAATTGTCAGAGAAAAACAGATATTCCAGGTGGTATTAACGAACAATCAAAAAATAAATACAAATGTGTGTTTGCTCTATACACCAAGCAGAGATATAGGTATATTTAAAACTAGAAGTTCATCTATACCAGATGGTTTGTATAAGTATAAATGATTTTCCAGTTCTTTGTTATGTTCCTCCAACACTCATTCCTTCACATCCTACAATCACAACTGTCCTTAGAATGGTCCAATCTAAAGGAACACAAATAGATATTTCATCCCTCCTTTCCACTTTTATTCACTGTGACTTCTGTTTTCATTAGAAAGCCCCCTGGCATCCCATGGAATTTAATCTTAATAATTTAGGGATCCACAATAAACTATGTGCAGTGATTAGTATGTGCTGAGGGAGAAAGGAGGAGAGATGCTGATTTCCAACACCTCGCTTGGTTTCAAACTGAATTATTTATTACAGATTAGATGTAAACGCACTGTTCCTTGCTTGCAGGCTCTGGAACCACTTTCAGCACAAAAAAGGGCCGCCTGCTACTAAATCAGCAGGGATTTCTGTCCCAGAATTGAAGATTCCTGTCCGTTCTGTCTGACTGCAACTGTATGGCTCTGAATTACAGGCAGTTTCTGTGGTGCTCTTTCTATTTTTCAGAGGCAACATTTTGGAGTTTATATGTAATGAAACACTTTCTATAGAGTGTCTATTCTTTTGTAGATATAAATAAGAGGAAAAAATGGACCGAAAATGAAGCATGCAGCAGACAGTGAGAGAGCAAGAGAGAAAAAATTGTCACTCATCCCACATGGAGAATGTACCCAATGCTTTTTTGAATACCACATAGACCCTGGAAAGCACATACTGTATGCTATAGCGACATTATCATGGTAGGATCCAAACTATGCCCCTGCTACAGTTTCACAATAACGCCATCATTACCTAAAACAAGTGAGAAATGGATGACATTCCTACAGAAGCAGAAGTGATGGCAGTATTCAGAGACTTAACAGTGGCAGAAATGTATCCCCGCGTGAAGGTTCTCATTTATCCAGGTCATGCTATATCCAATAGTAGTCAGTCACATTTAATTGGACTTCTTCTGTAATGTTGATGATGTTTTGTAGCTTATCCAAGCCACTTCATTTCTAATGACTATCTGGAAAATACCTCAGACTTTATTTCCACACAGGAAGCACATCGATCGAATCCCCATGGAAGTCAGATGCTATTGTCCAATAAAAGAATGGGAGAAGTAAATATTATGGAACCGCCAAGTTCTAGTTATGAGCTTCCATCCTTGTTGCAAGGAAGGCTTCATACATGTTAATTCTTCGATTTACATGGCTATAGGTGTGAGTTGTCAAAAGGCCAGGGTATTAATGTTAAAACAGCATTACGGTAAATGTGGATAAGATAGATAATGTTGAAGGCCCCCATCCTTGTTCAATTATGGTTGTTCCAGTTTGGCATAGATCGTCTTTTTCACATCTTTTGCAAATTATTTGTCCTCTCTGTCCAAGATGTCCACCACACTGTCCTCAAATAAATGTCCATTTTTCATAAGGTGTGGGAAAACTGCTGAGCCTTGACATTTAGAATTTATCTTCCAACGTTTGGTCATTAATATGTTGGGAGGTTGCTTTATCTCCCCAAACATTAGGGGTGTGTTTTAGAGTTAGGAAGACATTAATTTCATTGCAGAACTTTACCACTTTATGTAGCTTTTGGTGCTAAGTGCACCAAACTGAAAAATAACAGTGCAAAAACAGGTATTGATTGTTCCAGTTTCAACAGCAAAGTCAGATCACACAGTAGTCATTATGATATCCATTGTGCTCCACTACGTTACAAAACGAACACAAAGATAGCACAAGTAAGTGATTCGCCAATAGGCCATTGTCTGTAACATATTTAAATGTACTTTTAGGCTTCATGTACACTGGCCTACATTAACCACAGCTGCGGGAAAACACAAAACACAGCAAAATTGTGGCATGTCTTTGCCATGTTTTTGCTGTGTTTTGCATTTTCCCGCGGCTGGCGGTCAAAACGTTCCTATCCTGAATGTGAATCTCCTGCTTTCAGCAGAGGGAGGTTGAAGCTCACTTAAATGTGGCAGCTCATAAACTCAGCTAAAAGCCTATGTGTACATGGACACATAGGTTTTTATAGAGTTGACTTTAGGAGCTTAGACCAAAAAAACTCCAAAAGCTCTTTAACTCAAGTTTAGGAGCTGCCAGTGTAGGCTAGTGTACATGAAGCTTAAATCTGCTGCTTTATTCTGAAATGTTCAGGTCACCCAGCTTATAAGAATCATTGCCACTAATAACTGTTAGGAAACCACTGTAGAAGACCTGTGCAGGCCTTAAAACCACAACTGTATGTTGCCATCTCTTTGTCAGACAATGCACACATCTGCTTAATTCAGAAAAAGAACACAGAAAATTATTAAAAGTATTACTGTATAAATACTGTATTACACAGCAATGTTGGAGCACCACTAATAAAATAATGTAAAGGTGTGAATGTATATGCAGTATACATACATACATATATATATATATATATATACACACACACAGCCGGTAAAATAAGTATTAAACAGGTCACCATTTTTCTAGGTAAATATATTTCTAAAGGTGCTATTGACATGAAAGTTTCACCACATGTCGGTAACAACCCATGCAATCTATATATATACAAAGAAACCAAAACAAATAAGTTCAGAAATTAAGTTATATGTAATATATTGGAATAACACAGGGTTAAAGTATTGAACACATAAAGAAAGGGAGGTGCAAAAAGGCATGGAAATCAAAGACAGCAGCTGAAATCTATCAGTAATTACAAAATAATCAGTGCAAATTAATATCAACTGGATCAGTCTCAACTGATAGCCTATAAAAAGGTGTCTCATTACCAAGGTGTCACACAAGAAACATCTCATGGTGGGTAAAAGCAAAGAGTTTTCTCAAGACCTTTGCAACCTTATTGTTGCAAAACATACTGATGGCATTGATTACAGAAGGATTTCTAAACTTCTGAATGTTCCAGTGAGCACTGTTGGGGTCAAAATCTGAAAGTAGAAAGAATATAATTTCACCATAAACCGGCCATGGCCAGGTGCTCCTTGCAAGGTTTCTGACAACGGAGTGAAAATAATTAGAGGTTGTCCAAGAGCCAAGAACCACTTGTGGAGAGCTTCAAAAAGACCTTGAATTATCAGGAACAATTGTTTCAAAGAAAACAATAAGTAATGCACTCAACCGCCATGGCCTGTATGCACGCTCACCATACAAGACTCCATTGCTGTAGAAAAAGAATACAGTCTGGTCAGATGAGACCAACATTGAACTCTTGGATGCCATAATAGACACAACATTTTTGGAGGTCAAATGGCACTGTACATCACCCCAAAAACACCCCATACCAACAGCGAGGTTTGGAGGTGGGAACACCATGGTGTGGGGCTGTTTTTCAGCAATACGGTACTGACAAACTTCATATCATTGAAGGAAGGATGAATGGAAAATGTACCAACACATTCTTGATAAAAATCTGCTGCCATCTACCAGGATGATGAAGATGAAATGAGGGTGGACATTTCAGCAAGGCAATGATCTCAAATACAAAGCCAAGGTTGACGGCGACAAGATGGCTCTGCTAGGCAAACCGCCGTCATACGACGGCGGCTACCAGATCGAGCACTGTGAGCGCACACAATTGCGATTTTTTTTTATCACAAATATGAGGAAGAATATAAATCGGCCAAAACCGTTGAAAAAAAATGTTTCTTTATATTTTTTTTTTTTGGATTTGTATTTTAGCAAAAAGTAAGAAATTTGGGTTTTTTTTGCAAAATTGTCACTCTTCTTTTGTTTATAGCGGCGATCAGAAATGACGCAGCGGTGATCAAATACCACCAAAAGAAAGCTCTATTTGTGGGAAAAAAAGGACGCAAATTTCGTTTGGGTACAATGTTGCACAACCGCGCAATTGTCAGTTAAAGCGACGCAGTGCCGAATCACAAAAAGTGCTCTTGTCCTAAAGTGTGAAATCCTTCCGGGGCTGAAGTGGTTAAAAAAATTCAAAATCTGTTTTTTTTATTTAAATCAGATTTTTTTTAATTTAAATCGATTTTTTTGATTTTTTCAAATTTATTTGAATAAAATGTTTTTGGAGTAAAAATCTATCTAAAGATAGTTTTCTATTTGGGACACATTAATAATTTAGTTTATTCAGCGTGAAATGGAGCTTAGTTATGTAGCATGAGGCTGTATATTCTGCAATGTTTACATTTTTGGTAAACTCATTCAATTAATCCAAGTTCTGCAAGCTGAGATAACATGCATCATATTGATGCATTCACACAATTCAGGAATAATCCTTAATCCCATTGTTTTGAAAATCTATGTACACTACAAACTGTAGTTTTCACTCTCTCATACTGGTCACTGGAAATTCAGCATGGCACCTCATGGCAAAGAACTTTCTGAGGATCTGAAAAAAAGAATTGTTGCTCTACGTAAAGATGGCCTAGGCTATAATAAGATTTGCCAAGATTGAAATTGAGCTGCAGCACGGTAGCCAAGACCATACAGCGGTATAACAGGAAAGATTCCACTCAGAACAGGCATTGCCATTGTCGACCAAAGAAGTTGAGTGCACATGCTCAGTGTCATATCCAGAGGTTGTCTTTGGGAAATAGACATATAAGTGCTGCCAGCTTTGCTGCAGAGGTTGAAGGGTTGGAGGGTCAGCCTTTCAGTGCTCAGACCATATGCCGCACACTGCATCAAATTAGTCTGCAGTTCTGTTGTCCCAGAAGGAAGCCTCTTCTAAAGATGATGCACAAGAAAACCCTCAAACAGTTTGCTGACGACAAGCAGACTAAGGACATGGATTACTGGAACCATGTCCTGTGGTTTGATGAGACCAAGATAAACTTATTTAGTTCAAATGGTGTCAAGCATGTGTGGCAGCAACCAGGTGAGGAATACAAAGACAAGTGTGTCTTGCCTACAGTCAAGCATGGTGGTGGGAGTGTCATGGTCTGGGGCTGCATGAGTGCTGCCGGCACTGGGGAGCTACAGTTCATTGAGGGAACCATGAATGTCAACATGTACTGTGACATACTGAAGCAGAGCATGATCCCCTCCTTTCGGAGACTGGGCTGCAGGGCAGTAATCCAACATGATAATGACCCCAAACACATCTCCAAGGTGACCACTGCCTTGCTAAAGAAGTTGAGGGTAAAGGTGATGGACTGGCCAAGCATGTCTCCAGACCTAAACCCTATTGAGCATTTGTGGGGCATCCTCAAACGGTAGGTGGAACACAAGGTCTCTAACATCCACCAGCCTGTGATGTCATCATGCAGGAGTGGCAATCTGTGAAGCTCTGGTGAACTCCATGCCCAAGAGGGTTAAGGCAGTGCTGGAAAATAATGGTGGCCACACAAAATATTGACGCACTATGGGCCCAATTTGGACATTTTCACTTAGGGGTGTACTCACTTTTGTTGCCAGCGATTTAGACATTAATGGTTGTGTGTTGAGTTATTTTGAGGGGTCAGCAATTTTACACTGTTATACAAGCTGTACACTCACTACTTTACATTGTAGTAAAGTGTCATTTCTTCAGTGTTGTCACATGAAAAGGTAGAATAAAATATTTACAAAAATGTGAGGGGTGTACTCACTTTTGTGAGATACTGTATATACACACACACATACATATTACCTTGTACATTAACCACTTGCCGACCGTGTATCGTAGATACACGTCGGCAAGTGGCACTCATTGTTGTGGGAGGACGTTATATAACGTCCTCCCACAATCGCGCTCCCGTGCGCGCGCTGGTGCGCGCACACGGGAGCCTCTGTGCTCGCCGGGTTGCCGGGACCCGGCAGTTTACCGATCAAGGTAAAGGGCCATTGGCAGCGGCCCTTTACCACGTGATCACGCCGTCCAATGACGGCGTGATCACAATGTAAACACTGCAGGGTCATCAAGAGTGTCAGCTCTCTCATCTCCTCACAGCGATCCAGTTTGTGAGGAGAAGAGAGAGATCGATGCCCTGCAGTGAAAGTCAGTGAGTCATTTGACCTTTTTATTGCACCCAGCAGTGCCCAGCTGTGCCCACCAGTGACCAGCAGAATATCATTTCTGCTTATAGTGCCACCAGTGCCATACCTGTGCCACCTGTGCCACCACAGTGCCACCACAGTGCCATCAGGGCCACCACAGTGCCACCACAGTGCCACCACAGTGCCATCAGTGCCACTAAAGTGCCATCAGTGCCACTAAAGTGCTATCAGTGTCACTACAGAGCCCATCTGTGCCACCAG
>BLSH010214583.1:707988-724975 GCA_018402905.1 Glandirana rugosa | reverse complement strand
TGATGCCAAAGTCGCTGATTAAGTGTTTTTGGAATGTGGAACCTCTGCAGGACTTCTAGGCTGCTTAGCGTTGTTTGTGTTGATTTCATCTGGAAGAATGTTTTTGATGTAGGTTTCATGGGCAGAATTAACACCCAAAGACCAATTTTCCCGCACCTGTTTGACAGGTGCATATCATTTCAATTTTTGACAGCAAGGTCAATTCTTGCTTTCATCAAGAGTACCTCAATATTGTTACTGTGTGAAGGCACCACCGACACCCAAAGACCAATTTTTCTGCACCTGTTTGACAGGAACATATCATTGCAATTTTTGACAGCAAGGCCAATTCTCGCTTTCATCAAGAGTACCTTTTATAGAGTTATGGTGTGAAGGTGCCACCAACACCCAAATACCAATTTTTCCACACCTGTTAATTCTATCAAAAGTCTGTGGAAGAGACACCAGAATTTATCCAAAAAATCTCTAATATTGTTCCCAGTGCAATACATTGTGGCCTCATCATACAGACTGGCTCCCCAAGCCGTTGCTTACAAAATAAAGAAAGCTTGCAGGAAATATGTCTTTTTTTGGCTTTATAAATGCGAGTATTGCTGCAGCAGCTTCTATACACAGTACAGAAGTGCCACTTTACAGGTAGACTAAGGGGACCCCCCAGGCACCATAGTGAAAGGAATTTTTCATTTTTATGCTTTCACTTTAAGCATCAATAAATCCCTGCTCATTTAAAAATGGCATTTTTTACTAACTTTTTTTTTGCATTGATACATGTCCTCCAGGTCAGTACCCAGACCCCCATAGCCATTGTATGCCCAATTACTAGTATATAAGCCTTCAAAATGGGCACTTTTGATTTCTACAGTTCAGGTCCCATAGACTTCAATAGGGTTCGTTATTCGGTTCAGAACTTTTGCAATGTTCGAAAGTTCCGGTGCAAACTGAACAGGGGGTCGTTTGGCCCATCCCTAGTTCTGTGTACTGTGGGAGACCAGATATAGTGAATGCAGGGTCCTGAGTTTAGTAACACTATAAAAAAAACGTATCTGTAGTTACAATGAAGTAATTCATCCTCATACATCACATCAGGGACTCTGAAGTCAGTCAGTCTTTAACAGCTTATAGCACCTGATGTTTGTTTACATTAGGATCTGCCAAGTATTTTTTCCTAGAATGCAAAGCTCTATGATTGCAGGGGGTACATCCTGGCATTTATCCACCCCAACTGCATTCACATAACGCTTTGCATTCTGGGAAAGAATGCTATAAGTTCTGTGAATAGGCAAGAATGGAGGGGGGGGGGGTAGCAGTGCCATTGCTTGCTTCACACTCACATGCCACTGATCTTAACCCCTGCACTGCTAGAAGATCATTGCTGTGGGAAGTATCCAGTGTCATTGGAAGCAAAATGTCTACAATAAGCAGCAGCCAGCAGGATATGGAACATGGAACATACAGTCCCTGGTGCCACAGCACAGTTTTTAACTAAACTTTAGCTTTTATATAAAATGCCTATAGCTAGAGAGGACAGTCATGCCTTGTTTTAAAGTGCTTTTATTGCTTGTTAAGAATACATAAATACTGTATAGACTGGGCACAGGTGTGGTTTAATAAGGGTTTCCAAAACATTTAGAAGACCCCTTTCACACAGTTTTTAGGCGCTTTAATGCTAAAAATAGCACTTGAAAAGTGCCTGAAAACTGCCTCCCCTTCATTTGAATGGGTAATTTCACACTCGGGCAGTGCGCTTGCAGGGCAGAAGAAAAAGTCTGCAAGCAGCATCCTTGGGGCATGTTTGGAGTGCTATAAACTGCGCTCCAAAAACGCCCGTGCCCATTGAAATGAATGGGCAGCATTCTAAAGCGCCTTAAAAGCCCTTTGAAAGCGCCACAAAACTGGTCTTTTTTCCTTTTTTTTTTAAGGTTACATTGTCACGTGACCTTGAAAAAACACCCAGCTAGCACCTCAAAAGTGCCGCTAAAGCACAGCAAAAACGACGGACGCTTTAGTGCCTGTTTTAGCAGCACTTCAGTGGGAAAGGGGTCGAAGTGTTCATAGCGTACTGTTTCTTTATTTGCTGCAATAACAAAATCTAAAAAAGGTTATCTGTCCATACTACACACTTTCTCAAAGCATTTGGATTTATCAGTATTTAGCACTTTAAAAAGTGGTCCCCAGAACCAAGGACTGATTTCACAGTGTATACATACCTTCTAACTATCCCAGTTTACATGAGAGAAACTTTAGCACAATCCTGGTGTTCTGTGGATCCAGGTCACGTCCCGCAGTCGAGTGCCAGAAAACTCGTTCAGCACCGGGCTTCAACTCTTGCACAAACTGGCTGGAGGAGGAATCCCCTGCCTAGGTCCAGCAGGAGGAGGAATAGTGAGAACAACAGCACAGAACACATTACAGTACAAGGCAAGTCAACAGTGTTTTACCCTCAGTATCTGCATGTTGTGCCTAATTTTTAACCAGTTCCCATCCAGGCCAATTTTGATATTTCTCTCCTACATGTAAAAATCTGTATTTTTTGCTAAAAAATACGTAGAATCCCCAAACAATATATATATATTTTACCAGAGACCCTAGAGAATAAAAAAGCGGCAATTTTGTATTTCACGTGGTAATTGCACAGCGATTTTTTGGAAAAAATGCACTTTAACCACCTCAATACTGGGCACTTTCACCCAACTTCCTGCCCGGGCCATTTTTTAGCTTTCAGCAATGTTTCACTTTGAATGACAATTGCGCGGTCATGCAACACTGTAGCCAAATTCATTTTTTAGCTTTTTCTTCACACAAATAGAACTTTCTTTTGGGGGTATTTAATCACTGCTGGGATTTTTCATTTTTTACAAAAAAAAAAAGACCGAAAATTTTGAAAAAAAAAAGTTTTTCTTATTTTCTGTTAGTGAATTCTGTAAATAGGTCATTTTTCTCCTTCACTGATGTGCGCTGACTAGGCTGCACTGATAGGCTGCACTGATGGGCACTGATGAGTTGGCACTTATGGGCACTGATGAGGCAAAATTTATGGGCACTGACTACATGCCCAGGTCTTCTGTGAGGGGAGATGCCGCTGATCGTCACTCCTTGCCACACACTTTGTCAGTGTGAGGTGAGGAGAGCCAATTACCGGCACTACCTTGTTTACATGTGACCGGCTGTGATTGGACACAGCCGATCACATGTCTAAAGAGCCACGGCCACGACTCTTTACGCAGATCGGGGTTGCGCCGTGTCCTAGCAACTGCGCTGCACACTCCCACGGGTCCGCAATAGCGCGCGTTCTAGGCGAAGTCATATGACGTTTTCCCAGAACGACAGCTGCACCGTTCCTCCATCATTTGACAGTGGGCGGGCGGCAAGCGGTTAATGAATTGTAATGCAAAAAAAAAATATACAGTATAACCCAATATTTTTGTACAATATAAAAGATGATGTCACGCTGAGTAATCAGATAACTAACATGTCATGCTTTAAAATGGTGTACACTAGTGGAATGGTGCCAAACTAAGGTACTTAAAAATTTCTATAGGCGATGCTTTAAAAATTTTTTTAGAGGTTACCAGTTTAGAGTTAGAGAGGAGAGCTAGCAGTAGAATTATTGCTCTCGGTATAATGTTTGTGGCAAAACCTCAAATGCGTGGTGCGAACACCATTTACATATGCAAGCATGGGAGGGACGGGGGCACTCAAATTTTTTTTCTTTTATTATTATTATTGTTTACTTATTTATTTTTTTTACACTGTCACTTTCATTTTTTAAATCATGTTTATTCCTATGACAAGAAATGTAAACATCCTTTGTGATAGAAATAAGGCATGACAGGTCCTCTTTATGAAGACATCTGGGGTCTATAAGACCCCAGATATCTGCTCTACCCTGAAAAGCATGCAATAAAAAAAAAAAACATTGATCTCTGCTTTCTAGGGGAAAAAACAACAGTGTTTACATCTGCCAGAGACGGCAGTGACATCATGACCTCACTTCCGGACGCCCAGGATCATAGAGATGGCTGGGACCATCTGGTCCAGGGCCAGCTCTGTGAAAACCCAGCGCCACCAGATCGGATCCCGGGCTCTTCAATCACACAGGAAAGCCTGTAGAGGCGCCAGTGGGTGGCACGAGCGGGGGGGGTATCCCATCCCGCTGCCTGTGAAAGCAATCCAGTGGCTAATCAGCCACTAGGATTGCTTTTACATGAGAGGGAATCGCCCTCTGAAGAGAAAGATATCTGGATGATGCCTGTAGCTGCACTTCAATTGCATGTGACATCCTACGGGCGAGAAGTGGTTAAGTCCAACTCCAGGCAAAAGTTAAGTTTAAATAGCACATTGTGCATCCATTACCTTGCTTCTAAAGCCTCGTACACACGACCGAACATCCGTTTTTTTGTTTGATGCTAGTCTCATGTCGAAAGTGAAGAGGTTGCTAACCATATGAAAATTCTCGTACGACCGAATTCAACATCAGAAGTGACTTAATGTGTTGAATAGCTTTGTATGCATTTTTTCATTTGAGTATGCGTAGTCTTGCTCTTACAATTTTTTTCAGAGGAAAACCAAACTAATTATATGAAAATTGGACGTTGTGGTCACATCCGACAAAAGTTTTATAGTCTGCACATCCAACTTTTGTCGCCCAAAAAGTCAGAATCGACTGTCGAAAGGACCATACTAATGGTAAGAATTTCGGATGATCGGTCGTCGTACAAAGATTCCGAATTTCATATTGTGTGTACGGGCCTTTAGTATTGATTACAAACACCTCTTCCTAAGCTATCCCACAGTGTAAAGGATCAAAGTCACAGTTTCCCATATGAGTCAAATTAATTTCCTGCCCTGTGAACCTAGCATTTTTTCCCAGTTTATATTCTTACAAACGCCCCCATGAGTTCTCCTGCCTCAGAGAGGACCCGAAAGAGCGTCACCTCCACAAATAGGAAGTACCCACATCATGAAGGCAGTGATGTGGTCACCCAGAGAAGGACCACCAGAAGTAAACACATAAGAGATGGATTGGGCCACCGGCATCACATGTGCTCATCTTCAAATAAGAAAAATAGGCATTTGAATAGGTTTTTACTTTTTTCCATACCAGCAGTTAGTTAGAGAGGGGTGGGAGAGGGGTTGACAATATCCTGAAGCTGAGCTTTAACCACTTGCTGCCCTTAGTACAAACCCATACATCCTCAGGTTGCGGTGGTTATACCAGGGTCAAGGCTGCATGTAAGCAGGTTGAACTGTGTTTGGTTTTAGTGAGTTAGCGGCTTTCCCAGGCAGGGGGAAAGGGTTAAATTGTGAAGCTCAGTTCCCAGGTTTTTGGTTCTTGCCAGCCCACCTGTAATATAAAAAGGGGAATGCTGAGGTCCAAGAGTCACTCTCCCTCTGGGCTGAATTGGTTGGTTCTGCTTGTGGTATCAGGATCCCTGTACCTTGCAGTCCACTTAAGACAATAAGACATCCAAGCCATAGACAACGCCATAAATGACTCTCGCCTCACAGAGGTCCTGGATCTAGGGAAGCAGGTCCTGGATCTAGGGAAGCAGCTGGCAGCAGTGAGAAGCCCCTCCATACTTCAGGAGCGTTTGGATCGTACCTGGCAGGTGCCGGCAGGGGCAAGCACAGAGGCGGGTGGCAGTTATGAAGGGTAGAGGGGAAAGAGTCAGGGAGCCTGATCCTGGGCTGGAACATCCCAATAAGTATGCCCCGTTGTGTGATATTGAGGATACCACTCTGGGACCAGCATTGCTGGAGCAGAGTGATGCCCCTAGCTGCCAGGGGAATAACTCCTCCAGTAAGGACGGGGGTGAAGCCAAGGGGAAGGAAAGACAGATTGTGGTGGTAGGGGACTCAAGTTTCAGAAGGACAGAGAGGGCAATCTGTCACAAAGACTTCAAGCGCCGAACTGTATGTTGTCTACTGTATGTTGTTCAGCACATCATGGATCTGGTGGACAGATTACTGGGAGGGGCTGGGGAAGACTCGGCTGTCATGATGCCCGTTGGCACCAATGACAAAGTCAGAGGAAAATGGAGTGTCCTAAAAAAATATTTTAGGGATTTAGGAGCCAAATTGAGGACTAGGACCTCCAAGGTAGTATTCTCTGAAATATTACTGGTACCTTGAACCACACTAGAGAGGCAACGGGAGATTGGGGAAGTTAATGAGTGCCTGAGGAGCTGGTGTAGCAAGGAGGGTTTCGGGTCAACTTCTCAATTGGTCACCAGCTCTTTAGCAGGAACGAACTGCACCTAAATGGGGAAGGTGCAGATTGTCTGGGAGTGAAGAGGGCCGACAAGTTAGAGGGGCTTTTAAATTAGGCGACGGGGGGGGGGGTCTAGATGTAGAGATAGCCAGCGTGGTACAAATTTCAGAGGGTAGTATTGGGAGCATTAGTGGGAGGTTGAATAAAGCATCTAAACCTGAAGTGTAGTAACAAGTCCAATTTGTAACCCCAGAGCACCCACAAAGGTGGCATACATCCGGACAAAACTGTGGGGCTTGTTCACTAATGCCAGGAGTCTGGTGGACAAGATGGGAGATCTAGAGATGCTATTGTATGAGGGGGATTTAGGTTTAGTGGGAATTTCAGAGACTTGGTTCAACAGCTCTCATTATTGGTTGGCAACTATTCAAGGGTATTCCCTATATTGCAGAGCTAGTGAGGATAAAAAAGGGGGAGGGCACCAACCTTCTTCCCCTCCTAATACACAAGTTAGGACTGCACAACGCATGTAAAATGAATGCTACCATACAAGATAAACCCCTAGAGAATCCAATTAGCACACTGCCTAATATCACACCCTTGACTTAAAGTCTGGTACCAGCAGTCACAGTATAATAAATGGAGCAGTCGTGGGTTGCAGATGCCAGCGACCCCCAGGTTCCCCCCCAATTCTCGACAGCATGTATCCGATAGGGGTGTTGATAATGGGCTCGGACCCCCCCCCCCCAACCCAGCACATTAGAACCCTCAATTAACACAGTAATGAACAAGGGTCGCTGGCCTCCTGACCCAAGACCTAAATCCATCATATTAACCCCTGTCTATATACATATTTTTGTACTCTGAACTTTAACCACTTGCTTGAATTTACCCTGTTCTTTACATACTGAATCTCAAATGTCTGAACTGTATGCTAACCTTTTACTAGCAACTATATATGTAACATTTATTGAATAGCATGACTATGTTCTGAAAATTCTTCTCAATGAAAGCTTATTGTTTATAAAAGAGGCGCATCTGGGTGTGCGGGCATCCGGGGTGGAGCTGTCCGCATAGACCGTCCTCTTCACCGCCGGCTCTCACCGCTGTCAGTCTGTAATAGTGACCGGGAAGACTACCCTGCAGTAGAAAAATCTGAAAGCAAGGTTTGAAGTGCTCGTGGAGCGCATCGTGGAAGGGTTGATGTTAATGGTGGTGCGGGGGATGGTCTGTGTGGGTGGCTTTGCCCCGGATGCCTGCATGCTTGGATGTGCCCGTTTTGATCATTAACCATGTGAGTTACTAAATGTTGTATCTGCATTAAATAAAACCATATTGCTACAAAAAAGGGGGAGGGGTATGCCTGTATATCAAAAATTATGTACAAGGGAATGTGAGGGACGACATCACTAATGGAGCAATGGAGGAGGTGGAATCCTTATGGGTAGAGCTGCAAAGGGAGAAAACCAGGGGGAATATATTACTGGGAGTATGCTATAGGCCCCCTAACCTGAGAGAGGCGGACCTCCTATCTCAGTTTGGAATGGTGGCAAGGATAGGACGTGTCATTATAATGGGAGATTTTATTTATCCAGACATAGACTGGGTGGAAGGTACCACACATTTGTCTAAGGCTCGCCATTTCCTAAATGTCTTGCAGGACAACTACATGGGTCAGATGGTAAATGAACCAACAAGAAGCAAAGCATTACTAGACCTACTGATTACTAACAATACAGACCTGATCACAGATGTGAAAATAAGGGGCAATTTAGGAAACAGTGATCACAGGTCAATTTGTTTCAGTATAAATCACACAAATAGAAAACATAAGGGGAATACGAAGACACTAAATTTCAAAAGAGCCGACTTCCATAAACTACGCTCCTTGCTAGATGATATTAAATGAGATAACATACTAGGAAAAATGGTTGGGTGGCTCAACTCCAACATAAAAGTGCTTATAAAAGCAAAGGAGAAGGCCTTCAAAAATGCAAGGCTGAGGGTAACCATCAGCATTCCAACTTTACAAAAGAATGCAATAAGAAATGTAAGGATGCAATCAGGGAGGCTAAGATAGAACACAAAAGGCCCATAGTGGAGGAGAGTACGAAAAATCCCAAGAAATTCTTTAAGTATATAAATGGTATGAGAGGGGGGTCAGATCATATTGGCCCCATAAAGAATGATGAAGGGAATATGGTTACAAAGGATGGAGAGATGGCGAAGGTTTTGAATATATTCTTCTCCTCAGTCTGTACGAGGGAAAAGGGGGGGCTTCAGTAACCAAAGCTGTAATGTTTATCCTCACGGCACGTCACAGAAGGCACCGTCATGGCTAACAGAGAATAGAATTAGGAATTGACTTGAAAAACGTAACATTAATACGTCACCAGGACCAGATGGCTTGCACTCAAGGGTCCTCCAAGAACTCAAATAATTGCCAGCCCATTGTTCCTAATTTTTACAAGCAGTCTACTGACTGGTATGGTACCATCTGACTGGAGAAAAGCCAATGTAGCGCCAATATTTTAAAAAGGGCCAAAATATATCCCTGGGAACTACAGACCAGTTAGCCTAAGGTCAATAGTATGCAAGCTTTTGGAGGGGATGATAAGGGATTACATACAAGATTTTAGTAATGAAAACAGTATCATTAGCAGTAATCAGCATGGATTCATGAAGAATAGTTCTTGCCAAACCAATCTATTGACCTTCTATGAGGAAGTGAGCTGCCATCTAGACAATGGAAGGCCTGTAGATGTGGTGTATCTAGATTTTGCAAAGGCATCTGATACAGTTCCCCCTCTACTGTACAAACTAAGGTCTGTCAGCATGGACCAAAGGGTGAGTACATGGATCAAAGCAGGCTACGAGGGCCGGTTCAGAGGGTGGTGATAAATGGGGAGTACTCGGAATGGCCCGGTGTGAAGAGTGGGGCCCCCCAGGGTTCTGTCCTGGGAACAATCCTGTTAATTTATTTGTAAACGATCTGGAGAATGGGATAAACAGCTCAATCTTGGTATTTGCGGATTATCCTAAGCTATGCAGGGCAATAATTTCTCTGCAGGATGTAGAAACATTGCAAGAAGATCTGAACAAATTAATGGGGTGGGCAACTACATGGCAAATGAGGTTTAATTTAGAGAAATTTAAAATAATGTATTTGGGTGCCAAAAATATGAATGTAAACCACTCACTAGGGGGAAAGCCTCTGGGAAATCTAGGATAGAAAAGGATCTAGGGGTTCTAATAGATGACAGGCTCAGCAATGGCAGGCAATGCCAAGCTGCTTCAAGCAAAGCCAACAGGATATTGGCATGCATTAAAAAGGGGATTAATTCCAGCTGGAACTGGAGAAGGTCCAGAGAAGTGCAACGAAGCTGATTAAGGGATTGGAGGACCTTAGTTATGAGGAAAGATTACAAGCACTGAACTTATTCTCTCTGGAGAAGAGACGCTTGAGAGGGGATAGGTTTTCAATGTACAAAAACAGTAATGGTGACCCCACAACAGGGATAAAACTTTTCCGCGCAAGGGAATATAAAAAGACACGCGGCGATTCACTAAAATGAGAAGAAATCCGGTTTAACCTTAGACTGTGTAAAGGGTTCCTTACGGTAAGAGCAGTGGGAATGTGGAACTCTTTTCTACAAGCAGTGGTTTCAGCATGGAGCATAGACAATTTCAAAAAACTATTGGATAGGCACCTAAACGACCGCATCATACAGGGATATACTATATAATATTGACACAAAAGCACACACACAGGTTGGACTTGATGGACTTGTCTTTTTTCAACCTCACAAACTATGTAAGGTATGCCAGGACAGCCACACTACTATAGTTAGTAGTGTAACATTCATATTGAATTGTTATGCCACATTTCTTCAGTAAAGTTGCATTAACTGTTATGAGCCTGGTCTGAAGTTATTCAAAGAGGTGCATGTTGGTCTTAATGTATCTAAAACAACCAGGGTTTGTATACGCACTAAGGGGTATGAAGTAACACCACTACAAAGGGTTAACTCAGCAAGACAAGGCAGAGGAATGTAGCTGCTAATAGTAACCAAGTACAAGGTCATGGCACAAGCAGCCAGTGATTAGCCATTCTCTGCTATTAACAGTTGGAGGATGCCCAACAGTCAAGAAGGGGCAATTTTATCTGCCACGGATCTGGGCAACCCCTATGACTTAATAACTCCCAACTGTCCGGGATCCCACTGGACTGTTCTGGAATTTGACCAAGATCCTGTTGTCCCATGGATCCAGGACATGCCCTGCTCGGATGCAACAGCAGTGAGTAGTAGCAGAAGATCTCAGGTGTGCCATCAACGGCTATCTCGAGGGGCAGAATGCGGGCTGGCTGGTCCGTACCAAAGTAGAGAGGCTTCAAGGAAGGATGGCATGTCCATGTACTTTCTCTTCAGGAACGTCTCCCTGATGCCAAGTACTGTCCCTGACAGACTGATGCCCCATCCATACTCTAGCCATGCGCAAAATGTGCACCAAGTCTGGGACTTAAATAGACTCTGCCTGCTGCCAGGATCACATGAGGTACCATCATCCAATTGGATAGCTGCCCCCTTGTGACCCAGAAAACCATAGATGAACTAGGTTCCTCTTGACTTCCTCTCCCTCTGCAATGCCACTGCAGTTGAGCGCTACCTGGAGTGGGGAAAATAGACTGCACCTGCCTACAAATGCACTGAAAAATAAGCACTAACCCTTGTAACCAATTGAGGGAAAGGAGTGCCTTAATTCAATGCCTGGGTCACCCTGTCAGCCACTTTGGCACTGGCAGTCAATGGAGATATAAACACAGTATATAGAAAGGAGAGGGAGAGAGAGAGACTGCAGGAAAGATGAGGCATGCAGTCTGTGCTCTTATTCTCTCCT
Organism: Glandirana rugosa; assembly: GCA_018402905.1. Lineage (NCBI taxonomy): Eukaryota > Metazoa > Chordata > Amphibia > Anura > Ranidae > Glandirana > Glandirana rugosa. The sequence continues at coordinate 713,865 of BLSH010214583.1, read as the reverse complement.
AACAGTATTCAACAGTTTACATGCAAAGATGATGCACACCTCCTAAAAGATGTGAAATGCAGTTTTTAGGTATCCTTTTAAAAGCATTATTACAACAGTTAAACATCTCAAGAGGTACACCCCCATATCCCTATGTAATTCTTAAAATGCTTACCAGTTATAATGCTTTTAAATAAAAATATAAATGACTGAATTTTACTTTATATTTATATGTGTGATCATCTTGCAGAGTGTGGATCAGGAGGGGTTGAGAAATCAAGTGGTTTTATTAACTAGAGGGGGTGGCTGGACAGAGATCATGTGGGAAAGAAGGAGGGTGGGAGTGCTATTGAACACATTTGTGACTGATTAGTTAAAAGAAATTGAACTAAAATGTCTGTCGCTACCTCAACAGTGTCTCATAGCAATATAAGTACTTATTCAGTTACATATATATCCATTCATTTGATCCATAAAAAAAAAAAAACAATAAAAAACGTAATGTATTATAAGACAAAAGAGAGAAAAAAAGTTTTAACTGTGCTCCACCATCACTCGTGTGAGGAATGCAAACTCGCCAGATATCTAAATAAAACAAGCCTTGTAACAATCAGATTCCTTGGATATCCCTGTATATCTGAAAAGGGTAATGGATCTCAGCTCAAAATATGTATCTCCTTAGTTTAATATCAAAGAAGCTCAGGAGAAGCACAATAAATATCGTAGCGCAAGAAGTTTATTGCAACAAAATATAATTCAGCACCATGCAACATGTACAGCCAGCCAGATACGAAAAAAATGATGTCTCTCCAAATTGCTGTGTGTGTTCCAGGGCACTGGAAATCGGAACGATGAAAGCTGGAAGTGACATAGATACGGGCGGACACGCATTTCATGATCAACACGTCATCAGGAAGCTTTTTTTGCACATTATATTTTCTCACTCACTCACTATTTTGACGTCATTTCTTGTTGTGTACACACTCACATTTGTGACTGAGCTCCCACTGACACTTAGGCTGCATTCACACCTGAGTGTTTTTTTTTTTAGGCAGAAAGTTGCGCAATTTTACCATGAGTTTTGCCGCGATTTTGTACAGGTCAAAAAGGTCACCAATGTAAAAAGCCTGTAATCTGCCTAAAAAGAAGCTCATGCACTTTTTTGAGCTTCAGGCGACAGAGCGTTCAGATGTGAACAGGGGCCATTGAAATGAATGGGATTTTGCTTGTTGGACGTTTTTGCGCTCAGGTGTGAACAGTGCCTTATAAATAAGACCACTGACACCTTGGCTGGGGGATTGTTTATCCCTCTGGCACCAATGCTGGGGTGATTTTTTTTTTTTCCCAGCCTAGTGACAATTATGCTGGGGGCATGGGCGTCCGCAGGTAGGGGCAAGGGGGGGCGGTTGCCCCCCCCCCCCCTGGAATCAAGGATCAGATCAGGGGTTCCCCACTAGGTCCTTATACTCTTTTTTTTTTTTTTCTACCCCTCAGAGACTGCCTCTCCCTCTCTCTTGTTTTCTTTTCCTAATTTTCTCTCATCTTGTCCTTCAGGAAAAAGAAAGCCCGGCAGGTTGTGGCTTTTGTCTCATTATTGTGGTATTCTTTTCCTTTTTAGGCTTTTATTATTTTATTTTTACAAAAACAGCATTATAGTTGCTAAAGAAGCAATAAAAAACCAGCCCCGCAGCCCATCTTCAGAGGTATTAAACTTTCTCTTATCCTCCACCATCTCCCCCCCTTCCCTCCCCTCCCTCCCTTTCCCTACTCCCTCTCTTCCCTTTTTCATCTTTTATTTCTTTATTCCACATTTGCTTCATTCTTTTTCTCTATCTTGAAGTTCTCCCATCTTCCCCATTTATTTTGATATTTATCTAGGGCATCTTCTTCTACAGAGATAGCTCTTTCCATTTCCCTCATCCACTCTACTTTGTCTATCCATTCCCTTAGTGTAGGGGGCTCTGGGGCTCTCCATCGTCTCGGTATCAGGCTTTTTGCTGCATTCAAAAATAGTGGGACCAGCGTATTTTTATATTCCCCAATCGTCATTTTTGTTGCATGGAACATACATTCCCATGGCTCGTTTTCTACTTGTTTTTCTGTTATTTTATTTATTGCCTTAATGATCTTCCAGTAGTTTGTTATTTTTGGGCAGGCCCACCATATATGTGCAAATGTACCGATGTTTCCGCACCCTCTCCAGCAATTAGGGGATTCCTCGCTATTTATCCTCCCCATCCTTTTGGGTGTCCTATACCAGCGTGCTGTTAATTTATAATTCATTTCATTCGTCCCTTGGTCTCTTGCTGATGTACTTACTAATTTCAGGATTTTTTCTATCTCTTTCCCTTCCGGTACTTTCCCTAGTTCTTTTTCCCATTCCTTTATATACGGTGGCGTCTCAGTGTCAGCTTCCTGTGTCAAAATTTTATATATTTTTTAGATTCCCCTTTTCGTGCATTGTGGTGAGTAAAGTAGTTTCTCTATTTTTCTCATTTCTTCTATCCCTCTCAAGGGTTGCGTGAGTGACTGTGTAAAGTGCTGTATTTGTGCGTATCTTCATCTATCCAGTGGTTTCCTGCCCCATTCTTTTACTATTTCCTCATATGTGAATATTCTGTTCCCCACCATGATATCTTTTAAACTTATTTCTTCTTTTTTTGCCCACTGACTAAAATAAATATATTCCTCCTTCCCTGGTCTGAAAAATTCCGTATTTAGTAGCGGGATTAGTGGACTATTATTTTCCCATCTATATCTTTTATTAATTTTGTCCCATTCCTTTAAAGTGTTTTTTGTGATACTATTCGTGTTACTTGCCAATTTTCTAAATTTTTTTGGTATCCATACTATTTTCCCTAGGTCTACCTTGCTTTGTATTTTCTCAATATTTACCCATCCTTTATTCCCCTTATTGTGAATCCATTCCGCAATCCATGTTATTGTTATTGCTTGATAATATCTTTTAAAATCCGGGACCGCTAAGCCCCCTTCTTCTCTTCCTCTCGTTAATGTTGTGTGTGCAATCCTATAGCGTTTTCTGCCCCATATATATTTTAATGTGATTGTTCTTAATTTTTTGAAAAAATCTTCTGGTACTGCAATAGGGATCATCTGGTATTACTCTTGGTAGTATGTACATTTTCACTGCCATTATCCTTCCTGTCCACGTCAGGCCTGCCCTACCCAGTTTCTTTATCTGTTCTTTTAGTTTATTCAGTAATGGTATATAGTTCGCTACATATAATTCTCTCTCCAGGACGGTCAATTTTATCCCTAGGTATTTCATTTCTTTCTGTTGCCATTTAAAGGGGTATTTTCTTTGGATCTCTTCCTTCTCTTTTCTTGGGCAAGAGATATTTAATATCTCTGTTTTTGCCGTATTTACTTTAAAGTTTGATAATTTCCCATACCTTTCCAGTTCTTCCATTATTTTGAGGATTGTGTTACCTGGTTCTTTTATATATAGCAGAACATCGTCCACATATGCCACCACTTTGTGTTCCCTCTCCCCGATTCTTATCCCCTTAATCGCCTCATTTCTTCGAATCTTCTCCAACAATGGCTCTAGGGTCATTACGAACAGAATCGGGGAGAGGGGACACCCCTGTCTCGTTCCGTTGCACAATTCTACTGTTGGGGATAGTCTCCCATTCACTCTCACCCGCGCTTCTGGTTGGGCATATAAGGCAGAGATCCATCTCCTCATCTTTTCCTTGACTCCATACCATCTCAACACTTCCCACATGAAACCCCAGTCGACTCTGTCAAACACTTTTTCGGCGTCTATTGACATCAGTACGACTGGGGCTTCCCTTCTATCCTTTGTCTGTAGGTTCAGTAGTGTCCTGAGGCAGTTGTCTTTCCCCTCTCTTCCCAGCACAAACCCCGTCTGATCTTCATATATCCATTCTGGGAGAACCTGTTTCAACCTTTCTGCTAAAATTTTTGATAGTATTTTCATATCCAAGTTTATCAAGGTTATTGGCCTATAACTTTCTGGTAATACTGGATCTTTCTCCTCCTTTGCTATGAGTGTTATATGTGCCAGTAACGCCTCTTTCCTTATTTCCTCTCCTTCTGTTATCTTATTAAAGTATTCCCATAGCTTTGGGATCAGGATCTCCTGGAATTTCTTGTAATAGTGGGCCGTGTACCCATCTGGGCCCGGGCTCTTCCCTTGCGGCATATTATTTATTACCCTCTTTATTTCCTCTTTTGAGACAGGCTCTTCCAGTTGGTTTAAATCTCCTATTGGGGTCCTCGCTGGTCCTAGTTCTTTTAAATATTCCCTGCCTGCCTGGATGTCTCGTTCCTTCTCCCTTTTACTCTTTATCCCCTCCACTTTATATAATTTACTGTAATAATTTTGGAACACTTTTGCTATCTCCATTGCGGAATGGACCGTCTTTCCTTCCTCAATTTTGGGGATGAAGTTTTGAGTCTTTTTTTCCCTTACCCTTCTTGCCAACCACTTTCCTGACTTATTTCCCCACTGATATTTTTCTCTCTCTATTAAGTGGGTTACTCTTCTCCTGTCCATCTCCATCAGGTCAGCCAGCTCTTCCCGTTTTCCCTTGAGCGCCTCTGTTCCATCTAGACTTCCCCTTTCCTTATTTTGATTTTCTAGTTCCTGAATTTCTTTATATAGGGTATCCATTCTAGCTCGCCTTTCCCTTTTTCTTTTCTGCCCCTATTTTCATCAATACCCCCCTCATAAAAGCCTTATGTGTCTCCCATAAGGTTGATCTTGATATCTCCAGTGTATCATTAATCTCAAAGAAACTATCTAGTTCTTTCCTCACCCTGTCTACTATCATTGGATCCTTTATTAGAGCTTCATTTAATTTCCAGGTGTTTTCTCCCCTTAGTTTTTCTCCTGTTTTTATGCACATTAGTACTGGAGCGTGGTCCGAGACTGTTGTGGCCCCAATCTTGGCTCCTTTCACCATTGGGATCATATAGTGTTCTATTAACACATAATCCAATCTGGAGTATGTGTTATGTACTGCGGAGTAATAAGTGTAATCTCTCAATTCTGGGTTACACATCCTCCACGTATCTATTAGTTGATGTTCCTCCATCAATTTCTTCATACTGTTCTGTCTGTGAGGGGTCTTTTTACATCTATCCGTGCATCCATACATGAGTTTAAATCCCCCGTCAGCACCAGGTGCCCTCCCTTGAACTCCCTCAATTTATTCAGAATTTTCCTCAGGAATACATCTCGTCTTTTATTTGGGGCATATACGTTCGCAAAGGTCCACTCATTGTTCCCTATAGTCCCCCTCACAAACAGATATCTGCCTTCCCTATCCACTTTCTGTTCTATTATTTTGAATGCTATATCTTTACTGAACCCAATAGCTACTCCCTTTGACCGCCCGGATGGAGAATCAGCATAATACCAATTAGGGAACTGGGTGGATCTTAAACTTACTCCTGATGTATGGGATATGCGTGTCTCTTGTAGACAGATTATCTGCCTTTCTAAATATTGTAATTCTCTGTTTACTTTATATCTTTTTTCTTGGGAGTTCAGACCTCTAAGATTGTATGTTACTATTTTTATTTTCTCCATGGATCCTGTATTCCTTCTTTTCTGCCTATTTTTCTCCTAGGGGAAGTTTTCCTCCCTCCCCCTCCCCCCCTCCCTCCCCCACCCCGCGACAGCTCTTTTCTCTTCTGTCTCTGGCTTGAGACTGGTGACCCTCCATTTTGGTGTCTCCTTTGACCCACGCCCTTTGGAAGGAGATTGCTGGCCCCCCTCCCCGCCGCCCCCTTTCCCCCCATCCCCAGTCCCCGTCTTTCCCCTTTCCTACCCTGTCCCCTTATTTCCTTATCTCCCCCTTTCTTTCCTTACTTTTCCTCCTCCTTCTTCTCTATCTCTCCCTTCCC
>BLSH010214583.1:683281-693511 GCA_018402905.1 Glandirana rugosa | reverse complement strand
ATATATATATATATATATATATTAAAAAAAAAAAAAAACTATTAAACTGTACAAACAAAAACCTCGCGATACTACTACCTGAAACATAAAATGTAAGTTTAACAATTTAAATAACATACGTATCTAACAATAGATAAAACTCGTGAAAAACGTAAATTCTCGTCCAAGTGTGTCCCCACTGAACAGTCCGTTGAACTCAACGAACTGTTCAGCGTGAGGTACGTAACGTTATCTTGGTAAAATTATCCTCGCTGAATTCAGTGAGACTGAATCTTTTTCCAAGGATTTGATGAAACCCCCGTTGAACGTAACTGAAGGTTCCCAGTGGGATCTGGAGCCTGTAGACCCTCATTAACTTATAAATTATAACAGCGCAGCTTGCAAACTACTTCTGTAATAGAAGTCAATGCAAGTTGCCCCCAAAGTAGTTTAGGAACCTTTTTCTAAGTCAGAGTGACTTAAGTCGCTCCTATTAAAATGGTTCTATTGCAATGCATGGAGTGCGACTTGTCAAGCAACTCAAGTTGCCTGACAAGTCACCCCTGTGTGAACCTGCTCTTAAATGCAAAAAGTGCTCAAAATAGATAACAATCTATGCATACAATAAATTTAACAATTTGAATGTAAAATACAAAGTCCATCATCATAGCGCTCTAAAAACAAACATGTCAAATTATCAAAAAAAAAAAAAAAATTATATATATATATATATGTTCATCCATGCAAAAAAAATATAGGTGACACTCTGTGATATCTTGTATGTATATCAAATGTGAAAATGACACCCAATGTGATCCTCCACCAGTCGTACCAAACTGACTCACCAGATCAAACGGCTGGTAAGATTATAAACCCGTAGCTGTGCCTTTTTGCAATCAATACTTAGATCCAAGGTGCTGTTAGCAATTCATAGTCACAAACAAAAAACTCCTTCCTGCGCTCAGAGGGAAGACCTCCTCCACCCGATGTTCCGATTCTCTGTAAGATATGGGATAATGTGCCGCCTTGCTGCCACTGGTGAACTAGGGGTAGTTCCAATGCACTGTACCAAAGACAAAAAAAAAAATTGCGCACTGGCCTAGCGCATTATCCTCAGATAAAACCTTTTATTAAAAAATGTAAAAACATACTCACAAACAAGCTGTGAAATAGAGCTTATCAAGCATTTGTGGTGTCCTTCCAATACATGGCCATGTGCTGTGCGGCTGTTTCTCTCACAAACAAGGCTGGCACGTTTCGAGGTTTCCACCTCTTCCTTAGAGCCTACTCTTCACTGACAGTGACACACATTTATACTTCTAATGCTGACATAGTGGGGGTGGTTAGACTGCAGAGCCCCGCCCATAATAGGGGGAGTGAGTCAAACAGGGGATTACTTGCATGCTCCACCCACAAACTCTCCTGCTATGTGAATTGGAAAATATTTAAATACTTAAAACAAATTGCCAGAGCTTCCTGTGCAGTATACAAACCTGTATACTCTCATGTGTATAAGTGCATACAACATATGTATTGTCTGTGAGAGAACCAGCCGCACAACACACGGCCATGTATTGGAAGGACTCCACAAATGCTTGATAAGCTCTATTTCACAGCTTGTTTGTGAGTATGTTTTTAAATTTTTTAGTAAAAGGTTTTATCTGAGGATAATGCGCTAGGCCAGTGCGCCATTGTTTTTTTGTCTTTGGCTGTTAGCAATGTACAATGTCCTCTCCAAATCTCATTGCACGACCCACATGTATATGTGAAAAATGAAGGAGGCAGCTCCGATAGTGTAAGAACGCTTATTATTAAAATTTATTAAAACATTTAAGAATAAAATTCCACTCACATTTTGAAAGTGTCAGATACAACACTAGGGATTACATGCATTTGTGTGCCGGAGGCGATTTGGAACACACAAATACATGTAATCCCTAGTGTCGGATCTAACACTTTCAAAATGTGCATCAGTTTGTCAGATATGGTACAGCGGCTAAAGAATATTTTGTAGACATAACAATTGCAGACATAATGTGCGCAGCCTATTGCATTAGGGTAGGCACCCCAAAGCTCAAACACACATGCCTTTCTCTGCAGCCTCAGCAGCACTGGACAGTGAATGAACGAGAAGTGCTCTGTGTTGAGTGGCTTCCTATGCATCCACAAACTGAAGCACAGTAAACAGTTTACTATGCTTCAGTTATGAATGGACACAGTGAGCAAGTGTGTTAATTTAGAAAAGGAAGGGACATAGTACATAGTACATATGTAGCCATGAGCCCCTTTGGGGGTGGCTGGTAGTTGTGGTCCACCTGCCCACTGCCCTCAATCACACAATTTCCACACACCCGGAGTCACTGAACAGGCTGGTACTTTGTTTTTGTTGTTTTATTTAGGGGTTAAACTTGGATGTGGATAGGGATGACTGTGGGATGCCCAAAGATCAATCACAGGATCATCTATATATACCGTCATGTATACACTCCTTCTTCCTCCAGCACTTGCTGACCGTTACTCTTCTGCTTCAATCCTCCAGCATATACACTTGCTGACCATTACATAGAAACATAGAAACATAGAAAAGTGATGGCAGAAAAAGACTGAGTAGCCCATCAAGTCTGCCCCTTTTTATTTTTTATTTTTTTTCTTTCATTTTTTATTTTTTTATTTTTTTTTTATATATTTTTTTTTTTTTACATTAACCTTGTTGTCTGACTATGGATTTATGTTTATCCCAAGCATGTTTGAAGCCATTTACTGTTGACTGTCTCACAACCTCTGTTGGTAGTTTATTCCAATCATCAACCACCCTTTCAGTAAAATAATACTTTCTAAGATTAGTTTTGAACTTCCCCCCAGTTAGTTTGAGGTCATGTCCCCGTGTTCTTGATTTTGGTTTCATATTGAAAAGACTGCCCTCCTGAACCTTATTCACCCCCTTTATGTATTTAAAAGTTTCATTCATGTCTCCCCTCTCCCTTCTTTCCTCCAGACTGTACATATTAAATTCCTGAAGTCGCTCTTGATATGTTTTATCCACCAGACCGTTCACCATTTTTGTTACACGTCTCTGAACTCGTTCTATTTTATCAATATCTTTTTGTAAGTGTGGTCTCCAGAACTGGACACAGTATTCTAAGTGAGGTCTCACTAAAGATCTATATAGAGGAATCAGAACCTCCTTCCTCCTGCTGGTGATCCCTCTACTGATACATCCCAGAATTCTATTTGCTTTTCCCACTGCCCGGTTACACTGTTTGCTCATTTTGCAATCATCTGAAATAAACACTTCTCCTTCCTCTCTCCTGAATACTACTTGCTGTTACCGACCTGAAAGGCAATTTATCAGACCTCCATGACACTTCCCCTTCCACCACAGCTAGCACGTAGTGAGGCCTGCTCTTACTGTTAGCAGAACCTCCAGACCACCCGTTGTGGGCAAGGGCCACGGACTCCCTGTTGTGAAGCCATGGGCCCTCAATTGTGTAGCTAAGTACGTTGGTGCTAGCTGGGCACTGGATGAACTACAACTTCCAGCCCATCCATCTTCCAGGCCCCTCCGGCCTGCCTCACTGTCCAGTGGCCCTCCTTCCCCTGCTTGGCTTCTCCGACATCTACTGTCTTCTCTCAGCCTGCCTCAGGCTTCTCATCCAACTCCCAGGGGCCGCCACTCACCGACACCAGTGGATCCCTTAACCACTTCAGCCCCAGAAGGATTTCCCACGTTAGGGCAGAGCACTTTTTTTGCGATTCAGCACTGCGTCGCTTTAACTGACAATTGCACGGCCGTGTGACGTACCCAAACAAAATTTGCGTCCTTTTTTTCCTACAAATAGAGCTTTCTTTTGCTGGTATTTGATCACCTCTGCATAATTTCTGATCACCGCTTTAAACAAATAAAGAGCGTCAATTTCGCAAAAAAAATATTTCTTACTTTTTGCTAAAATAGAAATCCAATATAATATATAAAAAAACAAAATGTATTCATCGGTTTTGCCTGATTTATATTCTTCCTCATATTTTTGGTAAAAAAAAAAAAAAAATATATATATATAGCAATCAGTGTTTATTGATTGGTTTGCGCAAAAGTTGCTGCGTTTACAAACCATGGGAATTAATGTCTGGTGTTTTTAATTTTTTTTTTACTGGTAATGGCGGTGATCTGCGAATTGTAATCGGGACTTTGATATTGGGGCGGACACGTTGGACATTTTTTACACTTTTTTGGGACCAATGACATTTATACAGCGATCAGAAATTTAAATATCCACTGATTACTGTAGAAATATCATTGGCAGTGAAGGGGTTAACCTGGGGGGGCACTCTAGGGGTTAACTGTGTTCCCTGGGTGTGTTCTAATTGTGAGGGGGCTGAGCTGTCAGGGGCATAAGAGATCTAACTGATCCCAATGACAGGGATCAGTAGATGTCTTAGATGCTGCCTGACAGCGTGGGGAACCGCCATGTTTACATCGGTGGTTCCCCATTTTTCTGCTGTGATAAGCAATCCCACCCGCTAGCCACGCATTCGCGAGCCGCCATTTAAAGATGGTGATTTGCAGGACGCTGCCACTCTGCAGCAGGAAAAGTACGTGAAGCGGTTAAAGAGCCTTTAATGTAGCCTCTCTGCTGCTCTCCTGCACGCTTGTGGTACTCCAGGACGACTCTTCTCCTGGCTGCACCTGAGCCTCCAGGCCTCAAGGTCACCCCCCCCTGGGGGCTCCCTCCCGGGTGAAGCCTCCACAGCACCTCTGCTACATTCTCCTCTCCAACTCTCCTCCCCCTGCTGGGCAGATCACTGTATTTAAGGAGGCCTGTCCCTTGCCAGTCCAGATTGGGGATTGGTCAGGGCTTCTAAGCATACTTCAGAAAGTGACACCTCCTCATCCATCCCCTTTTCCCAGAACCTTCTGGCCCCAAAAGGGAGGAGTATCCAAGGTATCCTAGGGGTGTTCCTTGCTGCAATCCCCAGCCCTCCCTGAGCCACTCCCCAACCCAGATCAAAACAATCAGGCCTGCTCTCACTGTGAGGCCTGGCTAGATTTTTACCTCTCCTTACAAAAACTCACTACAAAAAACACACCTATCACTATGGGGGTGCTACACATATTTACTAGCCCTTTCTTCTGCTCTCTGCTGGGGGAATAGGAGAGGAGGGAAGCATATCAGTGCCAATCAGTGCCACCTATCATTGCTAATCTGTGCCCATCAATACCAATCAGTGCTGCCTATCAGTACTAATCTGTGCCCATCAGTGCTGCCTATCAGTGCCACCCATCAGTACTAATCTGTGCCCATCAGTGCTGCCTATCAGTGCCGCCCATCAGTGCTAATCGGTGCCCATCAGTGCTGCCTAATAGTGCCGCCCATCAGTGCTGCCTATCAGTCTTGCCCATCAGTGCCACCTATCAGTGCCCATCAGTGCTGCCAATCAGTACTACCTATCAGTGCCCATCAGTGCCAATTAGAGACCATCAGTGCTGCCATTCAGTGCCAATCAGTGCTGCCTATCGCTGCCAATCATTGCCCATCAATGCTGCCTATCAGTGTCATCTATCAGTGCCATCTATCAGTGCCCATCAGTGCTGCCTATTATTGCCACCAAACCTATCCGTGCCACCAGTTAATTTTCCACCACCCCTGCTAAACCCATGTCTTTATGGACCTTGCTTTGCGCAACAAGAAGGGGCCATCCCTAAACTGTTCTCACAAAGTTAAGAGCCTGAAATTGCCCAAAATTCTGACGCCTTAAGAGTTCCCTTCACTGGAACTAAGGGGCCAAGCCCAACCCCAGCCTTCTCGTCCAACATCAGTGCCTGACCTTACAAATGCACTTCTGGAAGAACGGTCAAACATTCCCAATGAGGCCAGCCCATTATTGAACCCTACGGACTAAGACAGGGATGCCATTAAAGTTCATGTGCATGTAAAGGCAGGGGTCCCAATACTTCTGACAATATAGTGTATATATATATACACACAAGCATGTGTCTTTGAGCTTTGGGGTGCACACCCTAATGCAATAGGCTGCACACCCCTATGGGTTCCAGAGATACGGGGCTCCTTGCGCAGCCTGTCAGAAGCTACATACAAAGCGGCCATTTTAAATACAAGCTGACACTCCGTGTTTGCAGCAGACTGAGAGGATGAGCTCACAGTGCCTCTACACACTTCTTGTCAGAGGCACTGAGCTCTATGGACAGCTTGGAGCCTTGGACCAATAGTAAAGCACAATTGGCCCAAGCTGTCCAATAAAAATGCTGCAGTGGAGGCACGCCTCACTGCAGTGTCATAGATGGGGGCATGTGTGTACATGGGTTTATGTGTATAAATTTACCGATAATCCCATGTTTTTCTCACACAGTTAAGAGGGAGGATGAGAATTGGCTGCTGCTGAAAAGGTACAAGCTAAATCATATATTATTAAGTTATATGTTATAAGATAACTTATTATGTATCTATTTACTGTGAAATTACTGGTTTGAAGCTATAACTTCAAACTTCAGTAACTTGTCTATTAACCAGTTGCTGACCACCCGCTATGGCTGACGGCGGCAACTTGGCTCGATATCGCAAACCGCCGTCACCTGGCAGCAGCTGCAGAAGTAAGGATCATGGACACGCACCACCAGAGGCGCGTTCGCATGCTCACTGTGTAGCGGGGCATAGGGTGACCAGACGTCCCCGGTTTTCTGGGACAGTCCCCTGATTGAGAACACTGTCCCCGGAGGAAGTATGTCCCCGGATTTGTCCCCACTTTGCAGGGCCAACGACATCTGGTCACCCCACTCACCCCCGCGGGGTAAACAGGAGATCCCCACTCTGTATAATCCAACTCCTCTCCTCGCTCACTATGCAGGTAAGGCTAAGCTGCTAGGTACTGAACAGGCTGAGCTGCTGGGTACTGAACAGCCTGAGCAGATGGGCAGTGAACAGGCTGAGCTGCTGGGTACTGAAGAGGCTGAGCTGATGGGCAGTGAACAGGCTGATCTGCTGGGTACTGAACAGGCTGAGCTGCTGGGCAGTGAACAGGCTGAGCTGCTGGGCAGTGAACAGGCTGAGCTGCTGGGCAGTGAACAGGCTGAGCTGATGGGCAGTGAACAGGCTGAGCTGATGGGCAGTGAACAGGCTGAGCTGATGGGTACTGAACAGTCTGAGCTGATGGGCAGTGAACGGACTGAGCTGATGGGTACTGAATAGGTTGAGCTCCTGGGTGCTGAACAGGTTGAGCTGCTGGGTACTGAACAAGCTGAGCTTCTAAGAAGTGAGCGGGCTGAGCTGATGAGCACGGAACAGGCTGCATTGATGGGCAGTGAACAGGCTGCATTTATGGGCAGTGGACAGGCTAAATTTATGGACAGTGAACAGGCTGAATTTATGGACAGTGAACAGGCTGCATTGATGGGCACTAAATGAGCTGCATTGATGGGCACTAAATGGGCTGCATTGATGGGCACTAAACAGGGTGCATTGATGGGCACTGAATAGGCTGCATTGATGGGCACTGAACAGGCTGCATTGATGGGCACTGAACAGGCTGAGCTGATGGGCACTGAACAGGCTGAGCTGATGGGCACTGAGCAGGCTGCATTGATGGCCACTGAACAGGCTGCATTGATGGGCACTGATCAGGCTGAGCTGATGGACACAGGTGAGGCTGCATTGATGGACACTGGTGAGACTGCATTGATGGGCACTGGTGAGACTGCATTGAAGGACATTGGTGAGGCTGCATTTATGGGCACTGATGGGCACTAATCAGGCTGCATTGATGGACACTGATCGGGCTGCATTGATGGGCACTGATCGGGCTGCATTGATGGGCACTGGTGAGGCTGCATTGATGGGCACTGGTGAGGCTGCACTGATGGGCACTGGTGAGGCTGCACTGATGGGCACTGGTCAGGATGCACTGATGGGCACTGGTGAGGCTGCACTGATGGGCACTGGTGAGGCTGCATTGATGGGCACTGGTGAGGCTGCGCTAATGAGCACTGCAGAGTATAATACACTCTTCAAATGTGCTCTAAAATGCATGGTTTTCCCTTTATATGAACAAGAAAATAATGACGTTATGCGGTTGGGCTGGGATAATAACACTATGGGGCTGGTATGAAATTATTTCCAGAAATAACGTATATATCATACAATCATTCGATAAACACACACCATATACACTGCATATATCATTTAAGGAAAATATGCTTAGAAAATAGATTGCTATTTGCCAATTTAAAAAAAATTGTCCCCGGATTTCATTTTATAAATCTGGTCACCTTAGCGGGGGGAGTCAGGGAGCCGGTAGGGTGTACTCAATGTCCATCGGCTACCCGCGATCACTCCCCCCCGCAGTGACAGAATGGGGATTTGCTAGTGTAAACAAGCAGATCTCCGTTCTGACAGAGGAGAAGGAGTGTGATCATAGGCTTCCTGTATATGGGAGCAGCGATCACTGTCCTCCCCCAGTAAGCCCAGCCCCACACAGTTAATAAGGCTGGATTCACACCTTTTTAGTGCTTTTTGCATTTTTCAGATTTTCACTGCAAAACGTGCTCCATAGGAAATCATGTTAGATGGACTGCAGTGCAAATCTGCAAAATGCAAAAAGCAATAAAAATGCATAGGTGTGAATCCAGCCTAACACATCCCAGGGAACACAGTTAACCCTTTGATCACCCCCTAGTGTTAACCCCTTCCCTACCAGTGACATTTACACAGTAATCAGTGCATTTTGAAAGCACTGATCGCTGTATAAATGCCAATGGTCCCAAAAAAGTCTCAAAAGTGTCTGACATGTCCACCACAATGTTGCAGTCCTGCTAAAAATCGCAGATCGCCACCATTACTAGTAAAAAAAATAAATGAATTCTCATTATTTGTAAATGCTGCAACTTTTGTGCAAACCAATCAATATGCGCCTATTGCTATTTTTTTTTACCAAAAATATGAGGAAGAATATATATTGGCCTAAACTGGTGAATAAATTTGTTTTTTTATATTTTTATTTGGATATGCATTTTAGCAAAAAGGAAATATTGTTTTTTTTTTCAAAATTGTCACTCTTTTTTTGGTTATAGCGCAAAAAATAAAAACCGCAGGAGGTGATCAAATACCACCAAAAACAAAGCTTTATTTGTGGGGAAAAAAGGACGTCTATTTCGTTTGGGTACAGCATTGCACGACTGCGCAATTGTCAGTTAAAGCGACCCAGTGCCGAATGGCAAAAAGTGCTCTGGTCATTAAGGGGGAAATCCTTCCGGGGCTGAAGTGGTTAAGCCACCTGCTTGAGTACAGTTTTTGAAAATATAGTAAATTACCTTAAAAATAACATATAAAAATTGTTTGTATATGACTTATTTATGGTAATTAACCCTTTGCCTCCCAGGCCAATTCTGACACTTCTCTCCTACATGTAAAAATCATAATTTTTTTGCTAGAAAATTACTCAGAACCCTGAAACATTATAGATATTGTTTTATCAGACACCCTAGGGAATAAAATGGCGGTCGTTGCAACTTTTTATGTTACACAGTATTTGCGCAGCAATTTTTCAAACACGTTTTTTTTTTTTGGAAAGAAACTGTTTCATTAATAAAAAAAAATACAGTAAATTTAGCCTGATTTTTTTGTATAATGTGAAAGATGATGTTACACCGAGTAAATAGATACCCAATATGTCACACTTTACAATTGCGCACACTTGTGGAATGGTGCCAAACTTCAGTACTTAACTGCTTCCCGACCGCGCGCCGTCTTTTCACGGCGGCAGTCGGGGAGCTGGGCGCGAATCGCCGTAAATATACAGCGATTCGCATTTTGGCCACCAGGGGGCGCGCACCCGCCGCACTCCTGAGGAGTGTGCCCGCGGCTCGGGCGGACCCGATGTCCGCCGGCGAGCCGCGATGAGCGGCTACAGGGAAAAGAAGGGGAACCGCCGATGTAAACACGGCGGTTCCCCGCCCTGTCAGTGGGGCATGGGTGATCTACTGATCCCTGTCACTGGGATCAGTTAGATCTCTCATGCCCATGTTAGCCCAACCCCCCCACAGTAAGAACACACCCAGGGAACACAGTTAACCCCTAGCCCCCCCCCCCCCCCAGGTTAACCCCTTCACTGCCAATGACATTTATACAGTAATCAGTGGACATTTAAATTTCTGATCGCTGAATAAATGTCATTGGTCCCAAAAAAGTGTCAAAAATGTCCGACATGTCCGTATTTACAGTAACCGTTACGTCCCCAATTGGA
>BLSH010214583.1:664172-683247 GCA_018402905.1 Glandirana rugosa | reverse complement strand
GACGGACACTAACCGCGTCACGTCCCAAGTGAAGGGTCGCCCGAGCCCGTACACGTGAACGATTGTGCGGGCTCGGGTAGGAATCACGACAGATACCTCTAAGAATTGGTGAAGTCGGGGCCTTCCAAAACGTCGAAATCCTGGTCTCGTGAAAAACGCTAAGCCGTGACGCAGCGAAATTGCCTGTTAACGCGCCAGCACGCTGCAACATGGGTTTGTTTTAAACGCAGGAAAAAAAGGGTGTTTATCTCGAAAGAAAACAACCATAAACTAGCGGAGACGCAGTAAAGACTAGCGGCGATACAACGTCGCACGACCGCGCAATTGTCCGTTAAAGCGACGCAGTGCCGAATCGCAAAAAGTGCTCTGGTCCTAAAGCTGCAAAACCTTCCGGGGCTGAAGTGGTTAAGAATCTCCATAGACAGCACTAAGGATGGGCTCGGGCGTGTTAGCAAGTGCACATGCCCGAGCCCGCTGGGAAGTGAACCCTGCACTGCGCCAATCACAGGCAGTGAGACATTCTCCTGATGCGTGGCTGCAGCGATCGGGGAATGTTTCATTGCCTCTTATTAGCGCAGTGCAGGGTTCACTTCCCGGCGGGCTCGGGCAGGTGCACTTGCGAACACACCCGAGCCCATCCTTAGACAGCACAAATTTTAGACCTACAGAGTGCTAGAATTAATGTTCTCGCTCTAATGTTCACGGCGTATGTAACC
Organism: Glandirana rugosa; assembly: GCA_018402905.1. Lineage (NCBI taxonomy): Eukaryota > Metazoa > Chordata > Amphibia > Anura > Ranidae > Glandirana > Glandirana rugosa. The sequence goes on along the minus strand of BLSH010214583.1, from coordinate 682,531 downwards.
TGTGTGTATCTGGCTCTGATACTAGCCAGTGTCTCACCAGCCACTGACCTCACTGCACGTCCCTGCTATCTATGGGGAAAGATTTAATGCTCATCTAGGTCTAGGGGTCACAAAGAGCACCTTTACTTACCTGATCCTGCATTCCCCTCATGTCTAATGCAGGACAATGGGCTTAGCATTGGACTTGATAACATCAGAGGACCTGCGATCGCCAGAGTGTAGGAGAAAATAGGCTGCGGGGACCGGTCTTACAACCTGGAGGGAAGCTGGGAGAGTGGAGGATCAGGTAAGTAGAACTGCTTTTTGCAGCCCCACTGCAAGGGTTAGTTCTAGGGGGCTGCAAAAAGCAGTTCTACTGGAATTCAGCTTTAACTATCAATTTTAGGTGTACTGACCGTATAGGATATTTCATTTTGTGAACAGAACTAGGTAAACTGTTCCTACTAAAATAAAAAACATAATTATTTAAGTCCTAATGTAGTCTTTGTAATATTACATCCGGGCCATGGAAAAGCTAGCAGAGGAGTGGCAGTACAGCAAAAGAACAGTCTTGCTGACTTCACTGGAAGGATTTCAGCAGCACTTTACATCTCTGCTCCTCATCAATGCCAAGTAAATTTAGAGAGAGCCTGTAACGTTCAGCTTCCCCGAGCCTTCCCAGTAAAACAACCTCTGACAACCTCCTCATCAAGGCTACTCTCAGACATCCCAAAAAGGAAAGCATGGATCCTCTAGGAATCCCATCAACATACCGGATATGAAATATAGAGTCCAGCCACATTGTAACATACTAAATATGGTGTCAAGCTAAAACCCAGAGGGCTGAGCCACAATCTTCCTTCAGATGGCTGTGGTTGACTAAAATAGGCTGCGTTGGGTTAACTAGTAAACAATACTAAGGAGTGAAAGAGTTCTTTGAGAAGAATATGGGACCCGATTCAAACCACTCTAAACTCTCACTGCTAAGAAGTGTTCAATGGCTTCTACTCAGAGTTGCTAGGACAAAGGCATTAAATGTTAATGCTGCACTTTTCTAATGGATCTTGCTAAATTATGTGGCAGTGGTTGTATTTAATATTTTTTTAATGATGTAAATTATACATCCTAAGAAAAGGTAACCTGAAATAAAAAAAAAAAGAAGAATAAAGGGTACCTCCACCTAAAACGTATATTTTAGTCATAGTTGAATGGAAACCTGTCATGCGAAAAAACATATGCACGGTCGTTGCTGACCTATCTTTGTCAAGTTACTAGCTATATGGCTGTAATGTTGAAGCTTTTACTTCAATTCTTTGAATCTCTGACCTTGAGCAATCATGCAGATCAGGAGAGCTTACTCCTACATGTTTTAAAGCGGTTGTCTACCCCCAAAAGTGATTTTTATCTACAGGTAAGCCTATAATAAGACCTGTAGGTAAAATGAATATCTCCTAAACCTGTACGGTTTAGGAGATACTCCACTTGCAATGCAGCCGCTGACGTCATGACGCATGCTCTGTGATGTCCCGGCGCTGATCGCCGGACCCTGTCGGAAAGTTCGCCGGAAAGACTGGCTCCCGCGCGCATGCGCAGGAGTGACGTCTCGCGGTTCCAGCCACTCACAGCGCCAGAGCCGCGAACCCGGAAGAATCCACACAGCAAAGATGTCCGCTCTCTCTGCAGGGACCAGGCAGCCCTGCGCAGGGATGGATTAAGAGCATCATGGGCCTGGTGCTAAGGATTTTGGTGGGCCTTTTTATGGAAATGATAATGCAACCATTTCTTTGTTAAAGCAAATTAAATATTTTAAACAAACCGCTTATTCACACTGTATGCACAAAAGAACCAGCTGCACTGCAGATGAATGAACAAGAGACAGAGGCTCCTGTCCATTCATACACTGAAGCATAGTAAACAGTTCAGATCACTTATGCTGTTCATTCTGACACATCCCACGCAGCAGCCAGTGGGAGAGGAGGGAAGTTGATAGCGCTGCGGGGGGATGAGGTGATCGGGGAGCGCATCTGATGGACAGTCAGGGGGTGATTGATGCAGTGGGGGGGGGGGGTGAAATTATAAGCACTGATCTCCCTCTATGGATTTCCATGAAGCAGCTGAAAGCTGTGGGAGGGAGAGGAGGAAAAGCGGCTTTCAGTTGTTTCATGGAGAGCTTTACAAGGGGATTGGTGCTTGTAATTGCACCCCCCTGCCGCACCAATCACCTCCAACTGCCAGATTCCACCTGCTGCAGGAGGTACCAGAAGCATCTCATGGGGTCCCCTACTGGCCTCAGGCCCTCGGGCTTTGGTCAGTCTACCCCTGCTGGGCATATATTAAGGTAGGGGCCTGGAGCTGCAGCTCCAATAGCCCTTACGTTAATCTGGCCTTGGCCCTGCGGGAGCTTCGTTCTATGCGGTGCATACGAGCTCATTATACCTTTGCCTTACAGGTTTTGTTGTTTTGGGGTATTTTTAGTATACAACCGCTTTAATGTGCGTGCATGCAGTACAAAAAGTGAAAAGTTCATACACCAAATGGTATATTTCAGGATGAAATCCAGGGTGCAGTAATCATCATCTGTGAATTTCACATGTGAATATGCTTACCAGAGCAAATGTGACCATGATCTTCTGGTTGGACTCCACAGATAGGTGTTCCTCCGTTCCAAGGTCCCAAAAGAAAAAAAAAAAAAAAAGCAGATCACCACATTCACATAATGTAAAATTGCTATGGACTCTTTATTAAAAAACAAAGCAGGTAAAAAGCTTTCGGCATTGCCCCAGAGATTAGGCTAGAAATCTGACAATGCAATGCGGGGCCGTGCATGCATGGTGCCGGCACAACCTGCCTATTCAGAATATGTAGAATGTACACTGAGCTACGCATGTGGGGATCAGTTCACATTCTGTCACAGTGCCTGTGAGCCGAGATGAGTGTACTTCTGTGCATGAACAGGAGTGATGTCATCCAGCACTAACCAATCAAGATGGTAATCGCTGGCTGTGCAAAGAGCAGCAGATATCTGTGGCTGCCGGTGACCTGTCATTTAAGTGTACAGGGATTGGCAGCCTGCAGCTAGCAGCTCACCGGTGGCAAAAAAACAGCAGAAATCAGCAGATTCCTACAGCTGTCGTTCACATTGAAGCTAATCGCCCATACAAATGTAGCCTAAAGCGATAGGCACAGTCTGGCTCTCTGACAGCCTCTGTCAGCTCTTTAGTTGTATTAACTCCCACCACACCAGAAGATTACAGAGCCTGGGGTAAGGGGCAGAAAACAAGGAAAATTACTACTTACAGCAAAGGAATCAACACAAGGGACACACCCTAGTGACTTGAATGCCTTGTACACACCAGTAGTTTATTTTGGCTCAACCCAGCAGGGCTGAATGGAAAAAGAGCTGACAGCTCAGGAGTAAGGATGGGCTCGCAACTGCACGCGCCTGAGCCCACCAGGAGGCTGACACTGCGCAGCGCTAATCACAGACAGTGAGATATTTCCCAATCTGTGCAATTTCCCTCGGATCGGGAAATGTCTCACTGCTGGTCATTAGCGCTGTGCAGTGTCCGCTTCCTGGCTAGGGTTGCCACCTCATCCCTTTAAACCCGAACAAATATTAATTACACAGGTTCTGTGGCTGATTAGGGTGGTAATTAAACTAATTTGCTGCCTTATTTGCATTAAATTAGCCTCAGAACCTGTGTGATTCATATGTGTTCGAGTTTAAAGGGATGAGGTGGCAACCCTATTCCTGGCTGGTTTGGGCACATGTGGTTGCAAACACACTCAAGCTCAACCATACTCAGGAGGAGCCGCTGTGCTTTCTGACATTAGTACAGTGATCTCCCCTGCTGTTCTATTATGTTCTGAGAGGGGGATGCCATTGACTGAGAGCGCTGATTGGGAGCCGATAGGCAAACCTTTTTCAGTCATGCCTCTTTGGACCGACTGCAGTACACACGGGTTAAATGTCAGCCGGTTTCTATTGAACCGGCTGATGCCGTATGACAATCGGCCCGGGTGTACTAGGCGCAAGGCTGGTCATAGATGATACAATTTTCACTTGGTTCCCCTATCAGTGCTGCACTATTGTACTCTGCCAGCAGGGCAAAGGGGGGGGGGGGGGGAACATTCCTGGCCAGCAGAATACAATAGTTACTGCAGCAGCTGTAGACACTAGCAGAAACCGTATGTAGAAAACTCTGACATGGTGGTTGTACCCAAGTCGATCGATTGATAAACTTGGGTACAATCAGCCTGCCCATACCTGGTTCAAATTTTGGTCGGGCCCTGCTGAACTGGCTGAGATTCAAACCGTCTATAACCGGCTTAAGCTATGTGCCTTGGGGTGATTTTTCTGTTTCTGCTTTTGGCTACTCTTAGGCTACTTTCACACTGAGATGCTTTACAGGCGCTATTTAGCTAAAAATAGCACCTGTAAAGCGCCTCAAAAGTCACTCTCCATCCACCCCAATGTGAAAGCCAGAGTGCTTTCAGACTGGGGCGGTGCGCTTGCAGGACGTTACAAAAAGTGCTGCAAGCAGCATCTTTGGGGCGGTACGGTGAGTGGTAATATACCACTCCTCCACCGCCCCTGCCCATTGAAAACAATGGGCAGCGCTTCCGAAGCGGTTGCACACCGCCTCGGAAGCGCAGAGAGCAGGCACTTTGTGGGGGGTTAAAAGCGCACCACTCCCGCCCGCCGTAGCACCACTCTAACAGTGGTAAATCCCTGCTGTGACTAGTGGGGATTTACCACTAACGCTCCACCGCCCCAGTGTGCAAGGGGCCTTAAGCCCCGTACACACGGTTCGACGGTTGTATACAACAGGTCGTACTCACCACCGTTGTATGCGAAATCGATCGTTCGTATGCGCGATTTGAACAGCCAAACATACAACGGTCGTACAAGGGAGTTGTATGAGCTGAGTAGAAAACTTGGTCGTACCAACAAGCTCTCATACGACTGTTGTATCGTGTGTACAGAGCAGTTGGTACATCAAAGTTGTATTGTGCAAAACACGCATGCTTCAAAGTCAGGAATGGCTGGATGCTAATTACATGCACCTGAACGTTCTTCTGCGGATGTACGATCGTGTAGTGCAGTCAGTATGCTACATACAACTCCTACGATCGTTGTCCCGCGTGTACGGGGCTTAAGACTGTAAAGTTTATGTCAACCCAAAACCTAGTTCTAGTCTTGGATAAAGTGGGATAGGATTAGAACAAAATCAAGTTTTTAACACTATCCAGGGTTCCCTTACATAGAATACTTCTTGTTCTGAAGACAACATTTTACCAGGTTCTGGTCTAATCAATGAAACATTTAACTGCATATATGATATATTGTATAATATAATTTGTACCAAACATATACCACAATGCAGAAAGAAGCATATAGCATTAGTGTAAGTTCCAACTCCAGGCAAAGTTTTAAAACAAAAAAGCATTCTGGATGAAATACTCATTTCTTCTCTGAAACCATCTACCACAGTAGTTGCTTTCCACCACTAAGGCCTCATACACACGGGCATTTTTTACAGCCACGTTTTTTAGCGTTTTTACAGCTCTCCATGCTATTCAATGGCCCCATAAAAAAGGAGAGGTTTTTGAGCTGAAAGTAGAACCCATGGCCAGAGCATTCTGAAGCTGTAACGTTTTGGCATTTTTGACGCCGACGTGGCAAGACGCTCACTAACGCCGTACCGGCGTTAACCGGTGTTTTTGACACCGGCGTTTTCAGGTTAAAAAATAGCAGAGGAATGGTTCTTTTTTTAAAAACGCCTATTAATGTTGACGCTCAGTAACGCGCATTAACGCCGATGCAAGAAAAAAGATTTTTCCCTGACGTCGGGCCTGAGGTTTTGCTTATTTTTTTTTATACGCCCGTGCGTATGAGGCCTAAATGTCCTCAGTCTTCCCACCAAGTGTCACTCAACCTGCTATACTGAGGAAATCCTATGAGTGCAGGGCATTGTGGACCCAATCCGAGGGATGTCACCACACATCCTGTGCTCATGTACAATGATGCTGAGAATGTCAGCAATGCGCTCTGCACCATTTAGAAGTGCCTGTTACCGGAGGACCCTGTGAGGCTGATTGACTACAAGAAGATAGGCTGTTCATTTTGCAAGTGAATTTACACTTTGTATAGGCAATTTCGCTTAACTTAATGAATGTGGGGAAGTTCTGCTGACTTCCCTCATCCAATAATGTGCGAGCAAAAATATTGTTTTCTTTTTTCTAGAACTTGATTGGGTATTCTTTGAAAAATGATTGTGACTGCATTTACAAAACTAAGCCTTAAGGGAAAATTCCCTTGCAATGTGAACAGCCCATTTATCTAAAGTAGATCGACCGCTGTTTGCCACATGACCAGCCTGAAGACATCTGGAAAAATAAGGTATAAAAAAAACAAACAAACCAAAAAAAACATAAAATGCATTCATGCGTCCCATAGCCCAGAGTTGGGATTGAATATGGTCAGCTTCCTTCTAGTGAAGAAAGGGATGTTTTAGATTTTTGCACTATTTTTATTAAACTAGAATGTATTTGTAGAAGGTTTGAAAACATTTGGAAATTGACTTGGAAGGACCTACATAAATTAATTATTATAATGTTATTATAATTTTGTTTCTATGTAAAGTTTTAATAAATGGTGCTTTGCATTCACATTTTCTCAAACCCATCATACACAATTGCACTTTTAATGAAGTGACAGGAACAAATGCTTTTTAGTTCTCAAGCACTTTGTAACTTCCTAATCATGGGATTCTGTTCCAGGGCAAAACAATTAAATCTAAGAACTAAAGAATTTCCTCAACATTATCGCAGCATCTTGTTTCAGCACATCAGAAGGTGTGCCCTTAAAAGTTAACCCTCTCATTAACCTCAGTTCCATATGTTGACAGAGCCAAGAAAAAAAAACTTGCATGCTCTACAAATTCTGCTGTTTTAATAGCTTTTATTATTTCTGCCTCCAGAATAAAATTATAGCAACACAGGATATAAGTCTCTATTCACACCTAAGCAGTTTTCTTTTGAGCATTTCTGCAGTGCAGTTTTTGTTTTTTTACAGTGATTTTACAGCATTTTTGCCACGATTTGCGGTTTTTTTTATGCTTTTTTTTTTTCAATTTTGTTGTTGGGCAAATTAACCCCTTCACCCCCAGAAGGATTTCCCACTGTAGGACCAGAGCACTTTTTGCGATACAGCACTGCGCCGCTTTAACTGACAATTGCGTGGTCGTGCAACGTTGTACCCAAACAAAATTTGCGTCCATTTTTTCCCACAAATAGAGCTTTCTTTTGGTGGTATTTGATCACCTCTGCGTCATTTCTGATCACTGCTATAAACAAAATAAGAGTGACAATTTTGCAAATCCAAAAAAAATATATAAAAAAACAAATTTATTCATCAGCTTTGGCCGATTTATATTCTTCCTCATATTTTTGGTAAAAAAAAATCACAATAGGCGTTTATTGATTGGTTTGCACAAAAGTTGCCGCGTTTACAAACCATGAGAATTAATTTCTGGTGTTTTTCCATTTTTTTTTTTTACTGGTAATGACGGCGATCTGTGATTTTTATCGGGACCTTGATATTGGGGCGGACATGTCGGACCTTTTTGACACTTTTTTGGGACCAATGACATTTATACATCGATCAGAAATTTAAATATCCACTGATTACTGTATAAATGTCATTGGCAATGCAGGGGTTAACCTGCAGGGGGAGATCTAGGGGTTAACTGTGTTCCCTGGGTGTGTTCTAACTGTGAGGGGGCTGGGCTACCATGGGCATAAGAGCTCTAACTGTTCCCAGTGACAGGGATCAGTAGATCTCTTAAATGACCACTGACAGAGAGGGGAACCTCCGTGTTTACATCGGCGGTTCCCCGTTCTTTCTCTCTGTCAGGTCATCGTGACTCACCGGTGGACATCAGGTCCACCCGCCCACCCGCTAGCTGCACACTTATATACGGCGATTCGCGGGACGCTGCGACTCTGTGTCAGTACATATGTGGCACGCGGTTGGGAAATGGTTAAAAATGCAAATTGTGGCAAAAAGTTGCGGTAAAAAACACACTACGTGCTTTTCTGCAGCTTCTTCATTGAACTGGGTACTAACATTTTTAGGTAAAGTTGATCCAGGGAGAATCTGCCTCTCGGGGGATCAGGAAGGATTTTTCCCCCCGTTATAGCAAATTGGATCCATGCTTTGCTGGGGTTTTTTGCCTTCCTTTGGATCAACTGTGGGTGAAGGGTTGTGTATGGGATTGTTTGGATATATATATATATTTTTTTTTTTTTGGCTGAACTAGATGGACTTGTGTCATTTTTCAACCTGATTAACTATGTAACTATGTAAGTCTATTGAACCAAAAAAGCAAAAAAAAAAGCACTGTTTTGCGTTTGAAAAAGTCCTTGACCCTTTCCAAAAATGCAGAGACACAAAAATTCATTGATGTGAACATGTTCCATAGGAACCCATGTTAAAAATAAAGTCCTGCGTTTCTGCCATAAAGTGCCACCAGTGCCACCTGACCTGTTCATCAGTGCCACGTGTCAGTGCTACCTGACCTGTCATCAGTGCCATGTGTCAGTGCCATATGTCAGTGCCATCAGTGTTACTTGTCACCAGTGCCACCTGACCTGTCATCAGTGCCACATATCAGTTCCACCTAACCTGTCATCAGTGCCACATATCAGTGCCACCTGACCTGTCATCAGTGCCACCTGACATCAGTCCCATCAGTGTCCCATGTCATCAGTGCCATAAGTGCCCATCACCTCATTAGTGCCATACGTGTCATCAGTGCCAATTAGTGCTATAAATGGCAAAAAGATATTTTTTTGCTGAGGAGGCCTACAATATTCTTGCGACCGACGAGAGGAATGGGGAGCTCTCTCCTGCAGGTTCCTCTGAGTCTGAGCCTGAGTCTGATATCACCTACGATCCGGAGTAGTGAATCAGAGCTAGACTCAGATGAGGAATATTGTCCGCCCGCCAGACGAAAGCGCGTTGAGGAGGCAATACCGTCCACCAGCACTGCTGTGCCATCCACCAGCACCGCTGTGCCATCCACCAGCACCCCAGTGCCATCCACCAGTACCGCTGTGCTATCCACCAGCACCGCTGTACCTCAGCCCCAAAGGGTTAGATCCCATGCCGGCCCTCTCTACTCACTCCAGCACCCCTTGTGGCTTCCTCCTAATTCAGGAGAAGCTAGGATTCCCCCTTTCACTGCCCAGCCAGGAATTCAGATGGACACAGAAAATTTTTCTTCCATTAATTTTTTTGATTTGGTTTTTACGGAGAACATGCTGCAATCCATTGTGGCCCAGTGCAACCTATATGCACACCAATTCATCCAGGCTAACCAACCTAGTTACATAGTTAGTCAGGTCGAAAAAAGACACAAGTCTATCTAGTTCAACCAAAAAAAATTTTATATAACCATACAATCCCATATACAATCCTTCACCCACAGTTGATCCAGAGGAAGGCAAAAAACCCCAGCAGAGCATGATCCAATTTGCTATAACGGGGGAAAAAATTCCTTCCTGATCCCCCAAGAGGATACACCCCTCATATTATTCCTGTCCCTTTGAGTGGAGAGACGTAACGGTGGAGGAATTCAAAACTTTTTTGGGCCTCACATTCTACATGGGACTTAACAAAAAAAATTAACTCCGCTCCTACTGATCCACCCTTCCCATCTACCACATGCCGGTCTTCTCATCAATAATGCCCAGGACAAGATTTCTTATGATCATGAGATTTCTCCATTTTAGCGACAATACCCAGTGCCCTCCCCGAAATGCCCCAAATTATGACCGGCTTTATAAGATTCGCCCAATTCTCAATCATTTTTCAGAAATATTCCCCAAATTATTTACCCCGGACCAGCATATATGCATTGATGAATCCCTGGTGAAATTTTGCTGCAGGCTGGGAGTGAAACAATATATCCCCATTAAAAGGGCCCGCTATGGGGTGAAAGTCTACAAATTGTGCGACCGAACCACGGGGTACGTTTACGCCTTCAAAGTCTACGAAGGGAAGGACTCCCAGCTGAATCCCCCTAATTTCCCAGAATATTTAGGTACAAGTGGTAAAATCGTTTGGCAACTACCCGCTCCTGGACAAAGGCTACCACCTGTATGTGGATAATTTTTACACCAGTTTACCCCTGTTCCAGAACCTCTACAGGAAGAGTACACCAGCTTGTGGCACAGCCAGAAAAAATCAGATGGGCTTTCCTCAAAGACTCGTCAACATGAGGCTTGGAAAAGGAGAGACGGCAAGTCTGCGGAATGAGGAAATACTGGCTGTGAAGTGGAGGGACAGAAGGGATGTGTATATGTTATCATCTATACACAACAATTCATTGGTAGAGATCCCCAGAAGAAATGGCCCAATACAGAAACCCACCTGTATCCATGATTACAACTTGTACTTGGGAGGAGTCGACCTAAACAATCAGATGTTGGAACCCTATTTATTTACCAGAAGAACATACCACTGGTATAAAAAAGTTGCCCTCTATTTTTGTCATTTGGCCATATACAATACCTATGTCATATATCGCAATTCCCCCGTAAACCCCAAACCCTTCCTTGGCTACCAGGAGGATATCATCACCACACTTCTATACCCCAACGGCCCACCAGAAAATATTAGATCCGATGTGTGTAGTATACTCTCCGAGCACCATTTCCCTGATAAAATACCTCCCAGACCAACAGGCCAAAAACGCCAGAAAAATGCTGAGTGTGCTCTAGTAGAGGAGTTAGAAGAGACACCACTTATCATTGTGCCCAGTGCCCTTCCCAATCAGGTCTATGCATAGGTGACTGCTTCCGGCGTTATCACACCCTAGTCAATTATGGATTCCTCAGTTCCTTTTTCAAGTTTGCACCCCTTATGCCACCGCCTGCTCTGGAACTGACCCTGGCTTGCTATTCGACCATGCTTCTGCCTACCGATTTTGTACATACTTCTGCCTGATCTGGAACTGACCCTGGACTGTTATTCGACCACGCTTCTGCCTACCGATTTTGTACATATTTCTGCCTGATCTGGAACGGACCTTGGACTGTTTGACCATGTTTTTTGCCTGCCTCTTGGACTGATCTTGTACCCTGCAACTGGTGTAGTGGGATTCACAACACAGGGGTCTCACATATGTGAGGGGCTCCAGAATGTTTTTTTCTGGAAGAAGAAAACATTGTTTTTGTTTTCTCTCTCCCAGATTAGGGCCTGGAGACTCGGAGGCTTCAAAGAGATTGGGTGGGAGAAGCCTCTACCCCTGTCCCCATTCTGTCCTGACCGAGGCCCTACTTTTGCCTGCTGCCTGTAGGACTTATTGCCATCATGCCTCTGCCTGCCGGATGAACTGACCACACCTCTACTGCTACCTGGACTATGGACCATGTTTCTGCCTGCTACTAGGACCAATATTATGGCACTGTTGACAATATCTCTCTCTGCACTGACCTGTATATGGACAGTATCCTTGCCTGCTGCCTGTACTGACTATGAACAGTATCCATGCCTGTTGCCTGGACAATTGTGTTCGCTATCCTACTACCAGGACCAATATTTTGGCACTGTTGACAATATCTCTGCCTGCACTGACCGTGGACTGTATATGGACAGTATCCCTGCCTGTACTATGGATAGTATTCTTGCCTGTTGCCTGGACAATTGCATTCACTGTCCTACTACCAGGACCAATATCTTGGCACTGTTGACAACATCTCCGCCTGCACTGACCCTGGACTGTATATGGACAATATTACTGCCTGTACTATGGACAGTTTTCCTGCCTGTTTCCTGGACAATTGCATTCGCTGTCGTTGCCTGGACAATTGTGTTCGCTGTAGCTGACCAACTCCCTGCCTGCTGCCTGGACCAGTGCTATCCTCCTGTGGACAGCTGCAATACTAAAACCACAGGTAATCTTTTGTTTACTCTTTACTCAGCAAAATGTATTTTGGGGTGTAATTCTTGGTATTTGCAATGCTATGTGTCTTTAGAACACCTGACGGTCTTCCTTGCATGTTAGACCTCTGTTGGTAGCCAGGCTGTGTAAAAGTCTCACACATGTGGTATCGCCATACTCAGGAGGAGTAGCAGAATGTATTTTGGGGTGTCTTTTTTGCCATGTACATGCTATGTGTTGGAAATACCTTATCAATGACAACTTTATGTAAAAAAAATGCGTTTTCATTTTTTTCCCATATTTTCCAAAAACTTCTGGATAAAAATGAACCATTCAATAGACTCATCATGCCTCATAGATTATACGTTGGAGTGTTAGCTTTCCAAAAAGGGGTAATTTTGTGGGCGTTTCCATTGTCCTGGTGCTCCATGGCCTTCAGAATTGTAATAGGTGGTTGAGAAATGTGATGTGTAATTTATGCTTCTAAAACGCCTGAAGGTGCTAGTTCAATGTTGGGCCTCTGTATGTGGCTAGGCTGTGTAAAAGTCTCACACGTGGTATCGGCATACTCAGGAGGAGTAGCAAAATGTATTTTGGGGTGTCATTTTTGCCATGTACATGCTATGTGTTGGAAATACCTTATAAATGGACAACTTTGTGTAAAAAAAATGCGTTTTCATTTTTTTCCCACATTTTCCAAAAACTTCTGGAAAAAAATGAACCATTCAAAAGACTCATTATGCCTCATAGATTATATGTTGGGGTGTTAGCTTTCCAAAATGGGGTTATTTTGTGGCGTTTCCATTGTCCTGGTGCTCCAGGGCCTTCAGAATTATAATAGGTGGTCGAGAAATGAGATGTGTATTTTATGCTTCTAAAACGCCTGAAGGTGCTAGTTCAATGTTGGGCCTCTCTATGTGGCCAGGCTGTAAAAATGTCCCACACATGTGGTATCACCATACTCAGGAGGAGCAGTAGACTGTGTTTTGGGTGTCATTTGAGGTATGTATATGCCATGTGAGAGAAATAACCTGTTACAATGAGAATTTTGTTGAAAAAAAAAATCTTAATTTTGCAAAGAATTGTGGGAAAAAATGGCAACTTCGTAAAAGTCACCATGCCACTTACTAGATATCTTGGAATGTCTACTTTCCAAAAAGGGGTCATTTGGGGGGGTATTTGTACTTTGCTGGCTTGTTAGGGTCTCATGAAATGAAAATGGCCGTCAGTACATCAGGTGTGATCAATTTTCAGTGATTTGCACCATAGGTTGTAGACTCTCTAACTTTCACAAAGGCCAAATAATATCCACTAATTTGGGTTATTTTTACCAAAGATATGTAACATTATAAATTTTGGCCAAAATTTATGAAGATAAATTGCTAATTTGCAAAATTTTATATCAAAAACAAAGAAAAATGCGTTTGTTTTTTTTTTCAAAATTTTCGGTCTTTTTTAAATTATAGTGTAAAAAATTAAAAACCCAGTGGTGATTAAACACCACCAAAAGAAAGTTCTACAGTTGCAAGAAAAAGTATGTGAACCCTTTGGAATGATATGGGTTTCTGCACAAATTGGTCATAAAATGTGATCTGATCTTCATCTAAAGCCTCGTACACAAGGGACGACGATCGTACGTACGATCGTCGCAAATCGTATGTTGCATAATGTAAATAGCATACTGACGTGCACCCGACGGTCGTACATACAACTTGCGGCCAGCCTAACGTGATGACGCGAATGAGCGTATAAAGAGGAAGTGCTGGTATCGTAGCGTCACCCTTTGGGCTCCTTCATCTAATTTCGTTTAGTTGAAGTGGACTTGGCGCATGCGTGTTTAGCACAATACAACTTGTTGTACCCAACTGCTCTACACACGATACAACGGTCGTATGCGAGCTTGTTGGTACGACCAAGTTTTGTAGTCTGCTCATACAACTCCCATGTACGACCGTCGTATGTTCGACTGTTGAAAGCGCGCACACAAACGATCGATTTCGCATACAACGGTCGTGAGTACGACGTGTAGAATGCGATCGTCGTCCCGTGTGTATGAGGCTTTAGTCACAATAATAGACAATCACAGTCTGCTTAAACTAATAACACACAAAGAATTAAATGTTATCATGTTTTTATTGAACACGCCATGTAAACATTCACAGTGCAGGTGGAAAAAGTATGTGAACCCTTGGATTTAATAACTGGTTGAACCTCCTTTGGCAGCAACAACTTCAACCAAATGTTTCCTGTAGTTGCAGATAAGACGTGCACAACGGTCAGGAGTAATTCTTGACCATTCCTCTTTACAGAACTGTTTCAGTTCAGCAATGTTCTTGAGATGTCTGGTGTGAATCGCTTTCTTGAGGTCATGCCACAGCATCTCAATCGGGTTGAGGTCAGGACTCTGACTGGGCCACTCCAGAAGGCATATTTTCTTCTGTTTAAGCCATTCTGCTGTTCATTTACTTCTATGCTTTGGGTCGTTGTCCTGTTGCAACACCCATCTTCTGTTGAGCGTCAGCTGCTGGACAGATGGCCTTAAGTTCTCCTGCAAAATGTCTTGATAAACTTGGGAATTCATTTTTCCTTCGATGATAGCAATCCGTCCAGGCCCTGACGCAGCAAAGCAGCCCCAAATCATGATGCCCCCACCACCATACTTCACAGTTGGGATGAGGTTTTGATGTTGGTTTGCTGTGCCTCTTTTTCTCCACACATAGTGTTGTGTGTTTCTTCCAAACAACTCAACTTTGGTTTCATCTGTCCACAGAATATTTTGCCAGTACTGCTGTGGAACATCCAGATGCTCTTGTGCAAACTGTAAACATGCAGCAATTTTTTTTTGGACAGCAGTGGCTTCCTCTGTGGTATCCTCCCATGAAATCCATTCTTGTTTAGTGTTTTACGTATCGTAGATTCGCTAACAGGGATGTTAGCATATGCCAGAGACTTTTGTAAGTCTTTAGCTGACACTCTAGGATTCTTCTTCACCTCATTGAGCAGTCTGCGCTGTGCTCTTGCAGTCATCTTTACAGGACGGCCACTCCTAGGGAGAGTAGCAGCAGTGCTGAACTTTCTCCATTAATAGACAATTTGTCTTACCGTGGACTGATGAACAGCAAGGCTTTTGGAGATACTTTTATAACCCTTTCCAGCTTTATGCAAGTCAACAATTCTTAATCGTAGGTCTTCTGAGAGCTCTTTTGTGTGAGGCATCATTCACATCAGGCAATGCTTCTTGTGAAAAGCAAACCCAGAACTGGTGTGTGTTTTTTATAGGGCAGGGCAGCTGTAACCAACACCTCCAATCTCATCTCATTGATTGGACTCCAGTTGGCTGACACCTCGCTCCAATTAGCTCTTGGAGATGTCATTAGTCTAGGGGTTCACATACTTTTTCCACCTGCACTGTGAATGTTTACATGGTGTGTGCAATAAAAACATGGTAACATTTAATTATTTGTGTGTTATTAGTTTAAGCACACTGTGATTGTCTATTGTTGTGACTTAGATGAAGATCAGATCACATTTTATGACCAATTTCTGCAGAAATCCATATCATTCCAAAGGGTTCACATACTTTTTCTTGCAACTGTATTTGTGTGGGAAAAAAGGACACAAATTTCATATGGGTACAGTGTTGCATGACTGAGTAATTGTCATTCAAAGTGTGAGCGCACTGAAAGCTGAAAATTGGTCTGGGCAGGAGGGGGGTTTAAGTGCCCAGTAAGCAAGTGGTTAAACAGGGTTGAGCCTACCTACTGAAAAGCATCTTTGCATTCTTACATATAATTTTGCACCTGGCTGCACTGCTAGCTAAATTCCTGAACATCTTATTCCTGGATATCTTATCATTTGTATGTTTCTGAAAATGCAGGCCTCACCCACATGCAATGGAGCATGAAAAGGAACTTGCATCACAATGTATCAGAAAGCTGCAGGGTCACCCCAACATATACTATGTATGTCCTCATAAATCCTGCTGCACTGTAATGCTTGAAAATCAATATCAATTACTTACCAATTCAAATTTATTTTCAATCATAATAATAAATGTTTCATCAAATAAAACAATTATCTTTATCTGGTAGACCTGATACAACACAAGGCAACACAATGGCATGCTGACAAAATGCTAATTTTAACATGTGTGCAGAAAATAACCAAATTGTCCTTGTAAAAATGTTTTAAACACACAGTTGAATTAGGTAGTAATTTGTTTTATTTCATTTGTTTATTTGTTTTATTTCATTTGTCATTAACTGGGGTGTCAAGTGCAGAGGCGGATTTGCTGGTATGGCAAGCCTTTAGGTATACAATAAAATACATGGTTTAGGCAGAAAACAGTATCGTCAAAAGGAGCATATGACAGATCGTATGTTCAATAAAGATGATGATCAATCAAAGGTTATTAACTTTCCCGTCTAGTGCAGGGAGACACAACCGATGGAGAAGGTGGGTTAAGGGTAAATGGGAGTGGGAGTGGGACAGGACAGGGGAGGGGTAGGGAAAGGGTTGGGATAGCTAAAGCATGTCTCCTTCAAAGTGGCAGCGAGCATGTTCCGCCCACTGGGCTTCTATTCAGTTTATTTGTGATAATGTGCTTAAAATAACATATCAGGTTTTCTTGAGTTACACCAAGCTAGTTATATGCAGAGTGCAGGTGCCACCTACTGTTCCTTTTCTGGTATAGCTTTGCTGTTTCGTAATAGTCACATACTGTATTCTTAGAATGTGTTACTAAAGTTGTTAGGAACCAGTGCATTCTGGGAAAATTCGCTAGAGAAAGTGAGTGAGCTACCATTTTAACTGGTTTCCGACCGACTCGCGTAGATTTACTGCTGCAGAGTGGCACGATAGCGATTCACGCATGAACAGCTAGCAGGCGCTCCTTGAGTGTGGCCGTGGGTTGGGCGGACTCGACGTCCGCCAGTGACCCGCGATCGCCTGATACAGAAGAAAAGCAGGGAACCATCGATGTAAACACGGCGGTTCCCCGCTCTGTCAGGCCACATGACAGTGATCTACTGATCCATTAGATCTGTCATGCCCCTGCCAGCCCAGCCCTCTCACAGTTAAAACACGCCTAGGGAACACAGTTAACCCCTTGATTGCCCCCTGCAGGTTAACCCCTTCCCTGCCAGTGACATTCATACAGTAATCAGTGGCTATTTTTAGATCTGATCGCTGTATAAATGCCAATGGTCCCAAAAGTGTCAAAAATGTCCGCTCTGTCTGCCGCAATATCGCAGTCCCGATAAAAATCGCAGATTGCCACCATTACTAGTAAAAAAAAAAATAGTAAAAACGCTATAAATGAATTCTCATAGTTTGTAAACGCGGCAACTTTTGCACAAACCAATCAGTATACGCCTATTGCGATTTTTTTTTACCACAAATATGTAGAAGAATATATATTGGCCTAAACTGACATTTGTTTATTTTTATTTTTTTTTGAACATGTATTATAGCAAAAAGTAAAAAATATAGTTTTTTTTTTTCAAAATTTTCGCTTTTTTTTTATATCGCAAAAAATAAAAACCGTAGAGATGATCAAATACCACCAAAAGAAAGCTCTATTTGTGGGGGAAAAGGACGTCAATGTTATTCGGGTACAACATTGCACGACCGCGCATTTGTCAGTTAAGGCGACACAGTGCCGAATCGCTAAAGTGCTCTGGTCAGGAAGGGGTTTAATCCTTTCGGGGCTGAAGTGGTTTAGAATCTATAGCAAGACAGTAAGACATGTTTCTTCAATCCCTCGCCATCACACCTTAACGAGCTTAAAAAGTGAGTTCTTGTTATCCTATTCTGTGTTATAGAGCATTGTTTCTTTATTATATGCAAATTTGCACTGATTGACGTTTATTTTATCAATTTGTAGTTTCACCTGGCTTGTTCTAATAAATTCAAGATCAAAATAAATATGGTATCTGAAGTTTATGGAGCAAGAAGGTTTAGCTCTCTGTCCCAGAGACAGAACAGAGCTAGGTCATCCTTACAGAACTGATATGCCATATGGTATAAATAAAACTAGAACTTAAATAATCTTGTTCGGTCCACTTTGATGTTTAACTATTTTATTTGCAGTTAGTCACGTTTAAACGTATATTATTTCTTTGTTACGAGATATTGTGTCTTATCCTATTGTTCTTGAGTGAAAAATTCGAGCAATTCCACACTACCGCTCCCTAACTTCTTTGTACAGAATGACAGAACGATATCTAAGATTTGGTGAAGTCGGGGCTTTCCTAATTTGGGGAAGGACTGGTCTCGTGAAATCGCTAAGCCGTGACACAGCGGAATTGACTGTTTACGCGCCAGCACGTTACAACATGGGCTTATTGTAACTGCAGGAAAAAGGGGTGTTTATCTCGAAAGAAAACCACCATAAACTAGTAGAGATGCCAAAAATAAAAAACGCTATAT
>BLSH010214583.1:648500-658599 GCA_018402905.1 Glandirana rugosa | reverse complement strand
GGACTGGTTAGGGGTTAGATCTAACCGTTCCCGTCCGGAGGAATTTATGGGTCCCGGTCGGGTTAGACCCTCCTCTTCAAACCCACTTTCAGACTTCTACACTAACACACCTCCGACAGCGTCGGATCCCCTTCGAGGGTCAGACCCCCCACTGGGCCCCGGACCTCACGTGCTCACGTCGGTCCTCCTCGCTCTAGAACCACCGTCCGTGTTCCGTCTCACCTTTCCTGTCACCCTCTCTCTTGATAGCCCTCTCTAGAAGTCACACCTTGATGTTCACAGTCCTCAACCACTCGTTGTATGGACACTATGACATTCTCTCCTGACACTTGTAGTTCCACACTGAAGATCTCTCCCGATAGTTCTCTCTCCCACTGTCCTTTCCACTCTGCCTTGTGCCTGCCACCAAGATCTCGCTCCTCCTGGCTGCACTCGTGCACTCCAGGCCCCGGGTCACCCCCCAGACTGGGAGCTTCCCCTAGGCTGCGACAGCCTCCACACAATCACATCTTCAGACTTTCACCCAAACTTCTCCTCCCAGATTGGGCTGGCCCTGGGTATTTAAGGAGGCCTGCCCTTGCCAATCTAGATTGGGGATTGGTCAGGGTTCCTTAGAATACCCCAAATGGCTACACCTCCCCTCCCACCTCTCTTTCCAGAAAACACCAGGAGCCTCTGGAAAGAAATTGGAAGTTCTGATGATACCATGTGTGAATCACCCAGTCCAACCTGAGCCACTCCCAGCCCAGAATCAGAACAATCAGACCTGCACTAAGTCAGGCCTGACAAAATTTGCCTCACCTAGCAAAAATTTCACTCTAACACCTACCTAACATAGAGGGCGCTACACTGGCATCTCTGGCTCAGATAAGAGAAGTATGAAGTATGGCATTCCACAGTTTGGGGTATTAAGTGTAGACTAACAAGCAGATGAACAGTGCAGATTTACAACCAGTAAACGAGATGTAAAACAAGCCCTCACTAACCAATGTAGCTGCAGGCACTAAAGAAATTCATCTTTTACAGTAGTTTCACAACAGGTGCACTGAAATCACAGCTCATCTACCCCTATTTTTTCTGACAGCAGAGTCTTGGAAGCCTACGGATCTTCTAATTGAAGCCGGTCTCCAGAGTCTCTCTTTTGATCTTCCACTATATTTTCTGACTTCTTTCCCCCACCTTTCACATTATACCCATTATAATTATCTCCTACCACAATCATAACCTCTTTCACTCCTCTGTTGCACATACTGGCTGCTGCCATACCCTCCTGAATTCTCTCCTGCAAATATCGCCCATTGTCATACTCTCTGCACTTCTCTCTTGCTCATACTGCCCTTTATCATACCCTCTACAATTGTCACATTCATATACTTTCCCTTGTAATACCCGCTGCAATCCTCTTTTACATGAACTTGCAGCTGTCATGCACTCCACACTTTTCTGCTGCTCATACCATCCACTGTTACACTCTTCACACGTCTCTCCTGCACAATGTAGACTCCTACCAAACAATCCATTTTGCACATATTGTTCACTGTCAAACCCCCAGAACCCTCTTCTGCACATACTGCCCACTTTGAGACCTTTCTCACCCCTCTCCTGCATATACTTACATAGTTACATAGTTGGTAAGGTTGAAAAAAAGACCCAAGTCCATCAAGTCCAACCTATGTGTGTGCTTTTATGTCAATATTACAGTGTATATCCCTCAAGGTTGTAGTCCCTTAGGTGCCCATCTAATAGTTTTTTTTTAATGATCTATGCTCCCAGCTGAAACCACTGCTTGTGGAAGAGAATTCCACATCCTCACTGCTTTTAACGTAAAGACCCTTCTGCGTATTTTGAGGATAAAACGCTTTTCTTCTCATTTTAGTGAATGGCCGCATGTCTTTTTCTGCTCCCGTGCGCAGAAAATTTTTGTTTCTATTGTGGTATCACCATTACTGTATTTGTAATGTGATATCATATCTCCTTTCAAGCGTCTCTTCTCCAGACAGAATAAGTTCAGTGTGCGTAATCTTTCCTTATAACTTAAGCCTCGTACACACGGGATGACGATCGTATACAACAGTTCGTATGAACGACCGTTGTATGCAAAATCGATCGTTCGTATGCGCGGTTAGAATAGCCGACATATGACGGTCCTACAAGGGGAGTTGTATGAGCAGACTAGAAAACCTGGTAGTACCAACAAGCGGTCATACGACCGTTGTATCATGTGTACAGAGCAGTTGGTACAACAAGTTGTATTGTGCAAAACACGCATGCTCCGAAGTCAGGAACGGCCGGATGCTAATTACACGCTCCTGAACGTTCTTTCCGTGGTCGTACGTTCGTGTAGTGCAGTCAGTATGCAAGTTACATTATCCAACATACGATTTGAGACGATCGTCGTCCCGTGTGTACGAGGCATTAGGTCCTCCAGTCCCTTAATTAGCTTTGTTGCCCTTCTCTGAACCCTTTCCAGTTCCAGCACATCCTTCCTGAGGACTGGAGCCCAGAACTGGATGGCATACTCCAGGTGTGGCCTCACCAGAGTCTTGTAGAGTGGGAGAATTATTGATTTTTTCTGGAGTTAATCCCCTTCTTGACGCATGCCAATATTTTCTTGGCCTTGTTTGAAGCAGCTTGGCATTGCATACCATTGCTGAGCCTGTCATCTACTAGGTTCCCCAGGTCCTTTTCCATCCTAGATTCCCCCAGAGGTTCTCCACCTAGTGAGTAGATTGCATTCATATTTTTGGCAGCCAAATGCATTTTATAACTAAATGAACACAAGTCCATAAATACAGTCCCAATGCAGGTGAAATGAAGTGTTCAGTGCCAGAATCTTATAAGGTGCTGTAATTGTGCTCGGACTAGGTGCCCCACATAGATGTACACTCACCCCACTTCAGTGACCCACCATCTCTAGTGCGGTCAAATGCGTTTTGTGGGGTGACCCCTGTAGATATCTGGAGACTGTCAACTGCTGGATAGGGACTCCATCACCGTAATAGTATGCATGATAAAACAGAAGATCTCATAGCGCAATAACGTCCAAATATCAAATTTATTAAAAAAATGTAAAACACAAGTAAAAACCACTCACATGGTAAGGTGCCTGAACATCCTGGCACCCGGGATGAAAAACTGATGATTTCTATGGGGAAATCGGCCCTGGTTTATGTGTGCCGTCTAGAAAGCCGGTTCGGCTCAATACCCTGTAGAAAACATGGGCGGAAGTGTTGCGATGATGCGATCAAGCGATCAAGCTGCGACGCGTTTTGGCCAATCAGATTGGGCCATCATCAGGAAGCTCTAAATCCGCCATTTTGGGTATGGGCATATATACCCTTACTTCAATTGTTGTCATTTGGATAAATGAAATCACCCGTTGTTTGTTAGCATAGAGGTGCTGACAATCTAATTAATTCAATACAAATGAACTTGGTTCCTCGGTGAAACATTTAAACAGTCATTTTGATCGTGTTTGTTAAAGATTGTATTGTGGAATGTGAACCATCCCTATAAATTTTATGTAATACTGCTTCTGAAATAGAAGGGGAAATAGGAGCCCCCTAGTGGTGATTTTAAGTATTGCACCTACTATTCTACCTTGCATATGGCCAATTGCCTGTGAATGAGAATGTGAATGATACCTACAAATAAAGTGATTGTACCATAAGTAGGTGAAAATAGGGAACAATACCTTAAATAAATAAATAATTAGATAAATAATGTGTTCAAAATAGGTAAGTGTGTTAATGGATGAATTTACTGATGGAATATCCAATTCTAATGTGTATTAAGGATACAAATGTGAATGTCTACTGTTAGAAAGTAGGTGTCTCTGCAACCTCTCGATATGAAGTGAATGTGAACCTTGATGGGCTGAGTGTACCTTGATTAGTGAGCCAATGGGAAAATAAACCAATGTGACTAAATATTGATAACCACCTCTTAGAATAGGGTTGAGTAATATGTGAATATGATGGTAGATTATAGAAGGTGAGGCTGTGTAATAAATAATATTATAGAAACCAACTGGACACACAGTGGACCAATTTTCAGTAGTCTGTAATGAACCAGTTGAGGTCCAGTTTGACATTCATCCCCAATGGGGTCATAGTCTCGGGCTCAAATGTCCACTGGGTCTCATTCTGTGATATTTTCTGCACCATATTAACACCTCTCCAGTGTTTTGCTACCGTGTCTATAGCATAAAATGACATGGCCATGGGATCCCTGTTGTGTGCCAACCTAAAATGGTTGGACACACTGTGCCTAGGGAAGCCATTGTGTATATTAGTAATGTGTTCACCAATAGGCTTGGATAGAGTGCTGGAGGTCCTGCCTACATACTGGAAGCCACATGTACATTCCAAGATGTATGTGACATTCCTAGTAATACATGTAGTACATTTATGAATGGGATATTGTTTGTACGTCTGATGGGACATAAACAATGCTCTTTTCCTTGGGCCTGTTTTAGTGCTTGTACATGGGCCACACATCCCACATTTGTAGAAGCCCTTAAGGTCAAACATGGAGATTGATTGCTTCTTGGGGGGGTCAGGTACAGTGGGGCAAAAAAGTATTTAGTCAGCCACCAATTGTGCAAGTTCTCCCACTTAAAAAGATGAGAGAGGCCTGTAATTTTCATCATAGGTACACTTCAACTATGAGAGACAGAATGAAAAAAAAAATCCAGAAAATCACATTGTCTGATTTTTAAAGAATGTATTTGCAAATTGTGATGGAAAATAAATATTTGGTCAATAACAAAAGTTCATCTCCTAGTATTACATGTAATAGATTTATGAACGGTATATTGTTTGAACGTCTGATGGGACATAAAAGATGCTCTTTTCCTTGGGCCTGTTTTAGTGCTTGTACATGGGCCACACCTCCCACATTTGTAGAGGCCCTTAAGGTAAAACATGGAGATTGTTTGCTTCTCGGGGGGGGGGGGTCAGGTATATTTTTAACGAGTCTGGTTCCCAGTCCTGGGGCTCTGCGATAGACAAACTTGGGTCTATCTGGTAAAATATAGACAAACTTGTGTCTATCTGGTAAATTATTTTTCAAAACAGGGTCTTTGGTCAATATAGGACAGTTCTTTCTTATGCTTTTCTCTGTTTGTACTGTTTACTAAACCCTGTGATAAATGTACAGTCCATATTTTTGGTGTCCCTTGCTTTATCTTCCAATAGTATATGTCTGTCCATCTCTCCTACATTGTTTCTAACTCTTAGCAGTTCTTCTCATCTATACTCTTTGTCTACAAAGCATTGTATGAGGACATCGGTCTGCTCCGTGTAGTCAGCTTGTGTAGTACAATTGCGTTTAATACGCATAAACTCACCTTTGGGAATGGCAGACTTCCACTTAGGGTGATAAGAAAGAACTGGTCTATATTGACCAAAGACGTTAAAAATATACAGTGGGGCAAAAAATTTAGTCAGCCACCAATTGTGCAAGTTCTCCCACCTAAAAAGATGAGAGAGGCCTGTAATTTTCATCATAGGTACACGTCAACTATAAGAGACGGAATGAGAAAAAAAATCCAGAAAATCAAATTGTCTGATTTTTAAAGAATTTATTTGCAAATTATGGTGGAAAATAAGTATTTGGTCACCTACAAAAAAGCAAGATTTCTGGCTCTCACAGACCTGTAACTTCTTCTTTAACAGGCTCCTCTGTCCTTCACTTGTTACCTGTATTAATGGCACCTGTTTGAACTTGTTATCAGTATAAAAGACACCTGTCCACAACCTCAAACAGTCAGACTCCAAACTCCACTATGGCCAAGACCAAAGAGCTGTCAAAGGACACCAGAAACAAAATTGTAGACCTGTACCAGGCTGGGAAGACTGAATCTGCAATAGGTAAGCAGCTTGGTGTGAAGAAACCAACTGTGGGAGCAATTATTAGAAAATGGAAGACATACAAGACCGCTGATAATCTCCCTCGATCTGGGGCTCCACGCAAGATCTCACCCCGTGGTGGGGTCAAAATGATCACAAGAATGGTGAGCAAAAATCCTAGTGAATGACCTGCAAAGAGCTGGGGCCAAAGTAACAAAGGCTACCATCAGTAACACACTACGCTGCCAGGGACTCAAACCCTGCAGTGCCAGACGTGTCCCCCTGCTTAAGGCAGTACATGTCCGGGCACGTCTGAAGATTGCTAGAGGGCATTTGGATGATCCAGAAGAGGATTGGGAGAATGTCATATGGTCAGATGGTAAAAACTCAACTTGTCGTGTTTGGAGGAGAAAGAATGCTGAGTTGCATCCAAAGAACACCATACCTACTGTGAAGCATGGGGGTGGAAACATCATGCTTTGGGGCTGTTTTTCTGCAAAGGGACAAGGGCAACTGATCCGTGTAAAGGAAAGTATGATTGGGGCCATGTATCGTGAGATTTTGAGTAAAAACCTCCTTCCATCAGCAAGGGCATTGAAGATGAAACATGGCTGGGTCTTTCAGCATGACAATGATCCCAAACACACCACCCGGGCAACGAAGGAGTGGCTTCGTAAGAAGCATTTCAAGGTCCTGGAGTGACCTAGCCAGTCTCCAGATCTCAACCCCATAGAAAATCTTTGGAGGGAGTGGACAATACGTGTTGCCCAGCGACAGCCCCAAAACATCACTGCTCTAGAGGAAATCTGCATGGAGGAATGGGCCAAACTACCAGCAACAGTGTGTAAAAACCTTGTGGAGACTTACAGAAAATGTTTGACCTCTGTCATTGCCAACAAAGGCTATAAACAAAAGTATTGAGATGAACTTTTGTTATTGACCAAATATTTATTTTCCATCACAATTTGCAAATACATTCTTTAAAAATCAGATAATGTGATTTTCTGGATTTTTTTTTTCATTCTGTCTCTCATAGTTGAAGTGTACCTATGATGAAAATTACAGGCCTCTCTCATCTTTTTAAGTGGGAGAACTTGCACAATTGGTGGCTGACTAAATACTTTTTTGCTCCACTGTACCTGACCCCCCTCAACAAGCAATCAATCTCCATGTTTGACCTTAAGGGCTTCTACAAATGTGGGATGTGTGGCCCATGTACAAGCACTAAAACAGGCCCAAGGAAAAGAGCATTGTTTATGTCCCATCAGACGTACAAACAATATCCCATTCATAAATGTACTACATGTATTACTAGGAATGTCACATACATCTTGGAATGTACATGTGGCTTCCAGTATGTAGGCAGGACCCCCAGAACTCTATCCAAGCGTATTGGTGAACACATCAATAATATACGTAATGGATTCCTTAATCGGTTCCCTACCGAGTCATTGTAAAATAACGTCGGCAGAAACCCTTCCACGATCCGGGACGACGTCATACCCTTTTCCCCGCTACTGGCCCACAGCACGGCGATCGATCGTGTCCCTCGGGACCCAGCCCTCCGATCGGAAATTGCCCAGGGGCGCGCAACGTGGCGATCAGGGCTGAGGCTTGTCCCTCGGACAAAGCCCAGCTCCGATCAGGGTAAAGAGCCAATGGAATTGGCTCTTTACCACGTGACCGGCTGTGTCCAATCACAGCCGGTCACATGATGTAAACAAACCGCGCTAACGAGCTGTTACTGGGTTCTCCCTCTCACACACCGATTGTGTGTGAGAGGGAGATTGCGGTAACAACCTGTTACCGCCTAGTGTACACACCAAGCACACAGATGCCCCCCCCATAATAGAGGACCTGTCACCACCCCATCAAAGTACCTGTCACAGCCCATCAGAGTGCCTGTCACCTGTCCATCAAAGTACCCGAGTACCTGTCCATCAAAGTACCTGTCACCTGTCCATCAAAGTACCCGAGTACCTGTCACCATCCCATCTGAGTACCTGAGTACCTGTCACCAACCCTTCAGAGTACCCGAGTATCTGTCACCAGCCCATCTGAGTACTCGAGTACCTGTCACCAACCCATCAGAGTACCCGAGTACTTGTCACCAGCCCATCTGTGTAATCGAGTACCTGTCACCAACCCATCAGAGTACCCCAGTACCTGTCACCAGCCCATCAGAGTAACCAAGTACCTGTCATCAGTCCATCAGAGTACCGAGTACCTGTCACCAACCCATTAAAGTACCCAAGTACCTGTCACTAACCCATCAAAGTACCCGAGTACCTGTCACTTGCCCATCAAAGGACCCGAGTACCTGTCACCAGCCCATCAGAGTTCCCGTGTGCCTGTCACCAACCCATCTGAGTACCTGTCACCAGCCCATCAGAGTACTTGAGTACCTGTCACCAGCCCACCAGAGTACCCGAATATCTGTCACCTGCCCATCAGAGTACCCGAGTACCTGTCACCAGACCATCAGCGTACCAGAGTACCTGTCCCCTGCCCATCTGAGTACCCAAATACCTGTCACCAGCCCATCAGAGCACCCGAGTACCTGTCACCAACCCATCAAAATACACAAGTACCTGTCACCTGCCCATCTGAGTACCCGTCACCAGCCCAGAGTACCGGAGTACTTGTCACCAGCCCATCAGAGTACCCGAGTACCTGTCACTTGCCCTTCATATTACCAGAGTACCTGTCACCAACCCATCTGAGTAACCGAGTACCTATCTGCAGCCCAGAGTATCCAAGTACCTTTTACCAGTCTATCAGATTACCGGAGTACCTGTCTCTAGCCCATCAAAGTACCAGAGTACCTATCTGCAGCCCATCAGAGTACCCGAGTACCTATCTGCAGCCTATGCCTCATAGAATATACCTTGCTTTCCAAATGGGGTCATTTCGGGGGTAATTCCACTGTCCTGGTGCTCCAGGGCCTTCAAAAGTGTGATAGGTATGAATGAAATTTTATGTGTAATTTATGCTCCTAGAACGCCTGACGGTGCTCCCTGCATGTTCGGCCTCTGTATGTGGCCAGGGTGTGAAAAAGTATCACACATGTGGTATCGCCATATTCGGGACAAGTAGCAGAATATATTTTGGGGGTTAATTTTTGCTATGTACATGCTATGTGTTAGAAATATCATATAAATTGACTGTTTTGTGAAAAAAATAAAAGCGTTTTCATTTTCTTTCCACGTTTTCCGAAGACTTGTGGAAAAAAATGAACCGTACAAAAGACTCAATGCCTCATAGAATATACGTTCGGATGTTTGCTTTCCAAAATGGGGTCATTTTGTGGGTAATTCTATTGTCCTGGTGATTGCAGGGCCTTCAAAAGTGTAATAGGTGGTAAGCAAATCATATGTGTAATTTATGCTTCTAGAACGCCTGACGGTGCTCCCTGCATGTTGGACCTCTCTATGTGGCCAGGCTGTATAAAGGTCTCACACATGTGGTATCACCATACTAGGGATGAGTAGCATAATACATTTTGGGCAATAATTTTTGCTATGTACAGTTGTGTTCAAAATTATTCAACCCCCACTGAAATTGATTGTTTTGGTCGGTTTGACATTGATTATGATCATTCAGTCATCCTGCTTACAATTAAATCAAAGAGGCACATGTAGGTCAGGCAAATATAACATAACATTTATAATGAAATAACCACAAATGTCTTTTCTGAGCTCACATCATTATCAGTTTTATTCAACCCCCAAGTGACATTCAATCTTAGTACGTAGTACAACATCCTTTTACAGTTATAACAGCTTTTAAACGTGAAGCATAGCTTGACACAAGTGTCTTGCAGCGATCTACGGGTATCTTCGCCCATTCATCATGGGCAAAAGCCTCCAGTTCAGTCACATTCTTAGGCTTGCGCACTGCAACTGCTTTCTTTAAGTCCCACCAGAGGTTCTCAATCGGATTTAAGTCTGGTGACTGCGATGGCCACTTCAAAATGTTCCAGCCTTTAATCTGCAACCATGCTCTAGTGGACTTGGAGGTATGCTTGGGATCATTGTCCTGTTGAAAGGTCCAACGTCTTCCAAGCCTCAGGTTTGTGACGGACTGCATCACATTGTCATCCAATATCTCCTGGTACTGAAGAGAATTCATGGTACCTTGCACACGCTGAAGCTTCCCAGTACCTGCAGAAGCAAATTAGGCTAACTCTTGGAGACCACCCTGAATTTCTTTCGTCAACGTCACGCGTTCGGATTCTTACACTGACT
>BLSH010214583.1:591688-603317 GCA_018402905.1 Glandirana rugosa | reverse complement strand
TTATTTTTGGGGTCTTTACTTAAGAGTGGTAGACATTTGCGCCGGTGAAAACGCGTTTGGTAAAAAAAAAAAATATAAAAAAACATTTTTTTCACCGGTTTTGGCCGATTTATATTCTTCCTCATATTTGTGATAAAAAAAAAAAAAAAAAATCGCAATCAGTGTTTATTTATTGGTTTGCGCAAAAGTGGCCGCGTTTACAGATGGTGAGAATTCATTTCTGGGGTTTTTATTTTTTTTTTAATTTTTACTAGTAATGGCGGCAATATGCGATTTTTAACGAACATGTCAGACATTTTTGACACTTTTTTAGGACCATTGACATCTATACACTGATTACTGTATAAAGGTCATTGGCAGTGAAGGGGTTAACCTGCAGGGTGTAGTGAAGGGGTTAACTATGTTCCCTGGGTGTGTTCTAACTGTGGGGGGGTATGATTACCATGGGCATGAGAGATCTAACTGATCCCAGTGACAGAGATCAGTAGATTACCCATGCCCGCACTGTCAGAATGGGGAACCTCCGTGTTTACATCGGCGGTTCCCTGTTCATTGCCTGTGGCCGCTCATCGCGGCTCGCCGGCGGACATCGGGTCCGCCCGAGCCGCGGGCACACTCCTCAGGAATGCGGCGGGCGCGCGCGTGCCCCCTAGCGGCCATTCGCAGATCGCCGTCTTTTTACGGCGATTCGCGCCCAGCGTCCACACTGCCGCCATAAATAGATGGTAGGCAGTGTGGAACTAGTTAACTTTCTCACTTGCAGCAATGACTTGCCAGCAAACTGATAGGCCCACTCAATTTGCCTATATTGATACACTGAACAAGTAACCTTACCTGCAGTTAGGACAGATGAGGTGTATTTGTACTTGTTGAAATCCAAATATTCTCTGATCATTTCATTTATGAGAAGATTCTCATGTGACAACACTGGCCTTGGCTCACTCTTATCATCCAAAGCTGCAAAAACCTCAGCACGGATCTGTGTTTTAAGCTGTGCTAACACACCTCTCTTGTCCAATGTATCTGTGAGGACTATAGAAATAAACAGTCAAAAACAGGTAAACTGGCAAAAACGTGTTTTTTTTTTTTTTGTGAAATGTAAAATAGATTAAAAGTTATTCATATCAACTCTAAGGAAGATCTGAGTATATCCAATTTAGTGCCTGCCCCAGAGGAGGTTACAATCTAGAGTCTAGATAATGAAAGGATAAGTGCACTCATTTTTTGCTCTCCTACCATTACCTAACCTGTACCAACCCCTTAACTCTCTCCAATGCCTGCATTGTGCTTCTGATTGGGCTGTGTTCTAAGCGCCTCTGGTCCCATGAGAAGGCCTCACATAGAACCATATACCTATTGCTGGGATACTAGTTATCAGACCCAGAGCAGACAGAATAATACTTTTAACATTCCTCCACACATACATTAGCACAATACTCCATAGATGTTTATAGGTCTATATGTCACAATAGTAAACACTAGTGGTGCACCGAATGGAAATTTTGGTGCCGAAACCAAAAATGCACTAAGCCGAAAATTAGTTTTTTAAAAATATTTATATTTTTATATACAATTGTCGTATGCAGCCTACCTGTGCCTGGCCACTGACAGGCGGCACTGATTGGTGCTGATAGGTGGTACTGATTGGAAGCACTGATAGGCAGCACTGATAGGTGGCACTGACAGGTGGCACTGGATGATACTGGCAGGTGGCACTGGTTGGCACTGACAGGTGGCACGGGATGGTCCTGGCAGGTGGTGCTGGTTGGCACTGACAGGTGGCCCAGGATGGTACTGGCATGTGTCACTGATTGGCACTGACAGGCAGCAGTGGATGGTACTGGCAGGTGGCACTGATTGGTACTGACAGGCAGCACTGGATGGTACAGGCAGAAGAGATCAGTAGATGCACAAAGCACAGAGCACACCGCTTGGCTGCTTGTACAAGCCGATCTGTGCATGAAACTGTGACCTAATTACACTGGAATGCAGAGAATGCAGAAAGAGAGAGCTGCCAGATTTTCACTGAGATCAGAGGTGGGCGGGACTGAACAGCTAACACCAGGGCCGCCCACCTCCCACATCAAGTTGAAAATCTGACACCTCTCTCAGCATTCTCTGCATTAGAGTGTAATTAGGTCACAGTTTCATGCACAGAGCAGCTCGTACAAGCAGCCTGCTTTGTGAATCTCCCACATCCATTGCGGGTATGTGATGCACACATACCCTACAATGGACGGTACCCGCCCCCTTTTCGGTATCTGCCAGTTCTTATGTTTCGGCCAATACCGAAAACACCGATTTTGGCCGAAAATGCCGATAATTTTCGGCTGCCGAAATTTCGGTGCATCCCTAGTAAACACCAAATGGTTTTCATTCACAAAAAAGATTGCTCATAACTGTAACATTCACAGCTATAAGCAATCAGAGTGGGTAAAAAAGAAAATCCTGATCACCTCCCCAGAGTAGTACAGTGTTACTATGGTAACACTGTATTGCTCTGGTCACTGTTTGTAAAAAGATCATAACAAAAGAAAAATTAAATGTAATAAAAACAGAAAAAAGGGAAAAAAAATATATTTTTTTTTTATTTTTTACATACTGTGACCAGTCAGTGTCCCTAATCACAGTCTACTTTGCAAAAATGGGTAATTTGGGGGATATTCTACTGTCCTGGCATTTTGGGCCTCAAATGAGATGAGGCCGTCAGTGCATCAGGACTGATCAATTTTCAGATATATACACCATAGTTTGTGGACTCTATAGCTTTCCTACAGACTAAATAATAAATGCTAATTTGGGTTATTTTCACCAAAGGAATGGAGAATACATTTTGGCCTAAATTTATGAAGATTATTTGCAAAATTTTATAAACAGAAATTAAGAAAAACCTGTTTTTGTAAAAAAAGATTTAGGTCTTTTTTTTTTTTTTTGCAAAATAAACAAAAACTGTGGTGAATAAATGCCACCAAAATAAAGTTCTATTTGTGTAAAAAATATATCATATAGGTGTATGCAAACAGCTATGTAGATACAGGTATGGGTACAGTGTTGCATGACCACACAATTGTCATTCAAAGTATGACAGCGCTGAAAACGGAAAACTGGCCTGGACAGGAAGAAGGTGAAAGTGATCCGTATTGAAGTGGTTAAAGGATAAGTTTGAGTAAAAATATAAAGGGGAGAAGTGGCGCTTTCTTGAATGGTGAACTATATTTACTGTCGCTGCCCCTTTAAGGTGTGAAGGATTCACACTAATACCAAACAGTGCAAAAAGTAAAAGGTGTGGCGCATACCATAAAATATTTTATAAAAAAACATTAAGAATAAAGCAAAAGTTAATAAATAGTCCATGTGTTGCCACTGGTAATAACACATCAGTTTTAAAACACTGATCAGAATGTCCATATATATCCATACACAGTCCTATCCCAACACCAAGCTTGTTATTCAGGAGTGCTGCTATTGCTCTTCATTCCACCTGTGTTGAAAGTAAGAATTGGCCACTCACCAGACCTATGTTACCCCTTATTACAGGAGGTCGCAAAGCGCCTATGGAAACACTCAGGGTTCCGCTGGTGGTAAAGTGAATCCAGTGGTGGTCTCAAAACTGGGCTGGGGAATGTAAAAATGGCTCCACAGGAGACAACAATAAAAGTCTCAGAGTGTAGTATTTAATAAAAATTTCCAGTTAAAAACAGCAAAGTTACACTCACATTTTCCAGTGCCTATCTTCTGGCACTAGGCATTTTTAGCGTGTGTTTAGTGGCTATTCTTCTGGCCACAGCGTGAGTTACAAGCCTCAATATGGATGGGGGAAGCCTATTGGGTGTTGGTGGACCCAGAACGGCAGTGGTGGTGAGTCCTACGTACGTTTCGCTTAATCAAGCTTCCTCAGGAAGCTGAGAGATATGAGAGTAAAATCCCCCTTGGCATTCCCTCTGTGATAGGGAGAATAGGACTAATTGGTCCATCATTTTTTGGAGTAGGTTTGCCGTGGTGGCTGCCATGTCTGCATTCTTTGGTAGTCGGGTTACGAAAAAATATCCTGGGGCGGGGATTTGATTGAATTTTAATTTGGTAGCCTCTGGCAATCAGGTTTAAGATGTATGCATTGTCTGTTGTGGCTTGCCACTGAGATAGGAAGGCCCCAGTCTCCCTCCTACCCAGCAAGTGGAGTCATTGCCCTTTTTCTTATTAGGCATTGGAAAGGAGTCCAGGAGTTCTTCATTTGGCATATCATTCTCCAACAAAACTTTAAGCTGTCTCAACCAGAGGTCAAGGGTTCTGGCAATGCTGGCAAAAGCAATGGCGGGTTGAAAATTTGCCGCCCCTGCGTCCCATGCCTTCCTGTCCATGGCGTCTTTAAGGGAATCTGCGTCTTCAAAAAAACAAATCTGAATGCTTTGCCACCCTGGACAAGGCTGCATCCAGTCTTGGACACTTTTCCCATCAAGATGCATCCTCTTTCTTGAATGGAAATCTCCTTTTGAGAAATTTGGGGAGAAAAACTCTAATTTCCACTTCTGTGAAATGCTTTCAATGCTGCGTGCACAGGAAATGACTAGGCTGTTTTGTATGTAACCTTGCATATAATTTGTCGTGGATAAATAAATCCTCATTCTTCTCCAAAATTAGCATCTTATAAAGTGGAATACTGACCGCATAATACAGGATACTCTGGGAACTTTTTGTGAAGAGGTTACAAATAACCCTTCTTCCCCACATGTAGGGATATATACCGAATCTAAATAGACAATCTTTAATTCTTCAATGTGGTCAGTATTCCACTTTATAAGATGTTAATTTTGGATGGTATTTATGAATCTGATATGTATGCCCTTGTTACTTACACTATGTATCTCCTCTTCTTTTTCTATGATATTCAGAGGATGTGATTTTAATTATTTTGACCAACTACCCCTGAGGAAGATATCTGATTAAACATCGAAACGCATTGGAATCTTCTCTACCTTGTCTGGCAGATTAGCGGTCTTTTACATTGTGTTTGTTATATGCATGCGTGTATGTTTTTTGGCTATACATGTCCATTCCATTTGAATATTGTCCATGTTTCCATTTTTGAACCACCACTGTTTGGATGGTTTGTTCTTAAATATACCAATAAATGTTATTTTTTACGTATATGTGATTCTTTTCTTGGTGAGTTGGTCTATGAAGGATGAAGAGCTGAGAACGTTTTTGGGAGACAGAAACAGACTACAGGGAGGGATTCTAATGCCATGTCCCACTACTCATCATCTACCTCTCCTATGTCTGTGACCAATGAAGACTAGAGCTGCAGGATTAATCGTATTAAAATCACGATCTCGATCCGCCCCCCCCCAAGATCTCCATCAGGCATTACTGCGATTTTTAGTGCAGTTAAAGGGGTCCGACTTGCGGGGCGACTCAGAGCGACTTGACTGTAATAAAAGTCAATGCAAGTCGCCTGAAGTCTTTTCTAAGTCCGAGCGACTTGAGTCTCTGGGGAGACTGCCAAGTCTGGGCAGAGAGCAAAGTTCTGAAGTCACAGCTAATAAAAGAAGCTAGGAAGATACAAGGTTAATTACTTCAAAGGAATGAACTCCGAAAGAACTCCCGTGTATAGAAGATGTTTAGGTTAACCATAAAGACTAAATCTTTTCTGATTTGCTGCTTACAAATAAAAGCCAGTATTTTGTGCTAGAAAATGACTTAGAACCCCCAAACATTATATATTTTTTTTAGCAGAGACCCTAGAGAATAAGATGGCGGTTGTTGCAATATTTTATGTCACACTGTATTTGCGCAGCGGTCTTTCAAATGCAATTTTTTTGGAAAAATAACCCTTTCAAAAAAACTAAACAGTGCTGTTAACCCAATTTTTTTGTATATGTAAGATGTTACGCCGCGAGAATCGTGATCTTTATTCTAAGCAAAAAAATTGTGATTCTCATTTTGGCCAGAATCGTGCAGCTCTAATGAAGACCTGCATTTAAGGAGGGATTTTGGATGGTTGACATAAAGACAGAGTACATGTGGGAAATTAGACCCTTACGGGAAGTGGCCGTATAAGATTTTGTATCGTGGGGGAG
This sequence comes from Glandirana rugosa, assembly GCA_018402905.1. Classification (NCBI taxonomy): domain Eukaryota; kingdom Metazoa; phylum Chordata; class Amphibia; order Anura; family Ranidae; genus Glandirana; species Glandirana rugosa. Next base: position 597,240 of record BLSH010214583.1, on the reverse strand, counting down.
GAGGATATAGAGAGGGGTGTCACTTGCGCTTGGGCTTGCAAGGCATGCAGAAGCTGGAGGTATTGATAAAATTGGCCATTAGTGAGCAAGAATTCATTACGCAACTGTTCAAAAGTTTTTAAGGTGGCATTGGAGTACAGTTGATGGAGAAACCGTATCCTCTGTTTCTTCCATAAGAAGAACCCCTGTAGCTTATTAACTTCTGGGAAATTGGGATCGTGCCATTGTGGAGTAAACTCCATCATATCAGAAATAGACAGTGCCTGTTTAGTTGTTTTCCACACTGTTTTAAGCAAGTCCCCTGTAGGTGAAGAGTGAGGTATGCCTGGGAGATCCATTTCCAAGGGTGATATGGCCGGGAGCTGTGGAATAGTCCAGGACACCAACCGAGCAGCTGGGTCCAACTTATCCTCAGCACCCCAGCCCACAAACTGTTGCAGCTGGGAGGCCAGGAAATACATCTTGGGGTGAGGGACCGCCAGACCACCCCGATTCTTACCATATTGGAGGGTATTTAGACTTATACGGACCTGCCCCCTTCTTCATATAAGATCCCGAAATTGGGAATCTATACATTTAAACCATTTGTTCGAAATCCAAATTGGTGTATTATGAAACATTCTTCTCTTCTTAAAGTGGTTGTAAAGTCGCCCCTCCCCCCCCACAAAAAAAAAACCTGCAACGCAAAGGCATAATGAGCTACTATGCATCGCATAGTAGCTCATTATGAAATGCTTACCTTAGATTGACGCTGTAGCAGCGGTCCCCGAGCACCGCTGTGTCCGTCGCCTTCCGGGATCCCGGGCGCCGACCAATCACAGCTTGGACTCCAGCGCTGTGATTAGCAGAAGCAGCGCTGACGTCACTCCCGCGCATGCGCACGGGAGCCTTCATTTACGGCACACTTCATGAAGAAACGGCCCAGTCAGGCCGTTTCTTCACTGCGCATGTGCCGTTGATGTCGGCACATGCAAATACAGGGAATATCTCCTAAAGCAGGGATATGCAATTAGCGGACCTCCAGCTGTTGCAAAACGACAAGTCCCATCATGCCTCTGCCTCTGGGTGTGATGCTTGTGGCTGTCAAGAGTTTTGCTATGCCTCATGGGACTTGTAGTTCTGCAACATCTGGATGTCCGCTAATTGCAGATCACTGTCCTAAATGGTGCAAGTTTAGGAGATATTCCCGGGACCTACAGGTAAGCCTGAATATAGGCTTACCTGTAGTGTAAAGTGGTTGTCATGACTTGACAACCACTTTACGTCCGCGCCATAGCCGAACGACGGCTACAGAGTGGACCTACTTTGCCGTGAGGCCGCCAATACACGTCCTCCCGTGCATGAGCTGGCCCTGCAGGACGCGCTCTATGATCACCGATTCAATGATCAGCTGTCAGCCAATGACAGCTGAAGCTGATCATGTGATGTAAACAGAAGCTCGGTATTCTTTTTTTTTCTCTTCATAATGATAGCGCGAAGCGAAAAAAAAAGCTGTGAAAGGGACATCGGTCCCGAAAAGAAAAGTGACACAGCCACCTCTTCTGTGCCCACCAGTGCCACCAATCAGTGCCCACCAGCGCATCTGTGTGCCATCTATCAATGCCCACCAGTTCCACCTATCAATGCCCACCAGTGGTGCCAATCAGTGCCCATCAGTGGTGCCTATCCGTGTCACCTAGCAGTGCCCATCACTGCCACCCATCAGTGCTTATCGCTGCCACCCTTCAGTGCCACCTATCAGTGCAGCCTCATCAGCGTACATCAATAAAAAGTAGAAACATTTTATAACAAAATATAAAACGGTTTTGTTTTTTCAGTGCTTAGCCCACTACTACTTCAAAGTCCCCCATCTCAGTGGGGGGAGCACCCCACCTATTCATAATTGCCTCTAATCAGTGTCCACCTGAGACATAGGAAGAGTCCTCTAGATCTCCCATTAGGAGGGGTGTATGCTCCCATGGTTATGAGACAGAATCTCCCAATTCTATTTTTAGTGTAGAACCCACTGAGATGGGGGACTGTGAAATAATAGTGGGCTAAGCACTCTATGGCCATATAGTGCGACGGACTCCCCATACTTTGGTTAAAGATGTCCAGCTACTTTTAAATAGCCTTGCAGGTTTTAATCTCATTATTGCATGTGTGCGCTGTAATATGTTGTTTTGTTTGGTGGTCTTATAGCAACACCATCTCTAATGTAATATATTATTAGGGTGTGCCACCCAAGTATGTACCTATCTGGAGTTCATTCACACACAAAGCTGCGTCAATGAATGACGTGGCTGTGTGGGGGAGATTCACTATAAGCCTGCGTTCACACAGGGGCGATCCAACTTCGGCGCGACTTTGCTAGGCAACTTACAAGGCGACTTCAGCGTGTCTTTGGGCGACTTACAACATGACTCCATGCCAGACGACTTTGCCTGTGACCAATCAGAGAAGGGAGGGAGGGGGGTTGCTTTTGTAAAATCTTTTATTTTTCCTGTAAGTCGCTTCAATATAGATGGGTGATCCGACTTGGAGGCGACTTCTATTGAATTCTATGGGCACAAGTTGGATAGAAGTCGCCCTGAAGATGTGCAGGAAACTTTTTCTGAAGTCGGAGCAACTTCAGTAGTGTACATCGAGTGCCCGTTCACACAGGGGCGACTTGAGCTAAGACTTGAGTCACCTCAAGTTGCTTCGACATCTTAAATCCCATTGAAATGAATGGGAGCCATCTTAATGTACGCTACTGAAGTCACTCCGACTTCAAAAAAAGGTTCCTGCATTTTTTCAAGGCGACTTATATCTGAATCGTGCTCAAATAATTCAATAGAAGTCACCTCCAAGTTGGATCCCCCATCTACATGGAAGCAACTTAACCATTTTGTTTTAAAGAATTTTTGAAGGTAACCCAGCTCCCTCCCTTCTCTGATTGGCCAAAGGCAAAGTGGCCTGGCATGAAGTCGTGCTGCAAGTCACCTGAAGTCACGCTGAAAGACGCCTAGCAAAGTCTGCCTAAGTTGGATCGCCCCTGTGTGAACGGGCCCTAAGATGGCTCCCATTCACTTCAATGGGATTTCAGATGTCAAGCGACTTGGGGCGACTCAAGTCGGAGCGCAAGTTGCCCGTGTGAACAGGCTCTAACTGGTGCACTCAGAATCTGGTACAGCTGTGCATGATGGCTAATCAGCAAGGAATAATGTAAGTATTACAATTTATTTCTCCACCTCCAGACTAAGGCTACTTTCACACTGGCGCAGGCAGGGAGTTAGTGGTAAAGCACTGCTAGTTTTAGCAGTGCCTTACCGCTGTTATAGGGGCGCTTTGGTGCCGCTGTTCAGCGGGCAACGGGCACTTTTAAAAGCGGTCAAAAGCGCCGATGCGCGGGGCTTCCGAAGCGGTGTTCCCACACCACCCCAAAGATGCTGCTTGCAGGACTTTTTTTCCCTTCCTGCAAGCGCACCGCCCCAGTGTGAAAGCACTCGGGTTTTCACACTGGGGTGAATTGGGGGCGGTTTCAGGTGCCATTTTTAATGGTAAGGCGCCTGAAAAACACCTCAGTGTGAAAGGGGCTTTTAACCACTTCAGCCCCTGAAGGATTTGCCCCCTTCCTGACCAGAGCACTTTTTGCGAATCGGCACTACATCGCTTTAAATTGACAATTGCGAGACATTGTACCAAAGCAAAATTGATATCCTTTTTTTCCCACAAATAGAGCTTTCTTTTGATGGTATTTGATCACCTCTGCGGTTTTCATCTTTTGCGTTAAAATAAAACAAAGAGCGACAATTTTGAAAACAAAACAATATTTTTTACTTTTTGCTATAATAAATATCCAAAAAAAAAAAAAAATGTAAAAAAACAAAATGCCACAGAACAGAGATATGCTGTGTTTACACTGGCAGATCTCCGTTCTGCCTCTGTAACAGGTGATTGCGGTTTGCTGGCGGACATCGAGTCCACCCGACCCTTGACCACGCTCTCGCAGCAGGCGCGAGCCTGTACACAACTGCAGCTGCCGTACAGCTACGCCAATTCGCGCAGCAGTGACAACCTGGGCAGTCGGCAAGCGGTTAATGAGCATTTAATCTCAGCAAGGGCATGCTGCCTGGAGCTCAGTGCACAATTTTGGCATCTGCCAAGATGACGTCATCTCAGCCTGGCCAAAGAAAACGTCTGAAGAATGATATCTGGAAGAAGGGTGCTCTGGGACACTGCTGTAGTGTAGGGGAGTATAGTTCCACTATAAAGTATATGTAAACCCTCACCTTGTAAAACAATCAATACAATTTAAAATAGAAATGAAAGATAAAACATTTGTGTACACATTTAAAAAACATTATAAATACCTTTTTAGAAGTGATCAAATACCCTATGTTCAAATCTTCATAAGTAGCTCAGGGAGCTGGGGGAGGAGAAACAGCAGTTCACTAGCATTCCCAGTGAATGGCTGTGCGGGGGGGGGGGGGGGGGGAGGATAAGTCTGATCATTGGAAGAGAGCACACTGAATTCCCAGCACAGCTAGAGAACTGAACACGCTGTGCTCTCCTGCTTAGTGTGGTCAGTTTTTAATAGGAAAGCAGAGGGGCTGTCAGGAACACTAGAGATTTCACACAAAGGAAGCAATATAAAGAGGACAGGATACTTTTTCATACAAATACATGGTACAGCGGGCACATACCAGGAATATGAAATGTTGGATTTACATATTAAGTACTTAACTGCACTACATAGTATCTTTTGTACTTCTCTCCTGAACATGCTGCCTGCTGTCTTACCTACCAGGAATACTACATGCTGTCATACCATACTAACCACGGTCATGCCTTTCAGCATGTACTTGCTAAGTGCCGTCTTACCTTGGGGCCAAAAAAATGCTGATGTCATACATCCAGTACCTTCAGGCGCATGGGCGTCCGCAAGGGGGGCAAGGGGGGGGCGGGTGCCCCCCCCTGGAATCTTACGTTTTTAATTGTGGCTGGGCTGTCTGCTGCTGCGCAAGCCCAGCCTCCTTCTCCTCCCTCCTGACTGAGTCACACTGAGCACAGCAGACGTGACTCAGGAGAGAGAGAAGCCCCAGCATTCAGAGCAGAGGAGGATTTTAACTTCCTTGTCCTCTGCTAGCTCCACCCACCTCCTCCCAGTATGTTCTCCTCGGAGCCTGGCATGCATCATCAGACAGTGCACAGAGAGAGAGCTGCCTGGAGCCAAACCTTTCAAGAGTCTAGGTAAAAAAACAAAACAAATCAAAGCACTTACAGATGATAGATCAGGGCTGATTATCAGCTGTCTCCCCAGCAGCCAGCGTTTTTCTGTGCTGAACTGTCAGCACTTCGTAGCAGAGTTTAGTGTGTGTGTGTGTGCAGGCTGCAGAGAGATGTGTATAGTGGCAGTGGCAGAAGAGGAGAGGACAGATGAGATGACACCCTCAGAGGAATGGAAGGAGGACACATCCTTAGATATCAAGGCAGGGTCCATGCTGGGACTTGTAGTCCTTCAGTTTTGGGGGGGGTCACATCCTTAGATATCAGGGCAGAGTCCATGCTGCAACTTGTAGTCCTTCACT
>BLSH010214583.1:574973-589896 GCA_018402905.1 Glandirana rugosa | reverse complement strand
GACCCAAGGGGACGGTCACTAGAACCAAGGAGAAGAACGTTCGGTGAACGATACCCCGTCTACGCGTCCGAGCGACACACACGGTCACGAACAAAGACATTTTGCCACTTGCTGTACCTGAGTCCTGTATCGAACCAGCGCTGTGCCCCTCTGCAGTTCCTCGCCTCTGTCTTTCTCTTCTCACAGGAGAGATCTAGCAACAGCGGGAGCACTTGGCTCCTGCTGCTATAAGTCAGATCTAGGGAGCAGAGAGCAGGGGGGTCAAGCCAAGCACTGGCACACACAGCGAGCCTGCGCATCTGCCCCATAGCAAGTGGCTTGCAAGAAGAGGAACCAAGATCACTGGCAGGGGAACCCAGAAGAGTTGATTTGGGGTTGCTCTGTGCAGTGCTACTGCAGGCGAAATTAACTATTTGAATTTTTAAAAAATTGCCTTTAGAAATGCTTTAAAGTGTCATTAAATGTAAAAGTTTTTTTTTTTTTATAATTTTGGATAGAGTAAGGGAGGGTGTAGCCAGAGAGGGTAACCCCTGTCAAGTTTTTTGCCATCTGTGTGCCACTGGGGAGATTTCTCTTCACTCCCTGTCCCATAGCCAAAACAGGAAGTAAGGAGGAAATCATTCCATTGAAGGAATCCCGGCATGTCACCAGAACTAGTGTCCCAATTGGAAAATCTCCCCTCTAGTCTTGTTGCGATGTAAACCCCAAATTTGGGATCTTCTTTTAAACGATAACGGTAAACAGGAAAAATAGAGCGGGTGATTCTCATAAATGGGGGCACAGACAGGAGTAAAAAAAATGACAGGTGTTTTAATCCCCCTCCAATCTTTACAGAACTAAAAAAAAAAAAAATGCATTTGCCATATGGTATGCCACATATAGTCTTCACTTTTCTCAAGCCTAAGTTGGGAGGTATGAGCAAAGTCAATCCCCAGTAACTAAGCAGAAAGAAATCAAAGAGGAACACATAAGGGTCCTTTCACACATACGGACCGTTCGTTTCATCCGTTCAGTCACGTCAAAACGGATGAAGTATCCATCAGTTTTTCATCAGTTTTTCATCAGTTTACATCAGTTTTTCATCAGTTTTTTCATCCGTGGTCATCAGTTTTTTTTACATTCACTACCAATGCAAAAACGGATGAAAAACTGACCGTTCGTCAGTTTACATCCGTTTTTCATTGGATCCGTTTTTTTGACGGATGAAAAAATAGGACTTTCATCCGTTCAAAAAAACGGATGCTGACGGAAGCGGATGAAAACTGATGAAAATAGCTGATCATCAGTTGTAATCAGTTTTTCCATAGAGTTGCATTAATGTCCGTTTTTCATCCGTCAACGGATGGATGAAAAACGGACAAACGGTCCGTATGTGTGAAAGGGGCCTAAGCGTTATTTCCAGCTAATGCGTGTAATAAAAATCATCTGTTCTAAGGCAGGCCTTTTTAAAGCCCCAGAGCTGTGGATGGAGCAAACAGGTCCACCCACTACAGGCTGATGACAGAAAACTACAGGAGCAGATAGATACAAGACCAGTCACCCTGCACATGGAGAGAGAGCAGCAGGAAGTGGTCTTAATTACAGCAAGCTCTGGTGTGGAGGCAAATTTTCACACTGGCTTCCTCCTATAGATCTGGAAATAATAAAAAAACAAATCAAGAATCAAGTAAGAATACACATACCTCTTGTATTTTGATTTGATTATCCCCAAGTTCAGCTTTAAAATGGATCACTGGTTCACCCTGCAGAGATGTAGTAGGGTTGCCTCCTAATCCCTTTAATCCAGGACACAATAATTACACAGGTTCTGTGGCTGGTTAAGGTGGTAATTAAACTCACTCAGTGCCTTATTTGCATTAAATTAGCCTCAGAATCTGTGTAATTCTTATGTGTCCTGGATTAAACAGATGTGGCGGCAACCCTAGAAGCCCTACAAATCCAGTACGGGTTCCTGCATTGCATGTCTCCTGCCGGCAGTTCACACTGCCTTATGCTAACTGCTGGGAGTGTCAATAGAAAGTTAATGACACTCCAGATCGGTTCGCATATTGCAGTGCGAACTGTCAATTCGGACAGAAAATCGGATCTCATGGGTGTGAACACACATGCAATCCGATTCTCGTGCGGACCAAGAAAAGGGTCCTGCACGAGTTTGGTCTGAATGCAATGAAAATTCAGCCATACAATCTGTATGGCTGAATTTGCATTGCACAGACATTGCAGGTCATTTACACTGCAGTGTGGTGCCAAACACACGCAATGTCTGACATCGCAGAAGTGGGAACCGGCCCTAAAGCAAAACTTCAAGTTTGCTGTAAAATCCCCCCCTTAAATGCAGTCACACCCTCCTAGGGTCTGTACAGAACTTATACGATGGCTGTGGCAAATCTAGTGGCAGGCTGACCATGACTCTGGCACTAATTTGGCAAAGACTTAGAGTAGGAATGCACCGAAATTTCGGCGGCTGAAACGTTTCGGCCGAAAATGGCATTTTCGGCACGTAGCCGAAAGAAAAAAATGCCGATAATGAACCCGGAAAAGGGGCGGGGTCACGCAGGGTCGCCCCACCCCGCCGGGTGCGGCACTTGTGTCATCCTGGCAGAGTCCTGAAATGGAAAGATGCATTAGCCCCCGATGTGCAACTATTATATCGCATGGTAAATAAAGCCCTACCCATATATAAGCTTATCTATGCGGGCAGAGCGTGTCCGAAAAAATTTTATAAGATCTTGCAACCTTGGCTGGACATTGGGGATTCCTTTTGGGAGGACACCCCGTTGTCCCAGCAGTAGGGGGGCGGTGGACAGCTGACTAGTGCCTGGGTGACTGTGTAATGGGGTCGGTTGAAGACGTCTGTCATTTTCCCCCCTCCCCCTTTGTTGGGGGAGTTCTCCTATAACGGCAAGGAGCTGGTGAGGTGAGGTGTATGGGTGAGGACCTGAAGAGTGGATGGTGTGTGTGTGGGTGAGTGTTAGTTGAAATTTATTTTTTGTTTTTTGGGTTATAGTATAGTTTTTGTGTTTCTGTACACTCCTTTGACCTCCTGTACCGATCCGGCTGGGTCGGAGGGGCAGGTTTTTGGTTAAACTCCTCTAACCGCCCCCCATGTTCGGCCCTGGTTTGGTTGTAATCTGTATATCTCCTTGCCATGTGTTTTTACGAATAATGTAAGTATTGTAATTATACTTTGTCAAAAATTAATAAAAACATACTTTAAAAAAAAAAAAAAAAAAAACAATGTCCCGCCTCCTAGGCAGCCTCTGGATATTGTTACAGAGCTGCCTGGCGATTTAATCCAGCTCCATGACACAGCGCAAGATCGTGCTAGCAGGCACAGACATTCAGGGCTGATCCTGAACACCACAGACACTGGGAGGGAGGGGTCGGGGGGAGCATCTGGTAAAACATGCCGTGAAATTAGATGCCGGTCACCAGAAAACCCATCCACTTGCTCCTCTCCTCCCCTTCCGATGGCTGCGCTGTCCTCTGCTATGCATGTCACTGTGTGCAGGTGACTCCGTCCACATCACAACTCCACACACATCCCCCTCTGCCACCCCTCCCTGCTGGTCTGTGAAAAAATTAAAGCAGCCAAACTGATATACTGCTCAGCATTCCAAACAATCTCTCTCCTTTCGCTTTCTCTCTCTCTTTCTCTCACTCTCTCTCTCCTGTGCCTGCAGTCTCTGACCATCTCCTGTGCTATGTCTGCAGTCTCTGACCGTCTCCTGTGCTATGTCTGCAGTCTCTGACCGTCTCCTGTGCTATGTCTGCAGTCTCTGACCGTCTCTTGTGCTATGTCTGCAGTCTCTGACCGTCTCTTGTGCTATGTCTGCAGTCTCTGACCGTCTCCTGTGCTATGTCTGCAGTCTCTGACCGTCTCCTGTGCTATGTCTGCAGTCTCTGACGGTCTCCTGTGCTATGTCTGCAGTCTCTGACCGTCTCCTGTGCTATGTCTGCAGTCTCTGACCATCTCTTGTGCTATGTCTGCAGTCTCTGACCATCTCTTGTGCTATGTCTGCAGTCTCTGACCGTCTCTTGTGCCATGTCTGCAGTCTCTGACCGTCTCTTGTGCTATGTCTGCAGTCTCTGACCATCTCCTGTGCTATGTGTGCAGTCTCTGACCGTCTCCTGTAGTACACCTGCAGTCTCTGACCGTCTCCTGTGCTATGTCTGTAGTCTCTGACCGTCTCCTGTAGTACGCCTGCAGTCTCTGACCATCTCCTGTGCTATGTCTGCAGTCACTGACCGTCTCCTGTATCATGTCTGCTAGAGGTGCACCAAGTGGAAAATTTGCCAATACTATTAGCAATGTGTTTAAGTAAGAGACTGCAGACATGATACAAGAGATGGTCACAGACTGCATTTTTTTTTAGCTTTTCTTGCACTAAAAGTGGCAATAATGGCCAACAATAAATTCATATTAATTTAAACTGATGATATTAATTAAAAGTGGAATATAATACAACTATATATAAAAAATATAAACATTTTTTAAAAACTGTCATTTTCGGTATCGGTTTTCGGCCTAGTGCATCCTTCATTTTCAGTATCGGTTTCGGCACCAAAATTTCCATTTGGTGCACCACTAACTTAGAGGAGACATGGCACCTGCACTATGGGTATGCCCATTCTAGGCGATATACAGGGTACAAAAGTTGAATGTCACTGGTGCTTCCACCTTCTCTCAGTTTCAATGTCTGCTGCCTCATAATTGCCACAGAACTGTGCTGAGGCTGTACACTGGGCTGCAGCTCATGCTCAGCTAGGAGTACACAAATGCTCAGACAAAGGGAGAAGCAATTATGACCGAAAAGACATTTTATCCCTTCTGCCATAAAATACCTATATGTCTGTTTTTCAAAAACTGATTTTACTTCTGCCCTATCCTACCAGTAGATGGAAAGGGGACAAACAGGTATAAAACTGTGCTTTACAGAGTTCAGTCTCACCGGTTTTAAGATCAGCCACAGTCGCCATATCGCTTCTTCCTCTAGCAGCCGGTGTAGCCTGAAAGAAAACGTTCACATAGCAACCTCCGTTGGGCGGCGCATGCGCATTCTCCTTCTCTTCTTACAAACCGACGTATCGGAATAGCTGATAAAAAACACTAGAGGGAGCGTCTTCTGTATATGACTAGTCATCTATGTGCTTATCCTCGGCAGCCATTTTTGCAATGACGCGTATTCTGCTTTATCGTGACATTCATGAGCAGTCATTGCGTGGAAAGACCAGACTCTCACTTCCCTTTCGAAGATAGTTATGCTGTCCCTAGAAATGGTTTATAATCCGTTTATTTAACACTGGCTAGCTGTATATTATTTGGGTGCATGCTGCATACCTTTTTTTTTTACTTTGCTCTGGATCTCTAAGGAGCAGTACAAATATATTTTTACATGTGGTCAGTTCTAAATTAGAGGGACATTTTCAAAAAAATAAACTTAAACCTGGAACTATCCCTGGATATTTGGAACACATATATGGCATTGTTCTGTACATTTTTTTAATAGGCAAACACTAATGCAGCCCATTGCAGGGAATGAATAGGTATGGCACTGCATACTAGCAGATTATGACAGACAAACCTACCTGAAAATAAAGCCCTCCACAGCACACGGTCACTGTCAGCGGACTTCCATCTTCACCCGGTCTTCCTTCTGGGTTTGCTGGCTTTGGCCATATGAATGGACGTGCTGTGATTACTTCACTCCCGCGCATGCGCATGGAAGTAACGGCCCTGACATAGAGCTCTGAAGGAACAGCACGGGTATGCCATTCCTTCATAGTGCATGTGCCACTGACGTCACCAGCTGCTGCTAAAGTAAATGTCTCCTAAACAGTATAGGTTTAGGAGATATTTACTGTACCTATGGGTAAGCCTTATTATAGGCTTACCCATAGGTAAAAAAAAAAACCTCATTGACTTTATTACCATTTGAAAGTGTAGCACCCTCTAGTCAGTGCTTGTAGGTGGTAGGAAAATGTTAGCTGACTCACCTTAACCACTTCAGCCCCCGAAGGATTTCCAGCTTTAGGACCGGAGCCTTTTTGCGATTCGGCACTGCGTCGCTTTAACTGAAAATTGCACGGTCGTGCGACGTTGTACCCAAACGAAATTTGCGTCCTTTTTTTCCCACAAATAGAGCTTTCTTTTGGTGGTATTTGATCCCCTCTGCGTCATTTCTGATCGCCGCTATAAACAAAAGAAGAGCGACAATTTTGCAAAAAAAAAACAAATTTCTTACTTTTTGCTAGAATACAAATCCAAAAAAAAAATATAAAAAAACATTTTTTTTCACCGTTTTTGGCCGATTTATATTCTTCCTCATATTTGTGATAAAAAAAATCGCAATCGGCGTTTATTGATTGGTTTGCGCAAAAGTGGCCCCGTTTACGGATGATGAGAATTCATTTTTGGGTTTTCTTTGTTTTGTTTTTTACTAGTAATGGCGGTGAACTGCGATTTTTAGCGGTACTGCGATATTTCAGCGGACATGTCGGACCATTTTGACACTTTTTTGGGACCATTGGCATTTATACAGCGATCAGTGCTATAAAAATGCACTGATTACTGTGTAAATGCCATTGGCAGTGAAGGGTTTAACCTGCAGGGGGCGCTCTAAGGGTTAAGTATGTTCCCTGGGCGTGTTCTAACTGTGGGGGGACTGCCCTAGCTGGGGAAGGGAAGTGGTCACAGCCTCCATGTACAGGAAGGCTGTGATCACAGCCCTTCCCCCTTCACAGAACGGAGGTCCGTGTTTACATACACGGACCTCCGTTCCTACACTCCGGGGGGGCCATCGCGGGTAGCCGGCGGCAATCGAAGCCGCCGCACCAGCTCCCTGGCCCTTCCCGAACACAGTGAGCGCGCGGGCGCGCGGGCTCACTAGGCTCGTGAGCGCGGCCGCCGTCGTATGACGGTGATTTGCGCTCACGAGCCACCTTGCCGCCGTCAATTGCCGATCGGCGGTCGGCAAGGGGTTAAAGAGGAAGTAAACCCAGATGGGGTTTACTTCCTCTATGTCCCCCTGTAAATTAGAAGCATAGCATAGTAGCCCATTATGTGACACTTACCTGCAAACAAAGCATGCGACGTTCAGCGATGTCCCCTCTGCTGGCGGCGTCCATCTTCTGCCCCTCTTCCTTCCGGGGCCGTGACTCCGGCACTGTGACTGGCCGGAGTCGCGTGATGTCACTCCTCTGCATGCTCGCGGGAGCCGCCAGTCATGGCACGGTCGCAGTGGAGGAACGGCACGCAGGCCGTTCCTTCACTGCGCATGTGCCGACATGGCATCGGCACAGCTTCAACACTGCATATCTCCTGAACCGTACAGTTGACAACCACTTTTAAGTGGAGTTCCACCCAAAAGTGGAACTTCCGCTTTAAGAGGAGGTGACCCTAGGGTTACCACCTTTTCTTCAAGTCAAACCCGAACACTTTAGCGGCGCAGCAATTTTTTACAGTATAAACTATACATAACAACATACATACATGTAATTTTGCTATTAAATTACATTTCTTATCATGTGAAGTTAATAATACGCGTCCCCCTTTACATCAGAGTCCACAGAGTTCCCCTTTTACATCTGAACTCACAGAGTTCCCTTTCACTGTAAGGGGGAGTCTGCAGACTCTGATGTAAGGGAGAACTCTGGAGACTCTAACATAAGGAATGCTCTGGGAACCCTGATTTAAGGGGGAACACTGAGAACTCAGATGTACGGAAAGGAATCTGATATAAGAGGGAACACTGTGGCCTCTGGTGTAAAGGGGAACTCTGATGTAAGGGGTGCTCTAAGAACCCTGATTTACCTTAGTGTAGAAGGGGGAGAAGAGAGAATGGAGGAGACTTCAGTCACAAACAGGGATGGATGGTGCGCTCACTCATCCCTTGGCAGTCAGCACCTCTCATCCAGATGTATCTGAGGCTGCTGGACTTCAAATTTCCGGCCCCCACTTTCCTTTTCTGAGGCACAGCGCCATGGATTGGAGTGTGGGCAGACACAGAAGGGTAGGGGCAGGAGAAAGAGGTGCAGATCGAGCCCTCTCTCCTCTCCCATCTGTGTGTGTGTTTGGGGGGGAATTGTTAGTGCTGGCTTTGGGCAGTGTGAAAGAGAGTGTAACAGACACTCACCTTAGACAGCTGCAGCCAGTAACTCTTCTGGGAAACCATAGTCCAGGTTGAATAAGGTGTCCGGGTTTCAGGCAGTCTGAAACCTGGATGCATGATTCCAAACCCGAACTGTCCGGGTGAATACTGAACAGGTGGCAACCCTAGGTGACCCCCTGACATGCCATAATTGGCATGCCTTTTTTTTGGGCGGGGGACCGTGGACCCTGTTTTCAAAGGGTCCACTTCCTCTCCTGGCGCCGAGGAGCCAGAAGGAAGTTCACCTTCCCCCTCCCTCTCAGCGATCTTCTGGGACACATCACAGGTCTCAGAAGATAAGCCGAGCCATTCACAAGGCGCAGCATGACTTCAACGCCAGGCGCCCACACTTGTGATGCCGGCGCCGCCGAGGGGAGGGGGAGACGAGCGAGCCCTCGGGCGGCTGCATCGCTGGAATGAGGGACAGGTGAGTGCCCGATTGTTAAAAGTCAGCAGTTACTCTTTTGGTAGCTGCTGACTTTTAACAGGGTGGAACTCTGCTTTAAAGTGTTTGTTAAGCCACTTGTATAAAAAGTTCCCATCCACTCTGTATTATAACAAGAAGTTGCCCTGTGTCTGTGTTATAACATATGTATACTTCTCTGTATAGATATCACACCTTCTTACTAGGATGAGTTGGGGTTGAGCACTGCTGCTGACGTCAGCTGGAGAGACAGAGCCCTGCTGTGTTATCTATACAGATAGGAATATTTCTGATATAACACTGACACGGGGAACTTATTCTTCTAATGCAGAGGAAATGGAGCTTTTAGAGTTAATTATGAGAGCAGAGAGGAGAAACTATGAGAGGAAGGGAGAAGAGGGAGGAGGGAGTTGAAGACAAGAACACAGGAGATAGGAGAGCTGGGAGTGACATAGCCTGCATAGACCACAGGGCTCTCAAGATAAGCTATACACATGGGGAGTCAGCAGGGCTGCTGTTAGAAATCACGGGGCCCCGTACAGTCTACCTGACAGGGCCCCTCCCCTTACCAAAAATACCGAATGATAGACTAAAAATACACTAAAATGATTATAAGTGGACACGAACACAACCTAATTCATACTAAATCTAAACGCTAAAACTGTATTGAGAAATAAATAAAGCTCTGTGTGTGAATTGAGGTATTGGGGCTCATTCACAAGAGCACTGTGGCCTGTACAATGTGAATCAGTGGTTTATGTGGCTGGTGCCACCTGGAGCAATGTGCAGGCAGTCTATGTTACTCTATGGGTGACAGGTGTGTGGGTGCAGGTGTACGGCCCCAAACAAAGTGTGCATTCAGGACCACTCCCCTACACTTGCACACCTGTCAAATTAGGACCTGTGGATGTGTTCATACAACCACTGCATCCCCTAGAACAGTGGTTCTCAACTCCAGTCCTCGGGACCCACCAACAGGCCAGGTTTAAAGTATTACCTTGGGGTAATGCAGACTAGAATACTACAATCACTGAGCAGCAAATGATATCACCTGTGATGTATTACAGTTATCCTGCAAACCTGGCCTGTTAGTGGGTCCTGAGGACCGGAGTTGAGAACCACTGCCCTAGAACAAGCAGCTCCAGCTGTGCGAACAATTGACTCATTCACATGGGCCCTAGTACTAAAATGAATGAGTTTGGAGGTGGTAAAAACCCATGGTTGAGCTGTTCTTTTACTGCCCACCAAACTGCTATCCCCTTTAGCAATGAAGGCAGTGGCTAGCAGTGTACACATGCCATGATTGTGATGCTGTGCTTCACAACCATGGCAGAAATGATACCTTGTCGAAAAAGACCGATTCAAGCAAATAGTGCTGCTCTGCAAATACCCTCCAACTGCATGCGAAGCACACAATTGCAGGGCGCTACTGCTGGGTTAAAACATGTTGTAAAGAGGCAAAATAACTCCTTACCACCTGTCAAAAGCTCTCTTAAGAGCAATCCAAATGCTCTTCAGATAGCAAAGCACATGTGAACAGGCCCTTCGTTTTTTGTTAATTATGTTTTATAGTTTTAATTTTATTTTTTTAGAATTGTATTTTGTATTTATTCTTCTGTGAGTGTTTTCCACACTGCTTGAAACCACTACCCTTGTGATCTGCTGCAGGTACCATTGTATTGTTCACACCACCTGTTAGCCCTGGTTCACATTGATTCTACTTTGAAATCGCTGCTACTTCACTTGAAGTAGTGCGATTTCAAATGAGCAAGGTCAGCGCGATTTCAGGTACTACTTGATAGACATCTGTGTGGCTTCATGCATGGATGTCTATTGAAATCGCACCTGAAAGCAGCAAAAGTAGTGCAGGAACCACTTTTGCAAATCGGTGAGGCGCTGAAAAATCGGTGTCGCACCGATTGGAACAGTGCCATTGCCACCAATAGACTGAGACTTGTGATGCAATTTGATCTCTCAAATCGCATGACAAATCGCTCCAATGTGAACCTGGGCTAAAGCAAATTGCAAACACACCACCAAAAAGTAGTGCTTGCACTATTTTTTCTGTGTTCGGGTGTGAATTAAAGCCCATGCAAATGAATGGGCTTCAAATCGCACCGCACCGTTCAGGACACCCAAACCCCCTCCTCTCAATACAAATCTTCCCTCCAAGGTCATATCCCCACACGAAGATTTCCCCCTACAGCACCAAATCGCCACCCAGTACGAACTTCTCCCCACAGTCCTAAATTCCCCTTAGCACAGACCACCCTCCCAGCTCCAGCACAGTAGAGACCCCCCATTAGGGACCATGGTGTGCATAGGAAAATAACAATAAAAAAAAATAGAATATCTAGAAGCTCCTGCTCTTCTAGGCTTCCTTGCAGCCACCTTTACCAAAGCCAGCCAACTTGTCAGTGCAGCTCTGCCAAGTAAAAGTGGCTGGGCAGACCCTGTGACCCCCCCTCCCTTTTGTTTAATCAGATGGTCAGGAACTGCAGCCGATTAGAAGGTATGACTCTGTCCTTTGCTTCCGAGGCTTGCAGTTGTTTGCAGCCCCGAAGTGTCTGATTGCACTGTACAAAACAAAGCAAAGTCAGATGGGACTGCGAACCTGCAGACTGACACTGTTCTGTCTGCTCTCCTCACCATATCTCTGCCAGGATTCGGCATGTAGAGCAGCAGGAACATTGTAACAAGTGTTTTTCCGTGCTTCCTCTGTTACATATAGCAGTGCTCAAGCCTCTGCCTTGTCTGTCCTGACTGCCTGGTGCAGAATGAAAAGACGTGTCAGCATAGGTAGTACAGTCGGCTCTCCTGCTCGGCAGCTGTCCGGGGCCCCCCTTTTCAGCTGATAAGGCAGGGGCCCGGTACAGGAGGGCTGGCTGTACTGCCTTATCAGCGGCCCTGGGAGTCAGCACTCATGGTGGAGTCGTGACCTGGCATTATCAAACAAGTATTTTAGGGGATACAGAGGGATAATTTAAAAAGCAAAAGCACCATGCTGCTAATTGCACAATAAAGAGACAGGAGCAGGATTTTTTTGCGGTTAACAAACGCCTTAAATTGGTTGTAAAGGCAGAAGGTCTTTTATCTTTTTTTTAATAAGTTATTAAGTTTTCTTCAGCAAGTATAACATGACAATGAGGTGTATTTCAAAGATAGTCAAAATAAACACCATAGATATAATAGGTCACATTGCAACTTCAAAAACAGGTAGAGGAAGACGGGTGTGAGGATAAAAAAGGGGGGGTAGGGAGCTGGGGGGAGATAATACACTATCAACAATGAGTGACTTTAACTTTAGTTTATACCAACGTTACTGTTGGGGTGTCAGCGAGGCGTGCTGTCCTGACTGGCTTGGACCGTCTCAGTATATCTTTTAGGGATCCAGGGAGAATAACTTTAGCGTAGAGAAATAACGCACACACACACACACAGATTGTATGCCAAAATTATTCTGAGTTTTACTTCCGTAGATCTGACATTTTACACAAAACTGTGAAGGGCGTTACAAAGTTAATGATATTCTAAAATACTTAATACTATAGGTTAGTAATTATAATAGGTGACTGAAACAATTATAATATTTGACAAAAACTCCTCCTTAAGAAAGGAGGGGGTGCATTCCAGGGTCAAAATCTGCCTGGAGCTAGAGGTTTCAATTTAAGAAGAAATGAAACTAAAATTTAATAGTCTTCACATGAGACATAAGAGTTATACAGGAATTGAAACTAGAGCAGTGGTTCTCAACTCCGGTCCTCGGGACCCACTAACAGGCCAGGTTTGCAGGATAACTGAAATACATCACAGGTGATATCATTTGCTGCTCAGTGATTGCAGTATTCTAGTCTGCATCTCCCCAAGGTAATACTTAAAATCTGGCCTGTTGGTGGGTCCTGAGGACCGGAGTTGAGAACCACTGAACTAGAGGTTGGATTTTCTCTGTACGTGCAAACTATGAAATGGAGGGAGAAAAGTATGAGAGAATGAGAAGAAGGGGGCATCTTAAAATGGAGTCCAGAACAAGATGGCGTTCCAGTGTTTTTTCTGCATCCCCCCCTAACCCCCTCTTAAATCATGAATATAATTTCCCCTAGAACCCTTTCGGGCCTTGTATTGTCACAGACGTCATCGGGGGGCATATAGCTCCCCGGTAAAGTCAGTGGGCATAGCGACTATCCTGTCCTTGATATCCTTGTTGTAAAAGAAGGACTATACCCACCCGTCTAGAGATGTTTTAGGCAATACCATTCTGCTTATGGCTACGGTGTCTTCTTAGGTACTGTAAGTAAGGGCTGGAATAGAAGGGCTCTATCTGTTCTAACACTATAAACCCAAACATAGAGAGATTATCTACTCCCTTGAACAACATCCTTCTAAAACATAAAATAATACAGAAAACTATTATACCTATTTTAGCTAATATAACAGTAATGATTATAAAAGATTGAACTAGGGCTTGTTTCCACCCCGTGAACCACCCAAAATACTGATCCCATGGGTTGTCTATACCCGAGTTAGTTAACAAAACATTGTTGATTATAATAAATGTAATTTATCCATTCTACATTCTAATTAACAGTCATTATGGGGATACGTGATTCAAATCCAGCTGTCACTTGATCTCTGGCTTTGAATTCACCTGGGATCCCTCTTGGAACATCTATATATATATGTACCCCTATGAATATAAAAATTACACTGACAAAATACTGTAGGACAGTGAACTATATGGCATTAGTCAAAAGTAAAGGTGGCTACAGGTGTGTTTGATGTATTATACCAGAATGTTGTGAGACTGGGGGTTTTACCCTTTTGGGTAATGGCCACCGCTGTACTAATACATATGAGAAATGTCAATAAGATCACTAGAGATGGGGGTAGAATCAAGGAGATCAAGGGCCATTGTCCAAAATTCAGGTAGCAGTTAATTTTCAGGGTCAAGGTTGTCTACCTCCGTTAATACCCCCTTTTCTTGACTTTCCTTTTCGAGGTCAGGGCTTTTTGCACCCATTAGTACCTCCTTTCTTGCTTCTGGGACCTCTGGGTCAGGTCTCTTCTTTACCAACTTTACTCTGGTGGCATGAATCCAGGCAGGGTTGTGTTCTGTCAGAATTACGGTTCTGGTGATGGCTATCACTGTGGTCTTTGGAACTATAGATGACAATCCGAAACACAGTACAACAGGTCTGCCTATGTGTAATCCTACTGAAAGCAAGGGCTTAAGTTTTTTTATAGTGATAAATATGCATAAGACATAGGTGTGTTCTGGTTTGTAACCTAGGGATGATCATATAATCATCCTAATCAGTGTCTATATTTTCTATTAGCAATCAAGCAGTTAAATGAGTGGTTTTCCCACGTGACCAATAGAAAATGAAACAAAATTTAAGCAGTGCCATAAGAAATCCATCTTGGAGCCGGGAAAAAAAAAATTCAGATCATCACATATCCAAGAGTTTCATTTTGTTTTCCCAAGAGCAGCAACATGTCCTCTGTCACTGGATGTTTTCTTCTGGTTCACATAAAGCATTACTCTAGCTACATTTTAATAAAACACTCCTGACTTAGCCCATTCTTCCAACATTCCCATCCTGTTGAAGCTACAAAATGTAGATTCTCACTTAAGCTCCCAACCAAGAAGCCTGTTTCGGTGGGGATTCTCATAAAAACAGCATCACTTTCTCATACAAGCAGTGTGGCTAACCCTGGTTTATCATATAAGTCAGGTTCTTGTGTGGACAGCGCTGTATACATTACATCACTCGCAGCCTTATCTGCTACCCTCGAGATGAGTCCCTTCATGCATGGTACCAGACAGCAGCCTACGCATAATAATACTGACAGTACCACCGCAACTGCGGTGGCCAAGGTGGTCAAAAACTTGCCCCACTTGCCAAACCAGCGCTCCATCCATCCGGTGAAGGGGTCCTCAATCCCTCTATTTTCTGCCAGCTCCTGAGACAGCATCTCCAAGCCCTTCAATGCTCGGGTGACACTGCCATCTGGGGCAGTATTATTAGGGATAAATGTGCAACACGTGATGCCAAACATTACGCAGACCCCTCCCCTCTTGGCCAGGAGCATATCCAAGGAGATTCTATTCTGCCAGGCTGTCAGCAAGGTGGCATCAAGCTGCTCGGCAAGGCCCTTGACTGCATCTTGTGTGTAGTTAACAAAGCGCTGCTGATTGTAATATATATAGTTTATCCAATCAGTATTTTTATTTACAGATATAAACAGAAAAATTGATTCGAAACCTGCTGCTACTTGGGTTCTAGCTTTAAATTTGTCAGGGACTCCTCTTGGTACGCCTATAGCATCTATGTACACTGATCTATCAAAA
>BLSH010214583.1:516502-534496 GCA_018402905.1 Glandirana rugosa | reverse complement strand
TTTAGATAGATTTCTATCAAAATATAAATTGGTGAAGTCGGGGTCTGGTTTTTTTGCAAAATTGTCGCTCTTCTTTTGTTTATAGCGGCGATCAGAAATGACGCAGAGGTGATCAAATACCACCAAAAGAAAGCTCTGTTTGTGGGGAAAAAAGGACCCAAATTTCGTTTGGGTACAACGTCGCACGACCGCGCAATTTTCAGTTAAAGCGACGAAGTGCCGAATCGCAAAAAGGGCCCCGGTCCTAAAGCTGGAAATCCTTCTGGGGCTGAAGTGGTTAAATATAAAACTATCTTTAGATAGATTTTTTTACTCCAAAATCAATTTATTAAAATAAATTTGATAAAAAAAAAAAATTCAGCTTGAAATCAAGAAAAATACGGTTTTTCTGTTTGTCTTAAAAAAAAAATTATTATTTATTTTTTTTTTTTCCCCCACCCTGCAAGCAATTGTGATAGCATTCACAGTATGCCTTGAATGTAACTTTTTGGACATGGTTAAATTAATGGGTTTTTATGTCCACTTTAAATGGATTGGGTTACTTCCAGCCTTACACGCGGGCTGCATATTGGATGGCATTGGCTGTTTCAATAGAAACCGGCCGACACTCTGCCCAGAAGCCAGTCATTTGTCCGGCCTCTTTTGAAGGGGCATGAACAAAAAAGGTCCGCAATCAGCACTTGATCAGCCTTCTCAGCCAGTGCCTGAGAGCGCTGACTGGAGTGTTCTGGCGGGGGGCCGCCCACCTGTCACAACACAATAGCTCAGTGGGGGAGATCTCTGTACTAACCTTGGATAGTTAGTACAGTGGCTCCTCCTGCTAGTGTGTACCAAGCGTAAGGCTAGGTTCACACTAGCCTGCACAGTGAAAACACAGCGTTTCACACTGCTGGCCACTGTTACTGTCAGCGTTACCATCCAGTGCGCTTTGGAAAAAAATGCAGACCTGCCGCATTTTCCATACTGAAAGTATACTTATCCTTTAGCCACTTCCAGCCCAAGGACGTCATACAACGTCCTGGATTTGAGTAGGGATATCTGATTGATGCCTGCAGCTACAGGCTTCATCCAGACATAATCTTTTCCAGTTGGCGATTCCCTGCACCATAACAGCGATCATAGCAGCAGTTCAGTCGCTTGATTGTTCTTATAGGCAGCGGGAGTGGACTTACCCCCCCCCCCCCTTGCCGAACTCCGGTGCTTCTCTGTGCCCGCTCGTACGATCGGCGGCCCTGAGAATGAATCCGACGCTGCTGGAAGTTGATCAGAGGGATAACTGGTGACCAGATAGTTCCCAGTCATCTCTGTGATCATCGGAGGCCTGGGCGTGACGTTATGACGCCACGTCCAGGCCGGCTTTAGTAAACCAAAGCCATGGACACTGCTGGAAAGGGCGAGATCGTTCATTTTTTTTTTTTTTTTTTGATCTCTGTCTTTCCAGCCTGGAGGAGAGATGTGGGGTCTTATAGATCCCACATCTCTCCATAAAGAGTACCTGTCACGCACTATACCTATTACAAGGGGTGTTTTACATTCCTTGTAATAGGAATAAACGTGATAAAAAAAATGTAAAGAAACCGTGTAAAAATAAAAAATTTGAGGTAAAATAAACAATAAAAAAAATTTAAAGCGTCCCCGCGAGCTCGCGCACAGAAGCGAACGCATACGTAAGTTGTGCCCACATGTAAATGTCGTTCAAATCAAGCATGTGAGGTATCACCTTGTGCGTTTTAGAGCAAGAGCAACAATTCTAGCACAAGACTTGTAACTCTAAACAGTTGTCTTGTAAAAAATTTTTTAAAACGTCGCCTTTGGAGATTTTTAAAGTGGTTGTAAACCCTTTTACATCCACTTTTTATCTACAGGTAAGCTTATAATAAGGCTTACCTGTAGGTACAGAGAATATCTCCTAAACGTGCATAGTTTAGAAGATATTCACTGTATACGCTTGCGCACTGAAGGATCGGACCGCTTAGTGGCATTTCTAGAGGGCTGAGCCGTAACTGATGGCTCCTACGCGCATGTGCCGTTTACAGAGACAGAGCTGCAAACCCGGAAGTAACTCTGGGTGGAAGATGTCGGTCCTGTAGTTGTAGGTAAATATTTCTCTTGCAGAGTTTTTTTTATTTTTTTTTTTTATTTTAATTTTTTTTTAGGTTTACAATCTCTTCAAGTAGCAAAGTTTGGCGCCATTCCACGTGTGTGCGCAAATTTAAAAGTGACATGTTGGGCAACTATTTACTTGGTGTAACCTCATCTTTCACATATATACAACAAAAATTGTGTTAACTTTACTGTGGTGGTTTTTTTTTCCCCAAAAAAAGCGTTTGAAAAATTCCTGCGCAAATACCGTCGCATTTTTATTCCTTAGAGTCTCTGCTAAAAAACATGTATAGTGTTTGGGGGTTCTGAGTAATTTTCTAGCAAAAAATTCTAATTTAAACTTGTAAACAAAATGTTCCAGAAAAGGCCCGGTATGGAAGTGGTTAAGGTAAAATATCATCCCAGTACTTTTTTCTGTCCCCATCCCCAAACACTTAGTTGCTGTCCATGTTCACTGCCACCAGGTTTTCTGATCTGCACTGCTTCTCCGATTTGATTTTTTTTTTTTTTCCTGGTTGCAAAGTAGGAAACTGCAGGCAAGCAGAGCCATTGGCTCTTGCTGTCATCAGTTAAATTCCTGACAGGAGAGAGTAGGGGTACGCATGCACAAGTGAGACCTGCAAACAGAAAGAAGGGTGCCTCCAGCTTCGGAAAAAGGAGGCAATTAACCTGTTGAGATCCGCGTTATAGACGAAAGACAGCCACAGTGCGGATCTCAATCTCCGGGAGGACGTCTATTGACATCCTCCCCTTTCCACGCCCCCAGCGCGCATTCACCGGCGGCGCACTGCGTGGGCGTGCTGCACAACGGGGAACCGCCGATGTAAACACGGCGGTTCCCCGTTCTGTGAGAGGGGGACAAGCAGATCTACTGATCCCTGTCACTGGGATCAGTTAGATCTGTTATCCCTGCCAACCCACCCCCCCAACAGTTAGAACACACCCAGGGAACACTGTTTACCCCTTCACTGCCCCCTGCAGGTTAACCCCTTCACTGCCAGTGAAATTTATACAGTAATCAGTGGACATTTACATTTCTGATCGCTGTATAAATGTCATTGGTGTCAAAAATGTCCGCCCCAATATCAAAGTCCCGATAAAAATCGCAGATCGCCGCCATTACCAGTAAAAAAAAAAAAAAAATAATTTAAACGCCATAAATCAATTCCCATAGTTTGTAGATGCGATAACTTTTGCGCAAACCAAATCAATAAATGCCGATTTGAGATTTTTTTTACCAAAAATATGTAAAAGAATATAAATCAGCCAAACCCAATGAATACATTTTTTTTTTTATATTTTACTTTTGGATATTTATTAGAGCAAAAAGTAAAAAATAGAAAAAAGTTCTTTTTTCAAAATCGTCGCTCTTTGCTTGTTTGTTTTTGTAGTCGCTATAACTTTTGCGCAACCCAATCAATATCCGCCAATTGAGATTTTTTTTAACCAAAAATATGTAGAAGAATATATGTCGGCCTAAACTGATAAATAAATTTGTTTATTTTTGTATATTTATTATAGCAAAAAGTAAAAAAAAATATTTTTTTTTTTTTCAAAATTGTCGCTCTTTTGTTGATAGCGCAAGAAATAAAAACCGCAGAGGTGATCAAATACTACCAAAAGAAAGCTCTATTTGTGGGGAAAAAAGGACATCAATTTTGTTTGGGTACAGGGTCGCATGACCGCGCAATTGTCATTCAATATGCGACAGCGCTGAAAGCCAAAAATTGGTCTGGGCAGGAGGGGGGTTTAAGTGCCCAGTAAGGAAGTGGTTAAAAGAGGAAAAAAGAAAAAAAAAAAAAAGAATTGTCCTATAATGTATGTTTGAGTCTTCTCTTAGGTAAAAAATGAAGTTAGGGTTTAATAACCCTTTAATTTTAAAGTGCATTTAAGATCAAACTATAAAATCCTACATTATTTTCCACACTGAATTTCAATTATTTCCAGCCTTCTTTCCTTAATCTAATAGATCTTGAAGTTTGCAAAGTTACTTTGTGAATAATCCCACATAGATACTGTGACATAATCTGACAGCATGCTGAAAATGTTGACATTGCAGAGCACTGAAATTCTAACTTAAAGTGATACCAAACCCTCACGTTTTTTCGCCTATATTTGTTACTAAATAATAGCATTACATGAGAAGTCTAACCTTTTGTGTCATTTTTCGCTTCTAAGTTGTTTTATTCAGGCTCCGTTTTTCCCATTTCCGGCTGTCCTATTTGCTGGGTGACCCGTGTATTGCCGATCTCATAGTGTCAAAGCACATGGGAGGCAGAGCTACAGCGTCCTCCGTGCCCGGGGACACAGTGAGTGCGGGCGCAGCCAGCATACCTACGCAGGGCTGTAGTCACATAGGTGTGAGCGTGCACACATGGGTGACACTATGAGATTGGCAATACATGGGTCACCCAGCAAACAGAACAACCGGAAATGGGGAAAAATGGGGCCTGAATGAGGCCCCTTTCACACGAGCGGCTGTTCTGCCGTTGCTAAATGCAAGCCAGATACCAGACTCCAAAGCACAATGATTACTTGCATTTGTACATTCCGATTAGCCACAATTACGTGCAGCTACGTTTAGCTGCAGTGGAAACATTCTTGACATTTCTGAAGTGCTTCCTATTGATTTTCTATGCTTGTTTGTTGCCGTTGCTATCTGTAGGTGACACAGTGCACTGCTTTTACCTGCAGATAGCTGCATTACATCGTTCCTGGACGCATTCAAATCCATTTTTTCTAATCGTTCGAAACCGTTGCTAAATGCAGAGCGTGAATGGGGCCATAGGAAAGCATTGCCACAGTATAGCTGCAATAGATAACTTCATCTATCCGCAGCTAAAAGTTGGATTTTAATCGTCCGTGTGAAAGGGGCCTAAAACAACTTGGAAGCGAGAATGACAGAAAAGGTTAGACTTCTCATGTAATGCTATTCTTTAGTAACCGATATAGGTGAAAATAGTGATGGTTTAGTATCACTTTAAGTTGTCCAAGCCATTGCAATTGTCCATTTCTCCACAGGCTTTGAAAAGAAAATGCTTACATTTTCTGTTGGTGAAAACAGGTTACTGAAAAATCAGCTTGGCAGGAGCACTTTGCTAGATCTTTATGCTGCTCAGCCGCTGTCTGAAAAAAAGGTGCCAAATTAGTACAATGGACTTGTCATACATGGCCAGCATTTATGTTGGCCATACATTCCAAGATTTCTCTCCTTCAACTTGTGGGCCAAATGATTGAAATGCAAGGGCTAATTCACACTGTGTGCGTTGACAAACTTTTTACTGCATTGTAAAACATTTGTCACTGCAAACACACACACAAAGCAATTGTTTCCCATGTGTCCCATTCAGACTGCAACACAGCCTAGCATGCTACAATAAAATGCAGGCATGCAGCATTTTATTGCAGCACACCGTACAGAAACTCATGGCACTGTACGTCAGTGCATTGCGCTGCTGTACACTGGCATGAATGAAATATATGTTTTGTACACTTCAAATAAAGTTTAAAGGGTAACTCCAAATGGCAAATAAAGCAAAAAATAATATAGCATATACATGTGTGACACAAGTCATATTGTTATTGAATGTTATTAAAAAATACCTTTCCTTTTCAATCTGCAGCTAGTTTTCTGAAAATGCAATGCCATATGGCTACCTGGAGGTTTTCTGTACAGAGAATGTATATTGAACACACCCTAGAAACATTTCCTGCTTGTGTGATTTGATTGGCTCACCAATTTTCCCAGAAGGCTGCCCTAAGATACAAGTCAAATTTCAGGCATCCCCTGTAACAAAAATGTCATTTTTGGTGACATACTTCCAATAGGAAATCACATCTAAAGGGATGCATGCCCAGCAGCTTTCCTCATTAGAGCCCTGCAGGTGCACAGCTTATTGATAATTATGAAACCACTCCTATTAGACTCACTTTTCCACATGGATACAGACAAACACACACGGATTTCTTCAGAATAACAAAAGGTAGGAATTTGCAACAAAGTTTGTTAAAATCCTTGTAATATACATGGATCACCCACAGGGGAATGTTTTTCTCAACAAAAGTGGAGTTACGCTTTAAACAAAAAAAAAAAAAAAAAAACCAAAACACACTGCCCCCTACCACAGCCGGGAATAGATAGCTGCCTGAGTGATAAAGCACTCGGTCAGCTGTGTGTTCCAGTGTGAACCCAGCCTAAAAAAAATCCTGTTAAGTTTGGATAAAAGAATCTCCCCTGTCGGCTATTGTGTCCAGACAGCCGCAGCACCTGCTGCTATCTGAATACCAAAACAGTGACTGCATTTGATTGGATGCAGTCACTGTTTGGCCATCAATTTTCCACCTGACTCCTTTGATTTTTTTCAGTTAAAGTTTGCCAAGCGGGCCTACAGGGCCACCTATGTCTCTAATTTCAGCCGATTCAACCGGTTTTACCAGCTGTAGACGTGGCTTTACTCTAAAAATGCGAACAATCTGATTGTACGCCTTTCATACCTAAATGGTTATTATTTCACCCTTGTTTTTAAAGTGTATGTCAAGGCAAAGAAAAATGCTGCAAGTACAGAAAATGGCTTGATGTGCCAGAAATACAGTGCACTCCTAATGTTATTCCTCCTTGACCTGACAACACTATATTTTTGGCTCTGAATTCCAAGTGCTGTCAGCCCTGCCTACTTCATTTTTGATGCATTATCAAGAACATAGACCTCTCCTCATCCTTCCTCTCCCTTCCCCATGTCATAAGATGCGCAGATGGAAAGATTTTTTTTTTTTCTTATTCGCTCTTTTGGTCTGCTAAATATACCATTTGAAAGTTTTTTGTTCTATCTGTTCAATGAGTGCAAAAATACCTGTTGCCAGAAATCTTGTGAGATGACTACTGCCAATTTTTATTGTTGAGGGGAATTAAACCCTCCTATCCTTTTTCAGCCATGGTAGCCATCTTAATCTCTGTTTGATCTGCAACTGCCATGGTGCTGCACATATGATCAGTTATGACACCATAATTTGATGGTTTGACAGTTTGTTAGAAAGCGCTAGCAAATGTTACAGTTGGCATTCCTGACAAACTATTCTTTTTGAAACTGTTAAATTGATGAGTTTAGTTCCGCTTAGGCCTCATGCACACTGAGGCCAATAAATGGATGTTCGGGGCATTTGGACATTTTTTCCAGCTGCCCCTGAACTCATTCAGTGTTCTCTTTTATGTGTACATTTACACAGACTCATTTAGAGTCTCTTTTAGGCAGTTGCGTTTAGAGGCTGTTCTTTGAACGGCCGAAAATGGGTTCAGACGACGAACGCGGCTAAACACGCCTAAACGTGGTAACTTGCGTCTAGGAACGTTTCATTTACATGCGTTTCTATTTAAAAAGAAAAACTTTTTTTTTAAAAACGCTCCTAGATGCGAATGCGGAAAAAGGCCGCTAAACTCTGCATGCAAACCACACGTATTAGATGCCAGCTTCTATCTGTCAAGATAAAACGTTCAGGGGAGGCAACATACATATTTTAGTAAATCCTCATATAAATACCTAAAAGTTACACATGGTAATATACATAATAACTGAAATGATTATTTTCCTACCATGTAGCTGTGATTGAGGTCTGTAATCCCCTTCATCAGTTCTCCTTTGCTGAATAGTGTAGTGATGATGGGAGGAGTTCTGCAGAATTCAGATGTAGTTTTCCTTTCAGTGAACTGGCTTGTCTATCCCACAGACACCCAGCCTTCTATGATGCACAGTCTATTTTACTTAACACACACCCATCTGTCAATCAATAGCTGTGTGTGTGCTATGTAAAACAGTACAGCTTCATTTGCACACAGATCTGTCTATTAATCTGTGTGCTTCTCCCTGCCTGCTTTCCTCTGGTAATTTTGTAAACCAGCAGAACAGAAGCCTAGCTAGGAGCTAGAGCAGTGGGCGGGCAAAGGCAAGACATGGGTAGAAGTGGGTGGGGCTTCACTGGCCGATCGTGGGTTGGGCCTTATCAGGACTTCTGTGTATATAAAATGCTTGAGATTTGCATGGATATAGGAGCCCCTCCCCCACTGATGACAGGACATTTTTGCAGAGAGAATAGACGCAAATGCGGACAACAGGAGTCTAATACAGGCAATTAGAAAACCAGGATATAAAGTTGTCACCTCCCTAAAGGAAGTGAACATGACAGCAGGGGACAAGGTAGTAGATATCTCGCCATCCTTGCTGCTTTTTCTGAAACAATCAGTGACATGTTTAACAGACTGTATAGGTGCATAACATATTGATTTCTTCAGTTTGACCATAGTTCTACTTTAAGGTTTCCATACACTTTAAGCATTTTGTAAAGGGCACTGTTTCTCTCCTGATTTTAATGCAATATAGAGGAGAGCACATAGGTGTGTATAAACTGTCAGCATGACCATTAACTATTTTATTATTCATGAATAACAAATACATTTTTTTTTTTTTTGATCGTTAAAGCCCCTGTCAGTTTTTTTGCCATCTATATCCCATTGGGGAGATTTCTCTTGACTTCCTGTGAGGGAATCCCTGGTTCTTACCAGGACTATTATTGCCATTAGAAGATTCCCCTGTATTCTTGTTCTGGTGACCACCCAAAAATTAGGAATTTTCTTTCAATTTCACTATCGGTGATAACCATAAACAGGACAAATCTAGAGTGATTCTCCCTAACAAAAAACCTGACAGGTGTGCATGGACACATAGACTAACATAGAGGGAGAAAAAAAAGTCAAACACCCGTTAAAAGCTGGGTTTGTGACATCCTGTGTGCATGAGGCCTAAGGCCCCAGGCCCATTTCACACGGGCGGATCATTCGGGTCCGCATGTCAGTTTTTCAGGCGGACCCGAACGGACGCTCCATTGCTCTCTATGGAGCGACGGATGTCAGCAGTGACATGTCCGCTGACATCCGATCCGCTCCACCAAACACAGACGGATGGAAACCCTATTTTCCATTCGTCTGGCGGATCGGATGAACAAGGGCAGACGGTTCATCCGATTCTCCGTAGAGGAGATTGGAGCTCTGACAGGTCAGTCTCTGCAAAACAGGCTCCGCTAGTGTGAAAGGACCATTCGGGTTACTTAGCAGATGATTTGGCAGCAATGTCCAATGGCACTTACCTCTTTTGTTCAGAAGGGACGAAATTGATGTGTGCATTTTCTCAGTCAGTGGGGCAGGCTAAAGACACACAGTAATTGGTATAGGCTTGTATTGTGGTGCCTTGGCAAAAAAATTCCATCACCCCAAAAGCCTCAGTTTGGGAGCAGCAGTGTGCATGACACCTTAGTGTCTTGGAAGGGTGGGCTCATGCTTCCTTGCTTGGCATGGGTGAGAGGACAGGGTATGCTTCTCTGCTTGGCATTTCTGGGAGGATGGGCTCATGCTTCCCTGCCCACCATTCCTGCTATTTTTATTAACCTTTAGGCCTCATACACACGGGCGTTTTTACAGCCTAAAAACGCCTCTCCATGTTTTTCATTGGCCTCATACACACGCTGACGTTTTTGAGCTGTAAGTGGCATAGGCGTTTTTAAGCTGTGAAAAAACCCACGACCAGCATGATTGGAAGCTGCAGCACTAGAGCTGTTTTGACGCTGAGCTGGCAAAATGCCCAAATACGCGGCTTAACGTATACACTGCGTTAAGCCTTGTCAGGCGGTTTTCTGCTTCTATTCAAAGTCAATGGTTTCCTATGGGAGCCCATTGATTTGAATAGAAGTCACACCAGAATTCGGATCATGATGATCCGACTTGCGGTGCCACTTGTGTGCTGTGGATCTTGAAGGGGAACCCTGCAAAAAATGAAGAAAAATTTGCGTGAGGCCCCCCCCCCCCCAAGAGGTACCAGACCCTCCGGCGTAGGGTTCCCCCCACAATCCATACCAGACTAGTGGGGCCCCCCACCCCAAAGCACCTTGTCCCCATGTTGATGAGTTGGTTGTCGGGGTGTGTGGGCGGGGGCTTATCAGAATCTGGAAGCCCCCACCCTATGTGAATGAGTATGGGGTACGTCGCACACGTACCCATTCACTTAAAAAGTAAAAAAAACACACTACACAGCTTTTTAAAATAGTTTATTAAATCAGCTCCGGCATCTTCTCCCCTCTCCGGCTCTTCTTTCTTCTGCTTTTTTACGGGGCCTTCTGAAAAAGCTTCTTTTAAAAAGCTGTGTAGGATTTTTTTTTTTTTTTGTGAATGGGTAGGGGTATGATGTACCCCATTCTCATTCACGTAGGGTAAGGGCACTTGTCGGGAAGAGGCCCTTGTCCTCATCAACATGGGGACAAGGTGCTTTGGGGTCGTTGGCGCAGGGCCCCCCCCTGCCCCAGACCACCCATTCCCCCCCCCCCCCCCAATGTTGAGGGCATGCAGCCTGGTCTGGTCCAGGAGAGGGGGGCGCTTGCTCGTCCCCTTTCCCGCGTGCTCGGATAAGAGTCTGGTATGGATTTTGGGGGGGACCTTACGCCGTTGTTTCGGCATGGGGGTTCCCCTTAACATTCATACCAGACCAAAGGTTCTGGTACCTCTTGGGGGGGAACCCCAAGCACTTTTTTTTTTTTTTTTTTTTTTCCATCTTGTGTGGGGTTCAAGATCCCCCCCAACACACAAGTCGCACCGCAAGTCGGATCATCATAATCCGACTTTCGGTGCGACTTCTGTTCAAATCAATGGGCTCCCATAGGGAACCATTGATTTTGAATAGAGCAGTGGTTCTCAACTCCTGTCCTCAGGACCCACTAACAGGCCAGAGTTTAAGTATTACCTTGGGGAGATGCAGACTAGAATACTGCAATCACTGAGCAGCAAATTATATCACCTGTGATGTATTTCAGTTATCCTGCAAACCTGGCCTGTTAGTGGGTCCTGAGGATAGGAGTTGAGAACCACTGGAATAGAGGCAGAGAAACGCTGCTGAAAGCTAGCGGGGAAAAACGTGCATTGACGTCAATGCATAACGCTGATAAAATCGCGTTTTTAACGCAGCTTTTTTCCTGACTTCCGTACCGACGTTGCAGCTCGTTTTTAACCACCCCTGTGTATGAGGCCTTATTGCTACCACAAGGCATTGACAACCTCTCTTGTGTTAACATGGGCTGTCACAGGTCCTTTTTATGGACCCCAGATCTCTTCTTTACCCTCCAAGTATCTGATCAAACTGAGGTCTTCTTGATCGCATGCTTTACAAGCCGGTTATGACTTGTAAACAAACGAACAGAAACCAGAAGTGACAAAATCCTTGTCTCTTCAGGTTTCTGATGTAACCGAGTGGGAGGAGCAATGGAAATTCATCTCAATCTGTCTGTAACCTCTGTGTTCTGTTGAAGGCCACTTGCACTGTGTGTTGCAAGAAGCAATGTGCTGAAAGACCAGCATTCCCTGCTTTGTGCCTTGTTGGTATACTTTTGTTAGACCGCAGTATGTTGGTTGATATTTTGGCTTTACATGTGTTGGCATTATGATACGGTTATTCTAAAGAGGAACTCCAAAGGCTTTCTTATATCTTTAATATTGGAGCCGTTTAGATGTTATAACGTTTATCTAAACTAAAAACCAAAAATGTATTTAAATTGCAGCTTACCAGTCCATATATGTGGTGAGTGACTGCATTATGCCCCTTTCACACAAAGGGTCTGATCAGATCCACCTGCCAATTTTTAAGGCGGACCTGATCGGACCCTTCATTCAGCCCTATGGACTGGCAGGTGTAAAATGGACTTGTGTACTTTTACACCCGCCTACTTCCTATCTGCTACCTCTTGTCCGCTAAAAGAAAAAATGGAAGGGAATCCTTCCCCTTCTGTCTAGGTGGATCAGATTGAAAGGCAGTAGGGTGTAAATGGACAACATAGTCCGTTTACACCTAGCTGCCAATAGAGCAGAGTGGGCTCTGTCCATGTCCTCTCTAAACAGATATGGACTTGTCATCTGCCCACTCTGCTGATCAGCAGAGGATCATCAGATAGATGTCGTAAGAAGGGGCCAGAGATATTTATTTTTATTTTTTTTTTTGCATGCTTACATTCCTTTATTTCTCTTTCGTTTATTGACGGACGCAGCCTCTTATTCTTGACATGTGGGTTTATGCACCTTTCACTAGGAGTGGACCAGGCAGAACGTAGTTCAGCTAAAAGTAGACACAGCCCATCCCAGGGGGCAGTCCTCACTTGGCATAACCCCTCCTGCACTGCTCAGCAACTCCAGTTTTTTCTGCCTAGTGCAAGGAGTACGACCTGGCTCCCTGCTGGGATCTTCGGTTCCCCTTTTTTTTTTTTTTTTCTTTTTTCCCAAAACTTCTGATGAAGAATGCAATCAAGTAGCTGGCTGGGTGACAGGCTGGATATCCTAGATCCAGGGAGTCTCCCTAGTGCAGCTGACGGATGCGAGCCGACCCTTAGTCGGCCGAATCGAGCCTCGTTCCATACGGGGCGGCCGGCGGGTTAAATGTCCCGCCAGCACACCTAAGACTGGGCCCCGGGGCTCGCGTCACAGGTGTTGCGCGGCCGGCAGCTCCCCCCCCCCCAAACCGGCGGGGTGGCAGGTCTGCCTGGGGTGGCTACCCGCTACGCCCGTCCAGAGTGGTGAGTACACTTCTCCTCCTGGGGGGGGGGGCAGGCGGGTGGTGTCCCCCTTCTGCGGGTATAGGTGGGCTTGGTCCTCCCTACCCCTTAGTATTGCCATACTCCAACTCGCCCCCCCCCCAGGCTGTAGTCTCCCCCTGCCTGGCTGCGTTCCCCTGGGTGGGCTGCGGGCGATCGGTATGTCAGTACCGGGCCACCGTTTTCCTGTAGCCGGCCGCTGGTTTTGGCCTCTAGTGTACACGGGGGCCATCTTTGCGTGGTCTGCCGTGTCCTGGCCTCTGATTCGCTGGCTGGAAGGGC
This sequence comes from Glandirana rugosa, assembly GCA_018402905.1. Lineage (NCBI taxonomy): Eukaryota > Metazoa > Chordata > Amphibia > Anura > Ranidae > Glandirana > Glandirana rugosa. The sequence goes on along the minus strand of BLSH010214583.1, from coordinate 521,500 downwards.
GGTCCTGGTTCTCTTGGCACCGGATCGGGCCGGAAGAGCCATCCTACACGTGGGGGATGCGGAGCAGCAGGGTGGCTACAGGCAGCTACAGCAGCACCCGGGTCGGTGTGGTGAGCCCTCCTGGGAGCCTCTGGGGCCTTAGTGCGGCAGCTTGAGGGGTGGTGTGCGCATGGTCCGGTCTGGCCAGTGGGTGTTTTCCGGGGTGCGGTGCAATGGTGGCTGAAGCAGGTGCTTCCCAGCCAGGTGTCTCCGGTGGGGATCAGGGAGCGCTGGGACCTGTGGTTCCCCTGGACAGATTGACGGCTATCCTGGAAGAATTCTTCTCCCGGGTGGAGTTGATCCGTGATCGTGGGGTGGCGAGGACCACGGTGTTGGGGACCCCCCTGGAGTTGTCGGAGGGCGAGCTCGGGGACCCCTCTGACGATGAGGAAGAGCGGTGGGCTCATTGGTCTCAGCGCTCTGTGAGACGCTGAAGCTGGGCCCGGCTGCGACATTGGGCGCCGTACACTTTTGGGTCGCATAGGCCGACCCGGACACCTAAGGTATTCCCTTATTTGTCGTACTTTGATCAGTTTGTTTACAAGGAGTGGCAACAACCTCAGGGTTCATTCGCCATGCCTAAATGTTTTTCTGTGCGTTATGCCTTTGAGGATACCCCGTTGCTGAAGTGGTAGACCCGCCCGTGGCCCGTCTGAACAAGGCGACCACTTTTCCGATGGAGGGCTCTCCATCCTTTAAGGACCCGGCCAATAGGAGGACTGAGGCGGTATCGAAGGCAATGTTCCTGGTCGCATGAGGCCGACTCTGGCTTCGGCGCTGGTGGCACAGGCACTTACGGAATGGGCGGCCATTGTGCACCAGGCTTTCGTGACTCTCCAGGCCCCCCCAGAACCGGTGCAGATGGCGGACCAGCTGATTCAGGTGTCTTAAGTACCTCTGCGAAGTGGCCCTCTACATGGCTCCCATGCTGTCTAAACTGTCCACGTTCGCAGTCATCATTGGACGTCTGCTGTGGCTTAGATGTTGGTCGGGGGCCTTTGAGGGTGGGCGTCTTTTTGGGGCTTCCCTGGATGAGATCATCAAGGATTACACTGGGGGAAGAGTATGTTCCTCCCGGAGCCCAGAAGGGGCAAAGAGCCCCGGCGTAGGGTGGGCCCTTTCTTCCCTACTCAAGAGGTTTTTTTCGTGCACCACTCGCCTCGAATAAGGTCTCTCCAGCCCGCTAAGGCCTCCGCGGGGGGCCAGAAGCGCCCCTGGCAGCGTAAGGCCGAGAAGGCGGAGGAGAAGTCCTTCTCCGCATGATCCTGTGGTTTTTGTGTTGGGGGATGGCTCTTGCGGTTCTCGGACCTCTCGCATCTCGGATATCTGGGTGCGCGAGGTGGTTTCGTCCGGGTACAAGATAGAGTTCCGTACCCATCCCCTGGACAGGTTCTTCGCCTCCAATCTGAGGCTTCCCCTGGGGCGACGACAGGCCCTGTTTGGGGCCGTGCAAGTCCTGCTCCGTCAGGGGGTGATTGTTCCAGTTCCCGCTGCGGAACGTTTCCGCGGTTTTTATTCAAATCTTTTTGTGGTTCCGAAAAAAGATGGGGTCCGGGCCTGTCTTGGACCTAAAGGCTCTCACCCTCTTTGTGAGGGCGCGGAAATTCAGAATGGAATCTGTCTGCTCTGTGGTGACATCGCTTCGTCAGGGAGACTTCTTGGCCTCCTTGGACATAAAGGACGTGTATCTGCACGTACCCATATGTGTGCGCCACCAGCGATTTCTGCGCTTTGCGGTAGGGGATCTCCCCTACCAGTTTGTGGCCCTTCCGTTCGGTCTAGCCTCGGCCCCGTGGGTCTTCACCAAGCTCCTAGCCCCAGTGCTGGCTCTGTTGCAGCAGAGGGGCATAGCAGTGGTGGCATATTTCGACGACCTCCTGCGGGCGGAGTCGACCTCAGCTTTGAGGGACAGTGTGGCCATCACCCTCAGTTTCCTGCGGGGCTCCGGCTGGGTGATCGAGCGATCAGGCTTTGCCTCTCCCACTGGTCAGGGAAGTTGCACGGTCGGCCTGTTCGGGTCCAGTCAGACAACGCCACGGCGGTGGCTTACGTGAACCATCAAGGTGGAATGAGGAGCGCGGCAGCGGTGTCAGAAGTAGCCCACATTCTGAGGTGGGCAGAGCTTCACGTGCCGGCCATCTCCGCCGTTCACATTCCGGCGTCGAAAATTGGCAGGTGGACTACCTCAGTCGCCAGAGGCTGGATCAGGGAGAGTGGTCCCTGCACCCGGAGGTGTTCCGCCAGATTTGTCAAAAGTGGGGCATGCTAGACATGGACCTACTGGCGTCCCGGCTCAATCGGAAGGTGCAGGCCTTTGTGAGCAGAACAAGGGAGGCAGACGCGGCGGATGCCCTCGTGGCTCCGTGGTCTCGGTACCAAATGCTCTATGCCTTCCCTCCGCTTCCGCTGCTGTCGCGCCTACTGCGCAGGATGGAGGCAGAAAGGATCCCTACCATTCTGGTAGTGCCAGACTGGCCTCGGCGTCCTTGGTACGCCGACGTGGTGCGGATGGTGGTCGATGTTCCCTGGCGGCTCCCGCATCGCGAGGATCTACTCTCACAGGGACCCATCTTGCACCCTGCTTTACCCTCGCTGGCTTTAACGGCCTGGCTATTGAGTCCCAGCTGTTAAAAGATAGGGGACTCTCGGAGTCTGTGATTCCCACTATGCTCAAGGTGTGTAAGGCCACTTTGCGTAAGATCCATCACCGCACCTGGAAGGCTTACATTGCATGGTGCAAGGCGGGAGGATGGAACCCATGTTCTTTTTCAGTAGCTCGGGTGCTGGCCTTCCTTCAGCAAGGCCTAGATCACAAGTTGGCATTGAGCACGCTTAAGGGACAGATTTCTGCCCTGGCGATTCTTTTTCAGCGTCCCTCGGCGACATATTCCTTGATTCGTACTTTCGTCCAGGGGGTTCGTCATGTCGCTCCCCAGGTACGGGCGCCTTTAGCTCCTTGGGACCTTAATCTGGTCCTCTCAGTGCTTCAGAAGCCTCCTTTCGAAAATATCAGGGAAATTTCCCTGCAGCTGCTTTTGCAGAAAGTGGATTTCCTGGTGGCTATTACATCCGCTAGGCGGGTGTCTGAGCTGGCGGCTCTGTCCTGTAGGTCTCCGTACTTGGTCCTACATAGGGACAAGGCGGTTTTGCGCCCTTCTCCTTCCTTCTTACCGAAGGTGGTTTCTTCTTTTCACATCAATGAGGACATTGTCCTCCCTTCGCTGTGTCTGTGCCCGTCTCATCCTAAGGAGGTTGCCTTGCACCCCCTGGATGGGGTTAGGGCTCTGCCTCTTTTCGGAGGTCGAATGCGCTTTTTGTCTCGGTGGATGGTCCGCCCAAGGGGCTGGCGGCCTCGTCGGCCACTATTTCCCATTGGATACGACAGATGGTGATCCGTGCGTATGCTATTCGGGGCCAGGAGCCCCCCTTTCCGGTCACGGCTCACTCTACCAGGGCGATTAGTACTTCCTGGGCTCTCCGACATCAGGCGTCGGTTTCTCAGGTGTGCAAGGCGGCCACTTGGACCTCGGTGCACACTTTTTCAAAATTTTACAAAGTTGATGTTGCAGCATCCTCAGATGCTGCTTTTGCCCGCAAAGTTTTGCAGGTGGTGGTGTGAGGCGCCTCTGGCACCTCCCGGAGAACCTTTCTGTTGGGTACTGTATTTGTTGTTGCCCACCCCTCGTTGTGACACTGCTTTGGGACATCCCCACATGTCAAGAATAAGAGGCCTCGTCCATCAATGAACAAAAGAGAAAATAGGATTTTTTGACTTACCGTAAAATCCTTTTCTCTGAGTTCATTTGTACTGGCTCCATAGAAATCTGGTCTGGTTCACATTGAATCAAAACGCATCCGATTCACGTATATGTGGACTGAGCCTTAGTAATACCCAAACCCTGCTAAAGACCTTGCTATTATTGTCTTCATCACACATTGTTCCCTCAGCTTTGTGTACATTGTGAAACACACTGCACCCATTTGTTGCTACTCTCTCCCAGTATCTGCACAAGCTTCTGTCATAGTTTATCCCACACTGCACTACCTTCAGTGGCATCTCTCTCCCCACTGTCTGCACTGCATTCTCTGGTATTTCCACCCCTCAACACTTGGTTCTCTAAAAATCCCCTTGGTGTCAGCACTACATTCCCTGGCAATTTTCCCTCCAAACTAGATTGTCTGCAATCCCCAATCCTTATCCATATTGTATTCTTTTGAGCCTCTCTACCTGTTGTGCACACTGTATTCTCTGACATCTGCCACCTTCACATAAGTTCTCTGCCAGCTTCCCCATCCTAATACCACACTAACATTCCTTGGCAACCACACTACATTTCTTGGCATCTCTCCACCTTGCACATTTAAAAACTCAAATGTCTTACTGCTTTCCACTTTTAAGGTGTTCACTGGCAGTGCCCCTCATCCACATTCTGTTCTCTGGCAACTCTTCCACTTTCATCCTTATACTGACTTTACTACCTAATCAGTTCGTGACCTGAACAGAATCGAGGATAGCATTCCCAAAGTGCTTTGCTGCCAAACATTTACAACTAATGTGATATGCGCCCTCTGCTTTAACCCCTTTGTGTTCAGGCCCTAACATTTGTTTTCCCTTCTGTCACTAAGTTGCAACTTTGGCATAGTTACATACATATACAGATGTGTTGATAACTGTATATATCATCGCAATTACTTAGTGTATCCAGGTGGATTATAACTTATTTTTCTCAGGACAAATTGGGCTTTCTTTTGGTGGTAAATGGTAATGGATATCTCCTGACTTCTTTTTTTTTTTTCCTTTCAAGGAAAAACTGGACCAAAATGGGGGGAAAAAAAAAATGTAACCACTTCAATACTGTGACTTTCATCCCCTTCTTGCCCAGGCAAATTTTCAGCTTTCAGCACTGTCACACTTTGAATGACAATTGCGTGGTCATGCAGCACTGTACCCATATGATT
>BLSH010214583.1:487585-499121 GCA_018402905.1 Glandirana rugosa | reverse complement strand
TATAAAGGTTTAACACACACACACACACACACACACACACACACTTTCCTGCCCTGCCAAGCTGCATGCTTAGATAAGGGTCTGGTATGGATTTTGAGGGGGACCCCACACTGTTTTTTTTTTTTTCTTTAATTTTTTTCGACAATTTTTTCCGACAATTGAAACCGCGAGTCATTTTAAATGGAATTCGACTTTTGTTTTTTTTCTTTAGAAATGTCAGTTTTGCTTCTCTCCGCATGCTACATATACGGTGAACCAAACAGAAGGGTGATGTTTAGCTCATCTCTACTTGGGAGATGCTTGCGATAGCTTACCGCACTTTTTCATGCGGTATTTATAGCATAATTTGGAAATATAATGCATGCAAGATTTTAAGGAGAGTTTGTGAATTACATTTTTTTTTCCAAAATGCTGTGCCTTATTTTATCACATACTTGGATGGGGTAAAATATTGTTTAGTGAATTGTGCCATATTTGTGGGGGGAAAAAAAGACAAAAATTTTATTTGGGTACATCGTTGCACGACCGCACAATTTTCAGTTAAAGTAATGCAGTGCTGTAATGCAAAAAATGGCCTAATGGTTATGAAGGGGGGTAAGGTCAAGTGGTTAAATTTTACTCATAAAGGTTTTTTTTATTACTTCTCAGATCACAGCACTTTCTCTCCCAATGCTTTCATTTCATAACGTCCCTAGAAGGCTTTCTTCATGTCTGCTCCTGAAACACTATGCTGGCCCAGGGATAATCCAATGCCCTAAGGCCTGATTCATCTATGTGTTTTTTTGGTGCCTTTTGCAGAAATGCATTACAGTCCATTTAACATGGTTTCCTATGGGACACGTTTTACATCTATAACTTTTTTCAACTGCTGCATTTTTGGAAAGGATCAGGGACTTTATTTCTTTTTGTTTCCGGTTCAGTAGACTTCAATGGAGACGTTGCAGAAAAGCATGTAGTGCATATTTGATGCATTTTTGATACATTTTGCGTTGTTTAACCAGTTGCCGACCTCCCGCCATGGCTTGCCGGCGGCAACATGGCTTGATATCGCAAACCGCCGCTACCTGACGGCGGCTGCGAGATCGTGGATCGTGAGCCTGCGCGTACCGCCGAATATAAACAAGTGGATCCCCGTTCTGTCAGGGGGGGAAGGAATGTGATAGTAGGCTCCCTGTGTATGGGAGCCGATATCGCTCTCCGCCCCCAGTCAGTCCAGCCCCCACACCGTTAGTAAGACATCCCGGGGAACACTGTTAACCCCTAGAGCGCACCCTAGTGTTAACCCCTTCCTTGCCAGTGACATTTATACAGTAATCAGTGTATTTCATTCTTGGACATCACGGGACACAGAGCAGGCTATATATTTTATATATACTGGGTTATACGCCACCTACAGTTGTATGCAAAAGTTTAGGAACCCCTGACAATTTCCATGATTGTCATTTATAAATATTTGGGTGTTTGGATCAGCAATTTTATTTTGATCTATCAAATAATAGAAGCACACAAAAATATTTCAGTACTGAAATGAGGTTTATTGGATTAACAGAAAATATGCAATATGCATCAAAACAAATGTAGACAGGTGCATAAATTTGGGCACCCTTACCATTTTGTTGATTTGAATACCTGTAACTACTTAGCACTGATTAGTTGAAACACACAGTTGGTTTGGTGAGCTCATTAAGCCTTTAACTTCATAGGTGCACCCAATCACGAGAAAGGGTATTTAAGGTGGCCAATTGCAAGTTGTTGTTCTCTTTGACTCTCCTCTTAAGAGTGGCAACACGGGGGTCTCAGAACAACTCTCAAATTACCTGAAAACAAAGATTGTTCTAAATTATGGTTTAGGGGAAAGCTTCAAAAAGTTATCGCAGAGGTATAAGCTGTCAGTGTCCACTGTGAGGGACATAGTGAGGAAATGGAAGACACAGGCATAGTTCTTGTTAAGGCCAGAAGTGGCAGGCCACATAAAATATTGGAGAGGCAAAGGATGGTGAGAACGGTCAAAAACAGCCCACAGACCACCTCCAAAGACGTACCACATCAACTTGCTGCAGGTGGTGTCATTGTGTATCATTCAACAATTCAGCGTACTTTACACAGGTAGAAGCTGTATGGGAGAGTGATGGGAAAGAAGCCTTTTCTGCATATGCCACAAACTGAGTCGCTGGAGGTATTCAAACGCACATTTGGACAAGCCAGCTTCATTTTGGTCATAACAAGGAGCGTTATGCATGGCGGCAAAAGAACACAGTGTTCCAAGAAAAAACACTTGCTACCCACAGTAAAATTTGGTGGAGGTTCCATCATGCTGTGGGGCTGTGTGGCCAATACCAGTACTGGGATTCTGGTTAAAGTTGAGGGTCGCATGGATTCCACTCAATATCAGCAGATTCTTGAGAATAATGTTGAGGAATCAGTCACAAAGTTGAAGTTACGTCGGGGCTGGATATTTCAACAAGACTACGACCCAAAACACTTCTCAAAATCTACTCGGACATTTATGCAGAGGAACAAGTACAATGTTCTGGAATGGCCATCCCAGTCCCCGGACCTGAATATCATTGAGCATCTGTGGGGTGATTTGAAGCGGACTGTCCATGCTCGGCAACCATCAATCCTAACTGAACTGTAGATGTTTTGTAAGGAGGAATGGTCCAAAATACATTCATCCAGAATCCAGACACTCATTACAGGCTATAGGAAGCGTCTAGAGGCTGTTATTTCTGCTAAAGAAGGCTCTACTAAATATTGATGTGAATTTTCTGTTGGGGTGCCCGAATTTATGCACCTGTCTAATTTCGTTTTGATGCATATTGCGCATTTTCTATTAATCCAATAAACCTCATTTCACTACTGAAATATTACTGTGTCTTTCAGTTATTTGATAGATCAAAATGAAATTGCTGATCCAAACAAACATATATTTATAAATGACAATCATGGAAATTGTCAGGGGTTCCAGAACTTTTGCATACAGCTGTATAGGTGAATATACATTGGTAATCAAATAAAAAACAAACAGGAAGTTCCCCCTCCTATATAACCCCTCCCACACTGGGAGCACTTGAGTTTTTTCGCCAGTGTCTTGAAGGTGGATGGTCACTTCTACAGCTCTGTGGAGCTTCTATGCTGGTTCCCACACAGGTTCTTTTAGAATCAGGGACAGCCTTCATACCGGATCCATTTCAAACGGCATTCAGCTAAGATAAATGGTACCCGGGCCTCGCTAAGAAGACAGAAGAAACTGCAAGGTTTTGCCTGTAAGCGACCATATATGCTGCTGGATCCTGCCTGTAGGTAAACCTGGAACACTGAACCAAGGTACACCTGCAGGGAGAGGACCCTCAGAATGGGTACCCGGTCCTTGAGACAAAGACTGCCGTAAAGGGTGAAGGTTGGGCCTGCAGTATCCTCCAGGCCCTATGACGAGGAATGGTGAGTAATCCCCAATGGGGACAATGTTACTGATCCCAGCTGGCTTCCTGCAAACATAGGAAAAAGTTTGTTTTTAAATTTTCCCTCATTTTGCCTGCAATTCTTTTTTTCTCACCACCAGAGGGTTCGGCTAGAAAGACCGTCATGCTTGGTCTTGTCTGCAGTTCCTGTGAGGCTGCCACCGGGGGAACCTGCGCCAGTACTAATCTGTCTTTTCACTAGGTCAGGACAGGGCTGGAGAGCAGGCTAAGAGATCCTCCTAACTTACTCACAGCAGAGCAGCCAGTCAATAACTCCACCGTTACATCAGGGTTACAGGGTGGCCAGAAAGAGTGACACTAAAAACCTGTTATGGGGGAAACTCCTTATTCTGCCGAATGCATCGTGACTGCGGCATGTAAAACACCCTCTCATCTGCTGCCTAATGGAGCTTAAGGGAGGCCAATGGTGGGTGGCAAAGACATGTCTCTACTGCACATTTTTACCACCCAACTTGCACATCTACACAAAGCCTTATTGACATTGTAAATAAAATACAAAAAAAAGGTGAAAAGTATTCCAGCGCTGCTGATCTTCTGCTGCCTCTTTGCAGCCACTTCCTGCCTACATGTGTGTCCCCCACAGTGACTTTTCATTGCTCTGGTGGGTTTCCGGTCACCATGAAATACTGGAGCCCAGCTGCACATAGAGTGGTAATTGTTGATGGTACTCAGGGCTTTATCACAAATTTGTTGCTTAGAATAAAGGTCACGTTTCTCGCGGTGCAACATCGTCTTTCATATTATACAAAAAAAAAAAAAAAAAATGGGCTAACTTTACTGTTTCGTTTTTTTTTTTATTCATTAAAGTGTATTTTTCCCAAAAAATTGCGCTTGAAAGACCGCTGCACAAATACCATGGGACATAAAATATTGCAGCAACCACCATTTTATTCTCTAGGGTCTCTGATAAAAAATAATATATAATGTTTGGGGGTTCCAAGTCATTTTCTAGCAGAAAACACTGGATATTTAATTGTAAGCCACTAATGTGAGAAAGGGTTTAGTCTTTAAATGGTTAAACTTTCCTGATAACAGCCCGGGAGATAATTGCTTTGAAAGAAGAAGATACATTGTTGCTTGTTTATTCTGCTAACTCTCAACAAATATCCCGGGCAGCAGGCCAAGTTTAACAGCTGTTAGATTAAGCAGAGAACTCTCGGCTCTCACTGAATCTGACGCTGTTTTAACATGGGGAGAGAAGGAACGGCAGTCACTCGCCAGGAAGCAATTTCTGGTCGCCGTGGCGACCTGGCGCCCGGGGTTTGTCGAGGCCTGATGTAGGGTATTCCTTACTAGACCCAGTTCAGTCTCTGGAATAGCTAGGTCTATAGCTAGATGCAGTCCAAGCAAGGATACTCTCACCGCTGAGAGGATCATCGACCTCAAGGTTCTGGTAAGCCAGGTGAGGGCGATGAGACACTCTTCAGTTCATTTCTGTGTGAGGCTGCTAGGGAAGATGGTGGTAGCCTCTTTCGAGGCAGTTCCCTATGCACAGTGTCACTCCAGGGCGCTTCAGCGCAACATCCTGGCAGAGTGGAACAGACAATTGCAGACTTCGGATTCCTGCATATCCTTCTCTCCCAGGGCTCAATGGAATCTCGCCTGGGAGCTAGTATACCAGAATCTGTCTCAGGGCGGATCTTTTCTTCCAGTGTCTTGAAAGATTGTGACCACAGATGCCAGTCTTGTAGGCTGGGGAGTGGTCATGGGAGACTCCACGGTTCAGGGGAGATGGTCCTTGATGGAGCAGAGTTTGCCCATAAACCTAGAGCAATAAGCTATTCGGCTAGCTCTGAGGGATTGGACATCCAGGTTGCAGGGCTACCTGGTAAGGGTACAGGCCGACAGTTTTCAAGACTTTATGCAGTTCACATCCCAGGGAAAATTGGAAGGCGGACTTCTCAGCCGCCAACAGATATACACACACCCGGGAGAGTGGTCACTGCAGCCCGAAGAGTTTCGGGAAATTTGCCTGCGGACAGGTTTCTGCCTTGTCCTTATGTTTTCAGAACTTCAGTAACTCATCTGTTACAACCTGTTAGATTTCCTCCCTGTCCATGGGATTGACTCTTTTTTTTTTTTTTTTTTTTTTAAAGGACAATTTTCTGCATTGTCCATATATTTTCAGAGACCTTGGCTTCTCACTCCTTGATCAGGACTTGTCTACAAAGGGGTAACTCGGCTGTTACCTCCAGTTAGATTGCCTCCCTGTCCAGGGTTTTTGAATTTTGGTTTTGTCAGTACTGCAGAAGCAGCCTTTTGAACCTATTAGGGAGATTCCCTTGGGCTTTTTGACTAGAAAACTAGTCTTTCTCTTTGCCATCACCCCAGCCAGAGGGGTTTCGGAGTTGGCAGCTCTTTCTTGTAAAAAACTAGACTTGAGATTGCACCAGGACAAGGTGGTGTTGAGGCCTCTTCCATCCTTCCTACTGAAGGTAGTGTCGGCCTTTCATCTCAATGAAGATCTTATGTTACCTTCTTTTTATTCTCAGCCCTCCTCACCGGAGGAGAGACCATTGCATTCTCTACATGTGGTGTGTGCTAAGATCTATCTGAAGAGATCTGCAGACATCAATAGGACTGATGCCTTTTTTGTTGCCTGAATGCCCTAGGAAGGGTCGGGCGGCATCCAAGGCAGCTGTGTGGGTTAGCCAGCTGATTACTCAGGTTTATGGTTATAGGGGGAGAGCTCCCCCATTCAGGGTGAGAGCTCTTTCCACCAGGAGATAGGGACCTCCTGGGCTTCTGCCACCAGACATCGGTGGCGCAGACTGTGAGGCCTCTATATGGTCCTCCAGTACATACATTCACAAGATTCTATCAGGTGGATGTTAGAACAGCGGAGGATTCCACTTTTAGGCCACAGCATATTAACCACTTACCAACCGGAAGGTTTTCCAGCTTTAGGACCAGAGCACTTTTTGCGATTTGCTACTGCGTCGTTTAACTGACAATTGCGCGGTCGGCGACGTTGCACCAAAACAAAATTTGCGTCCTTTTTTTCCCACAAATAGAGCTTTCTTTTGGTGGTATTTGATCGCCTCTGCGTCATTTCTGATCGCCGCTATAAACAAAAGAAGAGCGACCATTTTGCAAAAAAAAAATCTTTTTGCTAAAATTCAAATCCCAAAAAAAATATAAAAAAATGTTTTTTCACCGCTTTTGGCCGATTTTATATTCTTCCTCATATTTGTGATAAAAAAAATCACAATTGGCGTTTATTGATTGGTTTGCGCAAAAGTGGCCGCGTTTACGGATGATTCATTTCTGGGGTTTTAATTTTTTTTTAAATTTTTTTTACTAGTAATGGCGGTGATCTGCAATTTTTAGCGGTACTGCGATATTGCAGCGGACATGTCGGACATTTTTAACTCTTTTGGGACCAATGACATTTATTCAGCGATCAGAAATTTAAATGTCCACTGATTACTGTATAAAAGTCATTGGCAGTGAAGGGGTTAACCTGGGGGGAGAGCTAGGGGTTAACTGTGTTCCCTGGGTGTGTTCTTACTGTGGGGGGGTTGGGCTACCATGGGCATGAGAGATCTAATTGATCCTAGTGACAGGGATCAGTAGATCTCCCATGCCTGCACTGTCAGAATGGGGAACCGCCGTGTTTACATCGGCGGTTCCCCATTCTTTGCCTGTGGCCGCTCATCGCGGCTCGCCACCGAGCATTGGATCCGCCCGAGCCACGGGCACACTCCTCAGGAGTGCGGCGCACGCACCCCCTAGCGGCTGTTTGCAGATCGCCGTCTTTTTACGGCGATTCGCGTACAGCAACCGGACTGCCACCGTGAAAACGTGGCAGGCGGTCGGGAAGTGGTTAAGAGCTGTGGTTTAATTGGAATTGTATCTCCCTCTCCTCAGGCATTGCTCTGGGACGTCCCAGTATGTATAGAATATATAGCCTGTTCTGTGTCCTGTGATGTCCGAGAAAGAAAATTGGATTTTTTTTTATACATACCTGTAAAATCCATTTCTTTCCAAGGACATCACGGGACACAGAGGTCCCTCCCCTCTCTGTCTTTGTGGAGTTCATTGTTTGCTACAAAACTGAAGTGCTCCCAGTCTGGGAGGGGTTATAGAAGAGGGGAAACTTCCTGTTTGTTTTTTGATTCCTAGTGTCCATTCATCTATAGGTGGCGTATAACCCAGTATGTATAGAATATACAGTATAGCCTGCTCTGTGTCCTGTGATGTCCTTCGAAATAAATGGATTTTACAGGTATGTATAAAAAATCCAATTACTCTTCCGTTCACTTACAGATGCAGCCTTCTTATGACAGGTCGGTTATGCTCATATTACTAGGAGTAGACTAGGCAAAAATAAAACAAAAGCATAGGTTGGCCCCTCCCAGGGGGCCGTCCTCACCTTAGCATATAATCCCCCTGCTCTGCATAGCACATCAGTTTTAAATTGCCTAGTGCAAGGAGTAGACCTGGTTCCCTATGGGATCTGCGGTCTCTTGAAGATTTTTTCTGATGAAGACTGCTATCAAGAAGCCGGCTGGTGGTATAGAGGATATCTAGATTCCAAAAACTTTCCCCAGTCAGGCCGACACTATGCGGGCTACCCTTAGCGGGGGCCCGCCGCATAGTGCCCATTCCGTGCGGGCAGCCAGTGGCTAAAACCCACTAGAGCCCAGTGACTGGTTTTTGTTCCTGTCCAGGGGCCTGGCCAGCAGCATGCCTCTCTCTTTATTTGTGCTGATGGAAGGGTCGTGCAAAGGCATGGCGGCCTCGTCGGCTACCATTTCTCATTGGATAAGGAAGACCGTGACTCATACATATGAGATTTGGGGCAAGGTTCCCCCGTTTCCAGTCACGGCTCATTCCACCAGGGCAGATAGTACTTCCTGGGCGTTTAGACACCAGGCCTCGGTGTCTCAGGTGTGCAAAGCGGCTACTTGGGCATCAGTGCACACATTTACTAAGTTTTACAAAATTGATGTTTCAGCATCTTCGGATGCTGCCTTTGGCCGCAAAGTATTACAAGTGGCAGTGTAGGCGCGATTAGCGCCACCTGAGAGGGCTTTTTCTGTTGGGTACAGTTGTTGTAGTTTGTCCATCCCTCTTGATTGGCACAGCTTTGGGACGTCCCCACATGTCATAAGAAGGCTGCGCCTGTCAGTGAACGGAAGAGTAAAAGGGATTTTATTATAACTTACCGTAAAATTCTTTTCTCTGAGTTCACTGACAGACGCAGCACCCACCCCTCTGTGTTGAATTTTTACGGCTTGTTACGAACTGATGTGCTATGCAGAGCAGGGGGATTATATGCTAAAGTGAGGACGGCCCCCTGGGGGGGGGGCAACCTATGCTTTTGTTTTATTTTTGCCTAGTCTACTCCTAGTAATATGAGCATAACCCACGTGTCATAAGAAGGCTGCGTCTGTCAGTGAACTCAGAGAAAAGGATTTTACGGTAAGTTATAATAAAATCCCTTTTTTTTCATAGCACTGATCGCTGTATAAATGCCAATGGTCCCAAAAAAGTGTCAAAATTGTCCAACATGTCCGCCGCAATGTCGCAGTCTCGCTAAAAATTGCAGATCGCCGCCATTACTAGTAAAAAAAAAAATAAATTGAAATAAATAAAAACCCCATAAATTCTCATAGTTCGTAAACACGGCAACTTTTGCGCAAACCAATATTGATTTGCAATTTATTTTTTTACCAAAAATATGAGGAAGAATATATATCAACCAAAACCGATATATATATATATATATATATATATATATATATCAAATTATCTATGTGTGTGTGTGTTTATATACGTGTGTTTGTTTTTTTTTTTTGGATATGTATTTTAGCAAAAAGTAAGAAATTTTTATTTTTTGCAAAATTTTTGCTTTTTTTTGTTTATAGCGGTGATCAGAAATGACGCAGAGGTGATCAAATACCACCAAAAAAAAAAGCTCCATTTGTGGGAAAAAAGGACGTAAATTTTTGTTTGGGTACAACGCCGCATGACCGCGCAATTGTCAGTTAAAGCGACGCTTTAAAAAGTGGGAAGCACATATACAAACAGTTGTAATTCCTACACTGTTCACCTGATTTGGATGTAAATACCCTCAAATTAAAGCTGAAAGTCTGCAGTTAAAGCACATCTGGTTTGTTTCATTTAAAATCCATTGTGGTGGTGTATACAGCCAAAAACATTAGAATTGTGTCGATGTCCCAATATTTATGGAACTGACTAGATTACTCAATGTATCAGCCACTTCCTCCCAGTACGACCTAAGTTTAACCACTTCAAGACCGAGCTTGTTTTTTGGGTTCGGTGTTCACGAGTTAAAACCATTTTTTTTTTGCTATAAAATTACTTAGAACCCCCAAACATCATATGTTTTTTTTTTTCTAAAATCCTAGAGAATAAAATGGCGGCTTTTGCAAAACTTTGTCACGCCGTATTTGCGCGGCAGTCTTACAAGCGCAATTTAAAAAAAAAAATCAGTTTTATGAGTTAACCTCTTGCTTACTGGGCACTTAAACCCCCCTCCTGCCCAGACCAATTTTCGGCCTTCAGCGCTGTCACTATGTGAATGACAATTGCGCGGTCGTGCAACATTGTACCCAAACAAAATTGGTGTCCTTTTTCTCCCACAAATAGAGCTTTCTTTTGGTGTTATTTGATCACCTCTGCGGTTTTTATTTTTTGCACTTTAAACAAAAGAGTGACGATTTTGAAAAAAGAACAATATTTTTTACCTTTTGCTCTAATAAATATCCAAAAAATAAAATATAAAAAAAAAATTATTCATTGGGTTTGGCCGATTTTATATTCTTCTACATACTTTTGGTAAAAAAAATCGCAATCGGCGTTTGTTGATTGGTTTGCGCAAAAGTTATCGCAAATGGGAATTGATTTATGGCGTTTTTATTATTTTTTTTTTACTAGTAATGGCGGCGATCTGCGATTTTTATCGGGACTGAGATATTGCAGCGGACATGTCGGACATTTTTGACACTTTTTTGGGACCATTGTCCACTGATTACTGTAAATGTCATTGGCAGTGAAGGGGTTAACCTGCAGGGGGCAGTGAAGGGGTTAACAGTGTTCCCTGGGTGTGTTCTAACTGTGGGGGGGGGTGATGGGTTGGCAGGGACATAACAGATCTAACTGATCCCAGTGACGGGGATCAGTAGATCTGTCATGTCCCACTTCACAGAACGGAGAACCGGCGTGTTTACATTGGCGGTTCCCCGTTCTGCAGGCGATCGCGGGTCAGGAGCGGACATCGAGTCCGCCCGACCTGCGGGCAGGCCCACACAGCGTGCGGTGGCCGCACGCGCCGCCGCCTGTGAGTGCGCGCCGGGAGCGTGCAAAGAGGCGGACGTCAATAGATGTCCACCCAGAGATTGAGATCCGCGCTGTAGCCGTCTTTCGTCTATAGTGCGGATCTCAAGAGGTTAAAAAATAAGACAACAGTAAAGTTAGGCCAATTATGTTACACCTAATAAAATGATACCCAACATGTCATGCTTCAAAAATGGCGACAAACTTTGCAACATAAAAATCTCCATTGGCGATGTTTAAAAAATTCTACAGGTTAGCATTTTTGAGTTAGAGGAGATCTAGTGCTAGAATTATTGCTCTCGCTCTAACGATCGCGGCGATACCTAACGTGTGGTTTGAACACCGTTTTCATATGTGTGCGGGACTTGCGTATGCGTTCGCTTCTGCGCGCGAGCTCGCGGGGACGGGGCGCTTTAAATTTTTTTTTTAAATTTATTTATTTTACTTTTTAATTTTTATCTTTACACTGTTCTTTTAAAAAGAAAAATTTGATCACTTTTAGTCCTATTACAAGAAATGTAAACATTCCTTGTAATAGAAAAAAGCATGCCATGACCCCCTAAATAAAAATGCAAAAAAAAAATAAAAAATTTGAAGAAAATGACATTATTGCCCTTTAAGACCATTGGGTAGAAGTGACTTGTGACGTTGCTTCCGCCCTGCCATGTTTTGGAGCCGGGTGAACGGCTTCAGCCGCTCACTTTGCTCACCGGAAACTGGGGGGGGGGGGGGGACGACAGACGCGAGCC
>BLSH010214583.1:455817-469549 GCA_018402905.1 Glandirana rugosa | reverse complement strand
TAGTAATTGGAACGTATAGACACCTCGATACATAGTGTTCGTAACTATTCAAAGTCCAGCTGAAAAATCACATCAATGCTTGTGATACATAGCTCCACAGATATGCAAGGTTAATGATGTTACAGATCCCTCACTGGATGATTATCCTGCAGGTGAAACGCCTAACAGCTTGGTAGCAATCTAAGGGCAAGCTTGTTCATACATCCAGGATCTGGAGATATGTAATTCAATACCTCCGTGATGAGTAGTCAAGGACAGCTCACCACAGGCACCTATTTCCAGTGACTTCTCCCGGTTCCAGCGCAGTATTATCCCGCTTATCTGCAATCCTTTGCAGTACTAAGTGATTATAGCAGGGATCCTCAAACTACGGCCCTCCAGCTGTTACGGAACTACACATCCTGTGAGGCATTGTAAAACTGGCATTCACAGACATGACTAAGCATGATGGGAATTGTAGTTCCTGAACAACTGGAGGGCCATAGTTTGAGGACCCCTGGATTATAGCAACCCCCGCTTGCAACGAATATGACCTCTGCATTTATGAGAGAGAACATCCAGGAATGGCAGTAGCCCCATGGACGATCACACACACATAAACGAAGATCGGGTGAGAGTGTGCATACATTGCCTTATTTGGGAATACCTGTTTACCATCTGCTAATCCCCTATCAGTCTCTGTGTGTGATAAGAAGCCGAACGCTATTGTGAATATTCCTGGAGCCGTCATATCTCCAGATCCTGGATGTATGTGAACAGCTTGCGCTTAGATTGCTACCATAGTTCACACTATCCTACATTAAAATGGTCAGCCTTTTGATCCTACTTTGCCCTGCAACATCGGTCCTACTTTAGTCCTACTTTGGTCCTACTTCCATCCGACTTGAATGGACAAGATAAGATTTTGCTCCGACTTTGAGTTAGTGACTTGTCCTTTGACCAATCAAAACAATCTCAGTGTGAGATAAATTCCTTTTACTGCTGCTGTTATCACCAAGTCGGATGTCACAAGTCAGATGGTTAGAACAAGGATCCGACTTTGATCCTACTTCAGTGATATTCAATGGGCTGAAGTAGGACCAAAGTCGGACCAAAGTAATACAGGAACATTTTTCAAAGTCGGACCGACTTCTGTCAGACCAGTTAAGAAGGCTCTCGTAGGGAAAAATTGCTATGGTGACGTCAATGCACTTGTGCTCACAATGTCGGTCTGTTTGTCGGACAATTGTGAACCCAGCCTTAGGTGTGAACCCATCACCACATCACAACTGCATGCATGCTGTTGCAACTCCACCC
Source organism: Glandirana rugosa (assembly GCA_018402905.1). NCBI lineage: Eukaryota > Metazoa > Chordata > Amphibia > Anura > Ranidae > Glandirana > Glandirana rugosa. The sequence goes on along the minus strand of BLSH010214583.1, from coordinate 468,253 downwards.
CATTCACTTGCATGCGTCATGTTCATCAGGCAATACTACTCCTAAAACATGGCAGGATCAATTTTGCTGTGCATGTGTATACCTGATACGGATGCCTTTGCAGTTTCGGGGGTGGTTTGGAGGTTGACAAGCAGTTAAACCATGTTTTTACCGGTTTTTAAACTCTTCAGTTTGCTGCTGTGTATCACAACTATTGTTACTATTTCAGCACATGCTTCAAACCACATATATGTTTTGTGCCACTACTAGCCCCGTCGCCTCCACCTGGTAGAGGGGTGAGGGGACTCAGTTTGCCATCTTTGTCCTGGGCGATGGATGTCTTTGTCCCAGCACTGACTGCATCATCCAATCGACCAACAACAAAAGCCTTTGACCTTAGATACTTGTGATTTTGATCAATCTTTCGGGGCACAGATCAATCCTCTCTTCCCCCATATTTGGTGTAATGCCACTTATTAAGTCAGGAAATGATTATGAAATGTACCATATTAATTATTACAATAAGCAGTGCAAGTAGGGAAAAATAAAATCATGCCATTAACAGTGCAGAAAATCCTTTCTGCCATTGAAGATTTATGAAAAAATGGATTTGTATTGTATAATTTTCATGTTGATTTTTACAGTTGCGCTTTTCTAGTAATTTACAGGAACATTTGGCTCGAAGTAAACACACTTTTTGCATAGAGGGGCCTTGACAAGGATTTGCCGATTCCACATACAGTATATTTGCAAATGTGCAAGGAAAACCTTTTATGCATTTTATCTTCTTCACCCTTTTTGATTTTGATTTTGTTTTTCCTGGCTTTCTTCACAAGTAATCCTTACAAGATCTCCATCTCCTCTTGCAGCATTGCAGCTATACTATTTCATGGTTTTAAACTACTTATGAGGCTCAGACAGCGCCTGATGTATATGCTAATTCTGGTATGGTGAGATATGTACATGTACGCATAGTCACCTGTTTATGTGGTCTTTTGTGACCAACACACACTAATATCTTCTGTTTTTTGCTGCAATTTTCTGATTTATTTCTTTTGCATTTTTTGCATATAAATTTAACATCATATACATTTATTAAACATTGTGTTATTTATGATGACTTATATTTTTTCTTTTCTCTTTCGTTCATTGACAGACGCAGCCTCTAATCTTGACATGTGGGGTATGCACCTTTCACCAGGAGTAGACTAGGCAGAACACAGTTCAGGCAAAAAGCAAGCTAGCCCCTCCAAGCGCCTGAAAAGCTCACTAAAAGCTATTTTCATTAAAATCAATGAATGCTTTCACATTGGGGCAGTGCGCTGGCAGGGCAGTGAAAAAATGCCCCTCTTAATTGAAATGATTGGAAAGCTCTTCAAAAATGCTCAGTGTTTTACTGGCAGCTTAGAAGCGCCTCAGTGTGAATGGGGCCTTAGGCCCCATTCACACTGAGGCGCTTTATAGGCATTTTTTTAACTAAAAACGCCTGTAAAGCTCCTCAAAAATCCCCCCCATACACCCCAATGTGAAAGCCTGAGTGCTTTCACACTGGGGCGGTACGTTTGCAGGATATTACAAAATGTCCTGCAAGCAGCATCTTTGGGGTGGTGCGGCGATCCGCTGATCCTCCACCGCCCCTGCCATTGAAAACAATGGGCAGCGCTTCAGAAGCGCCTGCATGCCGCCTCTGAAGTGCAGAGCAGCGGCACTTTTAACCCTTTTGTAACCCCTTCGGGGGGGGGGGGGTTAAAATTGCACAGCTGACGCCCGAATAGCAGCGCCATAGGGCCGCTATATCAGTGGTAAAGCGCCTCTAAACTAGCGGTGTTTTGCCGCTGACGCTCGGACGGCCTCAGTGTGAAAGTGGCCTTAGAGACCAAAAAAAAAACTGCCAGAAGCCCTTAGAAGCAGCTGCAAAAAACGGTCAGTGTGCCTGAACTCTTAGTACTACTGCCATTAGAAAGGGGCATTGCTGAAAAACGAAGGTGCTATATGCAGTCCCTCTGACATACCTGAAATGAGCGTGCATAAAAAAAACTCAGACCTAGCTTCAAATTTTTTGGGCTACATTTACCAAAGTGTTTTGACATTTTTCTTTCAGCGACATCTTCTAAAATTATGCTAATGGAATGAAATTGACTCTTACCACATTTGCAACAGTTTATAATTTGGTGATGCAATGCCTAGAAATCTATACAAGGTGAATTGTTTACTCACTATCCTCAAACTTGGCACTTACCTTTGCATCTAAAATTGTACACAGAACTGTCACAAAATTGGAAGTGCTCCTAAGGACTGCTTAATATAGTGCAAATGTCACAAACTGTTCAGCTTCACATTCATAAATGATCACTCCTTTGAGAGACTGTGTCTCCATGTCATAAATCTTCTCTGTTTCCCCCAGTCTCATGAAGCTTCTCCCATGGTTATACAGTCAGGTCCATAAATATTGGGACATCGACACAATTCCAATCTTTTTGGCTCTATACACCACCACAATGGATTTGAAATGATACGAACAAGATGTGCTTTAACTGCAGACTTTCAGCTTTAATTTGAGTATTTACATCCAAATCAGGTGAACGGTGTAGGAATTACAACAGTTTGTATATGTACCTCCCACTTTTTAAGGGACCAAAAGTAATGGGACAATTGGCTGCTCAGCTGTTCCATGGCCAGGTGTGTGTTATTCCCTCATTATCCCATTTACAAGGAGCACTTTTTAAGGGACCAAAAGTAATGGGACAGATTAACAATCATAAATCAAACTTTCACTTTTAATACTTGGCTGCAAATCCTTTGCAGTCAATTACAGCCTCAAGTCTGGAACGCATAGACATCACCAGATGCTGGATTTCATCCCTGGTGATGCCCTGCCATACCTCTACTGCAAATGTCTTCTGTTCCTGCTTGTTCTTGGGGCATTTTCCCTTCAGTTTTGTCTTCAAGTGAAATCCATGGTCAATCGGATTCAGGTCAGGTGATTGACTTGGCCATTGCATAGCATTCCACTTCTTTCCCTTAAACTCTTTGGTTGCTTTCGCAGTATGCTTCGGGTCATTGTCCATCTGCACTGTGAAGCGCTGTCCAATGAGTTCTGAAGCATTTGGCTGAATATGAGCAGATAATATTGGCCGAAACACTTCAGCATTCATCCTGCTGCTTTTGTCAGCAGTCACATCATCAATAAATACAAGAGAACTAGTTCCATTGGCAGCCATACATGCCCATGCCATGACACTACCATCACGATGCTTCACTGATGAGGTGTGGTATGCTTTGGATCATGAGCAGTTCCTTTCCTTCTCCAACTCTTCTCTTCCCATCACTCTGGTACAAGTTGATCTTGGTCTCATCGGTCCATAGGATGTTGTTCCAGAACTGTGAAGGTTTTTTTAAATGTTTGGCAAGCTAATCTGGCCTTCCTGTTTTTGAAGCTCACCAATGATTTACATCTTGTGGTGAACCCTCTGTATTCACTGTGGTGAAGTCTTCTCTTGATTGTTGACTTTGACACACATACACCTACCTCCTGGAGTGTGTTCTTGATCTGGCCAACTGTTGTGAAGGGTGTTTTCTTCACCAGGGAAAGAATTCTTCAGTCATCCACCACAGTTTTCTGTGATCTTCGGGTCTTTTGGTGTTGCTGAGCTCCTTGTGCGTTCTTTATTTTTAAGGATGTTCCAAACAGTTGATTTGGCCACACCTAATGTTTTTGCTATCTCTCTGATGGGTTTGTTTTGTTTTTTTCAGCTTAATGATGGCTTGTTTTACTGATAGTGACAGCTCTTTGGATCTCATATTGAGAGTTGACAGCAACAGATTCCAAATGCAAATAGCACTCTTGAAATGTACTCTGGAGATTTTATCTGCACCTTGTAAATGTGATAATGAGGGAATAACACACACCTGGCCATGGAACAGCTGAGCAGCCAATTGTCCCATTACTGTTGTAACTCCTACACTGTTCACCTGATTTGGCTGTAAATACCCTCAAATTTAAAGCTGAAAGTCTGCACTTAAAGCACAGCTTGTTCGTTTCATTTAAAATCCATTGTGGTGGTGTATATAGCCAAAAATTTGAATTGTGTTGATGTCCCAATATTTATGGACCTGACTGTATCTCCTCCTCTCTCGCAGATTGTAGAGTTTTTGTAGAAAAGCTGCTAAATCTTTCTAGGCTTTAATTCCCTCTGATCTCTGGTCCCTCTGGTACACATTGGGTAACTGGCTCTTGGTGGTACTGTAGGCCTGTTGCATATTATGACTCCCCTTTAGAACATAATTGTTTGTTTTTCTTCTTGTAGGATGCAAATCTTACCTGGTATACAGAAAATCCAGATTTCACCAAGTGCTTCCAGAATACAGTCCTGGTATGGATTCCATGCATCTACCTCTGGCTCTGCTTCCCTATATATTTTATATACCTCCAGCGCAATAACCAGGGATACATCCGAATGTCACATCTTAATAAGGCAAAAACTGTAAGTGTCCATTTTATATTGGCATAATAATTGTTGATACTCCTTGTACTACTACAATAACCCCCCCTTTATATCAGTTGCAGCACTACCCAATAAGCACGTGGCTGTCATAGAGAGTTCATACAAGTTGATCTCTGTGTTGGAATTTTTTTTTTTAAACCTAGCACATGTGAGCTCTGCAACACATTTTTACAGATATGGCATTTCATTTCAGCATTTTTTTTTCTGCTAACCTCCCCTGTATTGGCAACCACTGCTGTGCTTATTGGACATCTGTTTGCCATAAATGTGAACTGCAACAGCACATAAACCATGTACATAGTATCAAGCTTATGATGTAGTGTCTTAATGGACTTTGTTTGCAATGCAAATGCACAAGCCTTAAGCATAGGAGATATACTGTAGAAGATATTACGATCTTAATGTACACTATGCACTATGATATACCATTTAAAAATCATTAGGCATTATTATAGCGTTGTAGCTATAACATTTATATAGTGTTTAAAATGTGACTGCGGGAATGTGTGCCCATTCAGCCAAAACAACAATTGTGAAGGTCAACTATTAATGTCAGATGAAAAGACCTGGCTTGCAATTTGAGTTTCTTTCATCCCCAAGATCAGGGCTTTGTGTAGACCAATCGATTACCTCTACATTAAAACCCATCAAAGCAGGGGCATACGTACAGGGGTTACAATTGCGACCTGGCCCCATGCTTCAGGGGGCCCGTCCAGCCCCCTTGTACATCTGGATGGGGGAGGTGGCGGGGGCAGCGGCATGTAGATGAATGGATCCCTCCTTGCAGCTGCTGACTGCCCACTTCTCTCCCTCCTGCCGACATGTAGCGGCTGCAGGAAGGAAATGGAGGGCATCGGTTGCGCTACATGCCCCCCCTAACCTCATCCCCACCCCCCGATGCTTCACTGCCCCTGTCCTACTGCCCCAGGCCCCTGTGCACTCTCCTGGCTCCCCACCCCTGCAGCCCTTCCAGGTTTCTCCCTCCTGCCAACTGCTGCGGGGGATAAAATTCAGCATGGAGAGCGGGGAAGAAGCTGGTAAATGTCATTGTCTTTAATAAATAGTCAGTGATAGTGTTTTTTTTTATACATAGCTGAGGTATAGTAAGGCGAGTGAGGTAAGTTTACTATGCTTCGGTTTATGAATGCTCTGTACAGAGCTATCCCTATGCATTCATTTTTGCTGCTGAGGCTGCAGAGATGGAGATTGAGGTGTCCTCCATCTCCTTTCTCTATCTCAAAGGTGAAACATCAGAGGCCTGTTTAGACCCCTGATATTTCACCAAAGCTCCCCATTAGGGGTCTTTATAAAATTGTAAAAAAATAAATAAAATAAAATGGTATAAAAATTTATAAAACATAAAAAACTGACACCAGTGGCAGAACTCCTGGGATCGCAAAGGTTGCACTTGCAACCGGGTCTTGACGCTCCACCACCATGGGGGGGACCCCAAGACAACAGGAAGGAGACCCACTGTGGGACCATAATAAAAGGCCCCACGATGGAAGTGATGGGCACCGGCCGGGGACCAGGGGGGCCCTTCATGGTTTCTTGCACCGGGGCCCTGAAGATTCTAGTTACGCCTCTGCATCAAACTATGTATTTTACATGGCTTAAAGAAAGGATATACCTGTGATGAATGCGGGTATCAGATCCTTGCCCTCCTCGTTAACTGGTGAACAGAGGGCCACCCAATATCACACCGCGCTTGTCACTAACGTAACAATGCCACTCTCAGCTGCATCCAACACAAAGATTTTTCAGCTTGCGGGACCACAATCTATGTGCCAGCAGCCTGCGAGCGATTGTAACCGGGCTAATTTAAACAATTAACCTTTTCACTGACACCGTCTCTTCTTTTGGGACCGAGCAAGAGGAACTCGAGGTTTTATGATTTTAGAATAAATGCCTGTAACACACGCTGTTACCACAGACAGGAATATTTTAGTTGATTTATCCTAAACAGTAGCACTCTTCAAAGTAACGGGTTCGTTATAGCTTGCATTAAGAGCTTTAGGGTCAAGGTTAACACTTTTCAGAATAAGATTTAATAATGAAAAAGTTCAAAATTGGTGCAGATAAAAGATTTACAGAAAAATGGTGTTGCAAAGCAATAAAGACATAATATACAGCAGGAAAGAGATAAGGCAGAATAGAAGGGGAGAAAGATACTTGCAGTTAATGTCCGTGATTGACCAGAGATTTGTCGATGAGTCCACAGGTTCTCGGATGTTCGTTCTTTGATGGTAAAGTGAGAACTGTCCGGTCTATTCCCTTTTTCTCTGAAAGCAAAGGGGTGGGGCCAGATGCCCCTGACCACTCGCATGGGTAAGGAGGTCCCGTGGGCTGTCCGGTGCGGACCGTGGAATAACAACCCTCACTGATATGCAAGTTTCTGTATCAATATCATATCTCGAAATATGATCACGGTGCAGCCCCAAAACTAAGGAATTCTAGCTCAGCATAAAAGTTGCATTCAAATAAGTCCAAACATGACATTTTGTCAATATTCCATCACTCTAGGAGGAATAACCCTCCCAGTGTTTCCCCATATGAGCGGCCCATGGAAATTTGGACTCATTTTTTTCAGTGTAAAATTCCGCGTTCAACTATGTATTTTTCTTAAGATGTGACGTTCCTGTCCGGAGTTATGAAACATGGGTCAATTCCTAAGCTTTGAATGGATTAGGGGTCTCTGAAAATGTCACAGCTGCTTGAATGCCTCTTTTTTTACGACACTCATTAGTTCAGAGCATCCTGCTCTATTTTAATGGATCTGGTTTATTTGTTTATGATCAGGCCTGGCAAACAAATCCAGACCTTTTGGGGCCTTGTAAGATAATCCAGGAATTCCTTTCCTGAAGGGAGGGGGTAAAGAGTGAGGTATTGGTAGTGTGTGTCTTAAGCTAAAACCGTCATGGCTGAGTTTGAACAAGATGGTTGCCAGCATTTCATGTGTCCAGCAAGTGATATCATTACACCTCCCCCTCAGGTGGTTGCATGGGAGGGAACTGCAATTTCCCTCCTGACGCAACCCCCCCTGCGGCTGACTTGGCATGTTGCACAGCAGGTGTGCCTGGCTAAGGCGTTTACCTTTGTGCGGACTGGCCCATTTGCCTTGCTGGAGAACCAGTCTCCCTTTAAGGAGTGGGTTGTTCTCCCTAGCAACACTGTTGGGCCAACCAGGTAGGTTGTGATGGGTGCGTACCCGGTGGCTGTAACCACCTGGATCACGTGGCAGCTTCCGGGGTGCCCACCTGCCCGCAAGACACTTCTGTTCAGAAGTGGCATATGTTAACTGAGGAAATGCCTTCCTGTCTAGGTAGAGGATGAGATATTCCTCTTCTGTCTCATCCCTCTGGCCCAGGGCTGCACCTGACCCAAGGGTATTGGCACCGGTGTGTGTCAGGACCGGACCGTTAATTTCCAGGGCCCGTGTCCCAGGTGCACTGGCCAGTAATTTGTCAGGATGGGGCGGACCTCCTTACACACTGGCATTAAGGATATCATGTCCATTGGTGCTCGGGTCGGTCAGTTACAGGTTCAGCTGGGCCCCTATAGTGACACTCCCCCATCCTATTGTAGCCAGCTGTACCCAGGAATGACACAACCAGGATGTTGGCTTGAGGAGAAGGCCAGGCCATGCTAGCCTCAACCTTCCCAGTTCCTAACCTTTGGGTGCTTGCTCCTCCCTGCTGTTCCCAGTACCGAACCGCTGACAGTTATTAGGGGGAACTGTCAGAGTGGGCCCTGCCAGGTTGTTTAGGACTGCTGACAGGAGCACCAGGTGCTCCACCCAGACAGGGCCAATCCCTTCCAGGCTCCTCAAGCAGGTCACTTCCCAAGGTTCCACCCCCCCCCCCCCGTAGGTCAGTCTAGACCTCCGGAGAGGTGACTAGTGTGTTCTCAACCCCAGGTAGCATTGCGGCCAAGGCAGGCAAGCCACATGGGGTGATGAAGGTAGACTTATCCTGAGCCTTCTATGTTAAGAGGGGTTGGTCCACACCCCTGTTCAGGTCAATGATGGTGAGACAGAAGGCGTCTGCCAGCTGCTCTTGCACCTCGGTTCCTGTGCATGGGGGAGACCACAACCGCAGGGCGGGCATTCAGCATTTTAAGGACGCCTGGTCATCTGACTCCTTTTTGGAACCAGGACGACTGGGGGTGTCCAGGCGGTCTGAGCTCCTTGAATGACCCCTAACTGCAGTATTCCCTCAGTCTCTTTCACCCCGCCTGTCTGCACTTCTTGTGAGACAAAGCGGGCTGATGGGGTGAGGGGAGGATACACCCTGCTGCACACCCTGTGGATGCCATGGTGTGCCCTCCCAGGGTTTCCCATGACCCTGATATGGCATGCGGTAATCACTGCCAGCATCGCAGGTACCTGGAGGGAGAAGGGCCCTGGGAGCCGACGGCCCAAGCCCACTCCCTAAGTGTCAGCTATCCCATCTAACAGGGCACCTATCGCTTCCCCTTCAGGTTTACTGTCTCTGGCCATACTGATTTCACCTGTATCGTCACAGATCATATCAGGTGACACCTTCAACCCATGCCTCTTAGGTTGACTGGACACAATGAGCAGCGGTTTAATCCTTCCAGTGTCCAGGCCTCCTGCCGTCAGACCTGTCAAACCCATCTGTTCATCAACCTTGTCAGGCTTTTGTTTATCTTTCTCAGCAGGGAAGCCGACAGCTAGCCTGTCGAACCCTGCAGGGCCTGTGTGTGTCAGCAGTGCTAGTTTTGCCGTAGAACCACAAGGACCAGCCAGCCCTCCAGTGACACACACAGACCTTGGCTGGGAGGTGCAGTCCTTTGGAGCAGAGCACAGATATGGACCATCTGGGCCACTCCTCTGCAGTGCAGCCAGAGACGGTGTCTCCTGCCCCCTTTCAGCAGTGTGGGTGACCTTCAACAAAGGCAAAACATTATTACATTCAGTAATTGAAAGGTTACACAACCTAAATTTGCAACAAGTTAATATCTTTCAGTCATTAAGAATTATTCCCTATATATTACTCCTATACTAACCTGTGCCAGCACCTTCTGTTCCTCACTCCAGACATACCCACACACAGAATTCGGTGGGAAGCAATGCAGACCAAAGTCAACACATGGACACAGAATAGTACATCACACGTTATTTATTTCCTGGTTCAGTATCTTAAATACAATATATTATCAAGATATGACCAAGCGATATTTGCAACATTACACCAATAGAAACCAATAAAGGAAATGTCCACCCATTGCTTATCATCATTAAAGACAAACCCACTTTCATAGTTTTGTCTATACACATATATTGGTCACTCTTAATAATCCCTTTTAGTAATTACTACACATCTTGATAAAGTATATATGTGTGTATTATTGTACAATCTTAGTTCCAATTATCTCCTAGACATACTGATAAATATTTGATTCTATTCTGGTAAACATTTTCTAGGCTTTTCGACAAAACCACCTAAAGTTATCTTACTCTTCCGTTCACTGACAGACGCAGCCTTCTTATGACACGTGGGTTATGCTCATCTGACTAGGAGTAGACTAGACAAAAACAAACAAAAGCATAGGCTGGACCCTCCCAGGGGGCCGTCCTCACCTTAGCATATAATCCCCCTGCTCTGCATAGCACATCAGTTTTTAATTGCCTAGTGCAAGGAGTAGACTTGGTTCCCTATTGGATCTGCGGTCTCCTGAAGAGTTTTTCTGATGAAGACTGCTATCAAGAAGCCGGCTGGTGGTATAGAGGATATCTCAAATCCAAAACTTTCCCCAGTCCGGCCGACACTATGCGAGCTACCCTTAGCAGGGGCCCGCCGCATAGCGCCTGTTCCGTGCGGGCTGCCAGTGGCTAAAACCCACTAGAGCCCGGTGACGGGGTCCGCCTGTCAAGAGGCCTGGCTAGCAGCATGCCTCTCTATGGGGAGGTAAGTCTGCTCCAGGTGGCTACCCGCTGCGCCCGTCGGATTGGTGAGTGGACCCCTCTTCCGCCCCAGGGCATGGAGAGCGGGCACCTGAGCAGCTTCTGAGGTAGCCGGCCGGTGGGGGGTCCGTTAGTTGGGACACACGGGATGGTACCCCTTTGAGGATTATCTCCCGTGAAGTGCAGTGGGTTGTTTGGCATTTGCTCATTCCGGTCACAGTGCTGAGGCATCGTAAACAGCAAGTATAGCTGGCTCTCCCTGGGTGCTGGTAGCGGTGGGTGCAATACTCCTGGGTCTCCCTGGCTGATTGGTGGGCTAGAGGGGGTGTTCACACAGTGGGGGTGCCGGAAGGCTGGGATGTCAGAGGCTGGCAATGCTATGGCAGGGGTACCTGCGGATCAACAATCCGCTCCAGGAACCTTGGTGTCCTTGGAACAGCTGAGGGCGGTATTTGGGGAATTCTTTCCCCGGGCGGGGGACCCAGTTCTGGGGGGCCCCAAGAAACGCCCACCCCCCCCCTCAGTCCACAGGGGAGGATTCGAATCCAGAAAGCACCTCGATGGTCACACCTGTGGTCCTATCAGAGGGTGAACTGCCCTCAGACGGCGAAGGTGATCAGGAGGCTCCCTTTGCGCGTGATAAAGTGATCGTGGCCGCTCTGATCGCTGATATCCGCAACTCCATGCGGCTTGACCAAGCAGGGGAGTCGCATGAGTCCGCATATATTTGTGGACCACTTAAACCCCCTAGGTCCTCTAGGGCTTACCCTTATGATCAGGCGTTGTTCACGGAATGGCTACGGCCACCAAATTCCTTTGCCTTTCCTAAGAGCTTTGCTGTTCGCTACCCCTTTGAGGATAGCTTTACTAAGAGATGGGCTTCCCCAACGGTGGACCCCCCAGTGGCCCATCTGCATAAGGCAATGACCATTCCCTTGGAAGGGTCGCCGTCTTTTAGGGAGACGGCTGATCACCGCACGGAGGCAGTGTCTAAAGCACTGTTCTTGTTGGCTGGGTCAGCCATGCGGCCTGCGCTAGCGACTGCGATGGCGGCACAATCTCTTCAAGAGCACGCTGCCACACTGCACACTGGTTTAACTTGTGAGTGTGCACAGGCTGAGGCACAGCGGGCACAACATTTGGAAGAGGGTCTCGGCTACATATGCCATGCTGCCTTGGACCTTCTTCCCATATTGTCAAAAATGTCTGTTTTTGCAATTATCAGGCGGGTGCTGTGGCTCCGCTTTTGGTCGGGTGACCAGGCTTCAAAGAAAGCTCTTGCAGATCTTCCCTTTCAGGGAGGGTGTCTGTTTGGCCCACAGTTGGATGAAATGATTAAGGATTTCACGGGGGGGGAAGGGAACTTTCCTTCCAGAGCCGAAGCGGCGGGATTTTCGCCGTAGGCAGGGCCCTGTTTCTTCAGGTCAGAAGAAGTTTTTTCGGACGCCCGGCTCAGCGGGTAAGGGCTTCAAGTCCGGTAAGGCTGCCGCTGGGCACAGTAAAAAGCCTTGGCAGCCTAGGTCCGAAAAGGCGAAGGATAAATCAACCTCCGCATGATGGGTTGCCTCCGCCCGACTTGCGGGTGGGGGGCCGGTTGCTGGGGTTCGCAGACAGATGGACTGCCCGCATCACCGATCGGTGGGTACTGGAGGTGGTGTCCTCCGGGTACAGGATAGAATTCATCTCTCTGCCCCCAGAAAGGTTCTTCCCTTCAAACTTGAGACTCCCTCAGGGGCATCGGGAGGCGCTGCTAGGCGCCGTTTGGGCGCTAGCCGAACAGGGAGTGATTGTACCGGTACCCACGGGGGAAGGATTTCGCAGGTTTTACTCAAACCTCTTTGTGGTGCCCAAAAAGGGCGGTGTCAGGCAAGTTCTGGACCTGAAGGCATTAAACCACTTCGTAAAGACGAAGAGATTTAGGATGGAGTCCATCCGCTCGGTCGTGGCCGCCCTGCACCAAGGGGAATTCATGGCGTCCCTGGATATCAGGGCCGCGTATATCCATGTTCCTGTTTGTCACAGTCAC
>BLSH010214583.1:401927-417690 GCA_018402905.1 Glandirana rugosa | reverse complement strand
ACACCCAGGGAACATATTTAACCCCTTCACTGCCAATGACATTTATACAGTAATCAGTGGACATTTACATTTCTGATCGCTGTATAAATGTCATTGGTCCCAAAAATGTGTCAAAAATGTCCGACATGTACCCCCCAATATCAAAGTCCCGATAAAAATCGCAGATCGCCGCCATTACTAGTAAAAAAAAAAAATAATAATAAAAACGCCATAAATCAATTCCCATAGTTTGTAGATACGATAACTTTTGCGCAAACCAATCAATAAACGCCGATTGCGATTTTTTTTTTTTACCAAAAATATGTAGAAGAATATAAATTGACCAAAACTGATGAATATTTTTATTTTTTATTTTTGGATATTTATTAGCGCAAAAAGTAAAAAATATTGTTCTTTTTTCAAAATTGGCGCTCTTGGTTTTGTTTATAGTGCAAAAAATAAAAACCACAGAGGGGATCAAATACCACCAAAAGAAAGCTCTATTTGTGGGGAAAAAAGGACATCAATTTTATTTGGGTACAACGTCGCACGACAGCGCAATTGTCATTCAAAATACGACAGCGCTGAAACCTGAAAATTGGTCTGGGCAGGAGGGGGGTTTAAGTGCCCAGTAAGGAAGTGGTTATTGCATTCTATCCATTAAGATAAAAAAAAACGTCTGTATATAGCAGCACCTCCTAATTACTACTTTGAGCCCATTCTCTCTCCAGTGATGTCCACGAGTGTCTTTGCCGTTCAGGAAATTCCTCCTGATTGGCTGAGACACAGCAGTGGGTGCCATTGGCTCCCACGGCTGTCAGTCAGTTAGCCAATAGGGAGAGAGGGGACAGGGCTGGGTCAGGGCTCAGTGTCTGAATGGATACACAGAGCTCTGACATGGCTCGGGTTCCCCCTGTAGCAAGCTGCTGGCTGAGGGGACACTTGATAGAGAGGCCAGGAGAGCTGAAGAGGGACCAGAGAAGAGGAGGATCCAGGCCACTCTGTGCAAAACCAACTGCACAGAGGAGGTGAGTTTAACCTTTTTATTTTTATATATAACAAAAAAAAAAAACAAGCCTTTACAATCTTAAGCTTTGAATGGGTCACAAAGACAGTATGTGTATAATTCTGTAGTTTCAGAAAGCTGTATTTATATTCTTACTTTGGTTTCATCAGCATCAATACCATTATTATGTATTTATGTTGCAGTTTGTAGTCCGAGGATCATTCTTTTAAATTTTCAATTTTGAGGGGATGCCAGGGGATTAAAACTCCCACTGGTGACTTATCTCTTTGGGAATTTTGCACATAGGTCTGTAAATACTGTATATACCCATTTCTGTTTGTCTATCCTGGCCTTTACAAGAGATCCCACTGTCTGTATTTTTTACTTTTTTGATTTACTTGGCCTTTTTTCTGTATTTGCGATGTTAAGACAAAGTTGTTGTTTTTTTTTTTTTTTTTTTGATAAATATCATTTCTGGCCTTGGAGTAATGAGATCTATTTTTTTTTTCTACAGGCTTTAGGGTTCTTATTATGGCTGGTCTGCTGGGCAGATCTCTTCTATTCTTTCTGGGAAAGGAGTCAAAGTATTTATCGAGCTCCAGTTTTTGTCGTTAGCCCCACTGTGCTGGGAATAACAATGGTAAGATGTTTCTTCCAGGGGTGTAAAGAAAATATTCTGCATCCAACTAGATGGGCTACCATTATCTGTCATGGTGTGTGGTCTTTCTTTATAAAAGTGAATGTGTTTAATAACCGCTTCTTTTCATGTCAAGGACGGTTTTAAAATGATTTTCACTCAATCACTTCACTTGTCAGCTAATGACAAAGTAGTAATATAGGAATTTGCCATTTTGATCTGTCAAGAGATAGATAGGCCAGATAAAACGTTTTAAGTAATAATGATCCATGATGGTTACATCTGTTCAGGGTGGATGATAAAACGTTTTAAGTAATAATGATCCATGATGGTTACATCTGTTCAGGGTGGATAAAAATCGATGATTTAAGAAAAAAAACAGATTTTTTTTTTTTTATTATTTAAATAGATTTTTTTAAAATTAAATTTATTTATTTATACTTTTGGAGTAAAAATCTATCTAAGGATTGTTTTCCATTCAAGATACATGAATGAATAATTTAGTTTATTCAGCATGAAATAGAGCTTAGTTATGTAGTAGGAGGCTGTATAAATAATCAAAATAAATAATACCGCGCTACCACTAAATGAGTATCAGGTTGCTGCTTACACTGAAAAGAGTACCCACTCTATACTCCAAAGCATCCAAAATTGATAAGAGTAGTGAAGCGCAATCCTCCTATTGTTTATAAATATGCATACACGGTGGAGATAAATAAAGTACTGAGATCATATCACTGTGGAAGACTCAAACATTGCTAAAACCAATACTTAAAGTGCAACTGAAAAGTGACCAAGTGTTGGATCACTCTTTGTAGTGTATTACCATCAAAGTGCATATAAATACGTATACTTCTAAAACATAATTATAGGTAGAGCAAAGGTAAAACAATACTACTGTGGGAAAGGTAAGTGTGCAACATCAAATTCCACTAAAAGTGCAAAATAGTAAAGTGTCCAAGTGCTATGTCACTCTTTATAATGTGTTGACATAAAAGTCCATCTGGAGTAAAAAGTAACACATCAAAAAAAAATATATAAAGGAAACAATTCATGTAGTGCTAGGAAGTGCTCTATGGAGGGTGATTTGGTGGGATCACTTTTCAAAAAACGTGATCATAGAGCTGTGTCCATTCAGAAGCTTGTGTTCACTTAGGTGTCCTAATTCCGGCATGCAGTGCCTCCAAGTGTTAACACACACCGCCACCCTGCGATCCTATGCGCTCACCTCAAGAGGCGACCCCCACTCGGGTCCAGTAACACAATCCCCACCGGGGTACAATCCTCCACTGGCTCAGGTGCTTGGTATGCGGTGTTTGTTTCATCAATTCATAACATAAGGATAAAAAATGCTAACATAGTGCTGAATCGTTAAAACAACAATATTTTAATGAACAGATTAAAAAGACTCACATGGCGTTGTGTACATCCACCGGTACACTCGGGTGCTACGTATAGTCATAAATCATCCATATAGATGTTGGGGAAAACAGGGGACTCTGTCCTCACGGCTGCTGACTCATGCAACTCCACTCACTCCAGACAAGTGGAGTGGAGTGCCAGTGGAGGTTTGTACCCCGGTGGGGATTGTGTTACTGGACCCCTTGTCGGGGTCGCCTCTTGAGGTGAGCGCATAGGATTGCAGGGTGGCGGTGTGTGTTAACACTTGGAGGCACTGCATGCCGGAATTAGGACACCTAAGTGAACACAAGCTTCTGAATGGACACAGCTCTATGATCATGTTTTTTGAAAAGTGATCCCATCAAATCACCCTTCATAGAGCACTTCCTAGCGCTACATGAATTGTTTCCT
Organism: Glandirana rugosa; assembly: GCA_018402905.1. NCBI lineage: Eukaryota > Metazoa > Chordata > Amphibia > Anura > Ranidae > Glandirana > Glandirana rugosa. The sequence goes on along the minus strand of BLSH010214583.1, from coordinate 414,256 downwards.
TTATATATATTTTTTTGGTGTTACTTTTTACTCCAGATTGACGTTTATGTCAACACATTATAAAGAGTGACATAGCACTTGGACACTTTACTATTTTGCACTTTTAGTGGAATTTGATGTTGCACACTTACCTTTCCCACAGTAGTATTGTTTTACCTTTGTTCTACCTATAATTCTGTTTTAGAAGTATACGTATTTATATGCACTTTGATGGTAATACACTACAAAGAGTGATCCAACACTTGGTCACTTTTCAGTTGCACTTTAAGTATTGGTTTTAGCAATGTTTGAGTCTTTCACAGTGATATGATCTCACTACTTTATTTATCTCCACCGTGTATGCATATTTATAAACAATAGAGTATTGCGCTTCACTACTCTTATCAATTTAGGAGGCTGTATATTCTGCAATATTTACATTTTTGGTAAACTCATTCAATGAATCCAAGCTCTGCAAGCTGAGATAACATGCACTGCATTCATGCATTCACACAAGTTCACAGTAACTATGATATAAAACAAAGTTCAGGAATATTCCTTTATCCCATTATTTTGCAGATCCTATGTACGCTACAAACTGTATGATTGAAACGGTTTTGATATCGCTGTTTTACTAAACCCTGACAGCTTATTATTCTAAATAAGAAACAACCTTCATTTTGTTTGCAAATATTAAAGATTCCAACTACCAGCAAGAATAAGTCCTTACATTTAAAGAGCACCTGTCATTTCAGATCCATCATGGCAGCGCCTGTTATCGGGCATCCACTTACCTGTTGCCGCCACGTCCCTCACCTTGTTGTGTCACTGTCGCATCACCAGCTGTCCCATTAAAGTGAATGGGACTGTTGGTGAGTCAACAGCGGGTCAGAGGAGGAGTCGCTGCGGGACAGAGATGACAGTTGATATTTAAAAATTATGATTTAAATTGAGTTGATTTAAATCAAGCCTTTTTACTAGTGATTTAAATCATGATTTAAATTGTCTTGATTTAAATCAAATCCTCCCTGTATCTGTTTGTAATATATATACACCTCCCCCAAACAAGCTATGGTTCATTAAAAGTTCAAGGCTACACTGATGGACCGCAAAGCCAGACACCAAAGTATAGCAACTCTAGATAGTTACCACCTGGCTTTGACCACACCCTAGTGGAACTAAATAGAGAAGTGTTAATTGACAAAATTTATATCATACCACTGTATTTTTTTAAAACATCCTCTAAGCACTGTTGTGTTGTCGGTCACATGATCTTTCCCTGTTCTTTGGCATCTTCAGGCAAAGAGGGGAGGGGCTTATAATATTCTGTTGATGTATGCTCTCTACAGTGTCAGTCTGTGTGAGAAGAGCAATTCAAATTCAGTTATAAATATCAACTGTTTTATAGCGCCCTATAAATCTTTACTGTACATCAGATATCTATTTTTTTGTGCATTAATATGGTGAAGGGGGGAGTCCAAGATGATTGACACTGGCTTTCATTTCGGTTCAGTCTGCATCCAATACTTTATTTTTCTTTTACCTTACAGTAGAGCTGCACGATTAATCTGTAAAAGATCGTGATCTTGATTCAACCCCCCTCTCACGATCTACACTTAACATTTCCTTGATTCTGTGTAAACAGTGCAGGGCGATTTGTCAGGCGACCAAGCCGCCTGACAAGTCGCGCTCCATGCAGTGCAATGGAACTGTTCTGCCCTCACAATGTTTGAATTGCAAAGTTCTGGCAGACAGCAAACAAGTTCTCATTAAAGACTGGGGCTGAAGGGTTAACAGTTCTAATCTTTACTGAGATTAGATTTGTGTTCAAGTTTCAGTTCTTTTATGTTTGAGTTATTTCATTTGTAAAACTGTAAAACACAATTATAAAAGTATGCATCGGCATTTAACGTTACAGTAGAATGCAAATACTAACAGACATGCTACATTACTATAGGCATTAACTAACATACCATGTGGCCTAGCTAAAGGAAATCCCTAACAGAAAAGCACTACCAAATACACATACAAAAAGGTAGCTGAATTAGTAGAACACATACTACTTGAAAACTAATGACAGCCTACTTACAGACTTATGCTTCCAAGACCTGTGTTTGAGAGGCAGTGGATTTTCTCACACCACGAGTCCTCCTCTGTAGGAGGTATCAAGCAAATGCCTGCTGAACAGGAAGTGGGAGTAATGCACTACATTTCCTGCCAGCAATGGATGCCAATTTAAAGCAACAGTAAGATAAGTAAACATATACTGTATGGTGGCCAGAACACTCCCCGCCTGGCATAATAAACATTATACCACAATGTTTCTTTTTTAAGAAGTAATAACTTCAGAGAGATAGGTCTAAGGTATACCTTAGGGGTGCCCTGTCTCATGACCTTAACATGGACCTTAGGTACAGTCTCAACAATGAGTCCAACTGGCCATTCATTTCTATGAACCTGAGGGTCTTTCAGTAGAACGACATCTCCGGCTTGTCAACTTGCCATCTTTTGCGTGACTGGAGTGTCACCAGGTACTCTTGTTTCCATCTTTTACAGAACATGTGTGCAAGACTCTGAAATTGTTTCCATTGTTTGGTGTATAGGCCTTTGAGACTAAGGTCTCCTGTTGGAGCTGACACTGTTTCAATCTTCTGAGTCAAAAGCATTGCAGGTGTCAAGACTGCTGGCATTTCTCAATCCGTTGACACTGGAAATAAAGGTCGAGCGTTCATGATGGCCATGACTTCAGCCATGAGTGTGATGAGAACTTCATGTTGAACACATCTGATGATGATTATGATTTTGGCTTGCATAAGATGATTGCTATTATTCTTGTCAGTGTTAGTAGCTCTGCAGAAGGATTTGGCTAGGTGAATAAGCTTTCTTATTGCTCGTATGGGTGACTTCCAGCTGGAGAATCTTTCAAACCTGTGTGCGCCAAGTTTGCCTCTAGTAGTTATGGTACTGAATGCTGTAACTTGTGCCTGTACCTCTTTGTCGTTGTCTGGTTCTACAAGTTCAAAGGTCTTTAATTGAGTGGTCTCTTCAGGTTCTGATCTAGTCAGAAAAGATGGACCTGAAAACCATTTGGTGTGCTTGAGGATAGCCGCTAGTACAGGTATAGTCCCATGCTCAGCTGGATTTTTATCTGTACTGATGATAGTGCCACTGTTCTGGGCGAGTGGACTTTCTGATGCGTGTCACTCTGTTTAACACCTACATGTAGAATCTTCTTGAAGCATTGTGAATATATCCTAACACAATCTTGTCTGTGTAAAATTTTACTGCATGGATCTCAATATCCAGTTCAGCAATGATCAAGTCTGCTATCTCCACTGCTAAAACAGCAGCACAAAGCTCTAAGCGTGGAACAGTGTGAGCTGGACGTGGGGCTAGTTTGGACTTTCCCATGATAAACCCAACATAACTTTGTCCTTCAAAGTCCACTACTCTAGGCTACAGCTGCTATTGCCGTAGTGGATGCATCTGAGAATACACACAATTCTCTTTGCCATGTGGCAGACCAAGAAACCGGGACACATGAACTTTGGATAATGAGTTGTTAAAGCTCTATCAGTGAGTCCCTCCACAACTTCCACTGCATTTCTTTCTCTTTAGGGAGAGGTTTGTCCCATTCGCTTTGTTCATGTTCAATAGCAATTTCTCTCATAAGAGCATTACCTTGCATGGTGATGGGGGCTACAAACCCTTGGGGGTCATAAAGACTGTTGATCGTTGACAAGACACCTCTTCTCGTGAATGGCTTCTCTTCTCTGGATACTTTAAAAGTGAAGCTGTCAGTTTTAAGATCCCAACTGAGCCCTACACTACTTTAAAGTTAATCTGTTGCTAGATTCAAGTCTTTGAGGTCTTTGGCATGATCCTCTGAGGGAAACGCTTCCATGACTTTGCTGCTGTTGGAAGCTATCTTGTGCAACCTTACGTTAGCTTCTGCTAACATATCTGTTGTTCTTTTCAGGATGTCGATAGCCTCTTCGTTGCTGGAGAAAGAAGCAAGTCCATCCTCCACATAAAAATTTCTCATGATGAACTGTTGGGCATCTGTGCCATGCTCTTCTTTACCTCCCTGGGCTTCTCGTCTCAGGTTGTAGATAGCTACAGCTGGAGAGGGGCTGTTCCCGAGCACACGTACCTTCATCCTGTATTCTGTGACATCTCTGTTGAAGCCATTATCTTCATACCACAGGAACCTCAGGTAGTCTCTGTGATCTTTGCTGACAAGGAAACAGTGGGACATTTGTTGTGTACATCTGCTGATATTGCAACAAGTTCTTTTCAGAATCTGATGAGGACTCCAAGGAGTGTATTATTCAGGTCGGGTCCACTGAGGAGTACATCATTTAGGGAGATGCCTTCATGCTTTGCACTGGAATCAAATACCACTCGTATCTGTCCTAGTTTCTGCGGATGAAACACTTCAAATATTGGTTAGTACCAACATTCATGTTTTTTTTCCAATGGTGGTGCTCTTTCAGCTTGACCACTATCGAAGATATTCACTGCTTGTCCTTTGTTGTTAGGAAGGTGATGTCTGGGTGAACGAAAAGGTAGTAGAGCTACCCAGCTGTTTGACTCATCCCTGAAGACTTCTCTGTCCATGATCTCAAGGAAGAGGCTATCTTCAACAGATGGTGCTGGCTTGTTATCTCGTGTTCTTTCAAACACTTTGCATCCTAGCTCATCTGTATCTTCATCTGAGGCTATATATCCATGCAGCTCTGAACTCTCTGCTGTTGTATTGGGTTGACTAGTATCTCTTTAATCCAGGCCTCGACAAACCCCAGGCGCCAGGTCGCCATGGCGACCAGAAAACGCGTCCTGGCGAGTGTCAGCCGTTCCTTCTATCACTATGGTAAAACAGCTGTCAGATTCAGCGAGAGCTGAGAGTTCTCTGCTTCATCTAAAAGCTGTTACACTTGGCCGCTGCCCGGGATATTTGTTTCCACTTAGACTGAAGAAAAGTAACAAACAGGCTGCCCGATAGTTGTTGAGAGTTAGGAGAATAAAGGAACAACAATGTATCTTCTCGTTCTTTCAAAGCAATGATCTCCGGGCTATCAGGAAGGTTTAACCATTTATAGACTAAACCCTCTCTCACATTAGTGGCTTACAATTAAATATCCAGTGTTTTCTGCTAGAAAATGACTTGGAACCCCCAAACATTATATATTATTTTTTAGCAGAGACCCTAGAGAATAAAATGGCGGTTGCTGCAATATTTTATGTCACATGGTATTTGCGCAGCGGTCTTTCAAGCACAATTTTTTGGAAAAAATACACTTTTAATGAATAAAAAAAAACTAAACAATAAAGTTAGCCCATTTTTTATTTTTGTATAATATGAAAGATGATGTCGCACTGCGAGAAAAGTGACCTTTATTCTAAGCAACAAAATTGTGATAAAGCCCTGTGTACCATCAACAATTACCACTCTATGTGCAGCTGGGCTCCAGTATTTCATGGTGACCGGAAACCCACCAGAGCAATGAATAGTCACTGTGGGGGACACACATGTAGGCAGGAAGTGGCTGCAAAGAGACAGCAGAAGATCAGCAGCGCTGGAATACTTTTCACCTTTTTTTTGTATTTTATTTACAATGTCACTAAGGCTTTGTTTAGATGTACAAGTTGGGTGGTAAAAATGTGCAGTAGAGACATGTTTTTGCCACCCACCATTGGCCTCCCTTAGGCAGCAGATGAGGGCGTTTTACATGCCGCAGTCACGATGCATTCAGCATAATAAGGAGTTTCCCCCATAACAGATTTTTTAGTGTCACTCTTTCTGGCCAGCTTATAACCCTGATGTAACGGTGGAGTTATTGACTGGCTGCTCTGCGCTATAAAAAACTGGCTCCTAACTTTTTTAGCTGGCTCCTAGATTCAAGGCAAATTTGTCAAGCCCTGCTTTAATCTGTATCCTGTTGGTACAGGGGCGAAGACATGAAGTGTGGCCATTCTGCAACATGGTTGTTTTGAAGACATTCACCTTTGCTGGCTTGTGAGCTCCATCCAGACTTTCATAACCAATGATCACCCATCCAAGGTCAAGACGTTGGGCAAATGGTGCGTTGTGTGGCCCATTGTACTGCTGTCTGACCTTGTACACTCTCAGTATGGCTCTTCCTAGTAGAAGGATAATTGCAGCGTCTGGGTCAAGTGCTGGAATCTTGTCTGTTATTGGCATCAGATGAGGGTAGTGACATGCAATTTCAGGTGTGGGGATCTCTGACCTCTGATCTATCATCTGGTATCATATCGCATTCTATAAGAGTGGGGAGAGTCAGCTGTGTTTTCCCATCTAATGACTCAATGATGTAGTTGCTTGCTCTCCTCCCTGCTGTCTCCTTAACTCCTGAACATGTCTTCAAAGTATACAGAGTATGTCACCGAAGAGGTCAAAGAATCCTGTTTTTGCCAGAGATCTGTTACTTTGCTCGTCTAAGACTGTATACATTCTGATTGCCCTCTCTCTGAGGCCCGCAGGATACACCTTGACTAAACATATCTTGGAGCATGATCTAGAGCTAAATGTCTCTGTGCAGATCTCAGTGCACTTTGAGGTGACTGATGTTGGACTCTCTTTTTGCTCCCCACCATGATCTTCTTGGGTTGCCGGATTCTCTGTTCTCCATGGTGCTGGTCCTGGGTGCAGCGCAGACAAATGCTTGTCATTATTGCATTCTTTGCATCATATGCTTTCACACAGTCTTTTGCAAGATGTTGAGTTGAACCACAGTATCTGAAACAAATTCCCTTGTCTTTAAGATAAAACTTGCACTCCTCTATCTCCTCTGTCTTGCTTCTGAAACTGCGAAATTTTCTAAGTGGATGAGGCTTGTTATGTAGCGGACACTACTTGTCTGGGTCCATCATTTTCATTCCTGAGCTTTTATCCTGGTTGGCTTTAGACTCAGATGGTACTTCTGTCTTCCGCACAAACACTATTGCTCTGCATTCTTTATTGGGCGCTGATGGTTTTTTCTCTGTCTTTATGGATCTTGAGCCTCCCATGGTCAAAAAGGCGAAGCTTGGGTCATTGCGCATTTTTGCTTGATTCACAATGAGCTTTGTGAGGAAGGAGAAAGGTGGAAATGCTACCCAATGATCTTCCTGGTATTTTGATGCTTGTGTGATCCATCTTTCTTAGTTTGTTATCCTAAGTTGTAAGGAAGCTTCTCGATTATCGGATTGACTCCACGTGCTGTATCCAAATATGAGAGACCTGGCAGGTTTTCACCAGCTTTCTCTGCCTCCAGCTCTAAAAGTGTGTCTCCTAGCTCTCTCAGCTTCTGATTGTCTTTTGTTTGTTATTTTTGGATAATTTTCTTGCATCTTCAATTACTTCAGGTGACCCATAACAGTCTTCCAACCTCTGCCAAACCATTGTAAGCCCTGCCGTAGCATCATGAACATGTACTGACCTGATTCTTTTGGCTTTCTCAGAAGACTCTGGTCTGAGCCATTTGCAGAGTAGGTCAAGCTTCTCGCTGTCTGTCAGATTTAAGTCTTGTGTGCTGCTTAGAAAAGATGACTTGCAGGCCCAATAGTTTTCTGGACGGTCGTCAAACTTCAAGAGACCAGAGCTTACGATTTCACGGCGTATCAAGTATTTTGTCACATCTGTGGCTCCTGCTGCCTGGTGAACATTTTCTGGGAACAAACACAGGGCATGTTTGCGGCTGATAAGACAGCTGGGGGTGCTCTGTTAAGTCCACTCTGGTCGCGTGGTTGTTCTCCCTTGCTGTGAGTCTTTCTGCTATAGGCCAGATTTATGTTTTCCCAAGGAGGGATTACGTCACCATTCCTTTTGCTTTCTTCAAGGACCATCAGATTTTTCTGAGTATGCAACCATTTGGCTTTTCATATTTAAGTTCTGGTTCAGTCTTGTAGCATCGAGTGATCTCAAAGTTGTCTGCTGCTAGCGGGACTTTTGACGATTTCGATGCATAATTAGACTGTTGATCAGTGCACATGGTCACATGCAATTCTACATATTCACTGATGTGCTGTATCGCACTGAGAGGTGTCATCTGTGTTTCTATCACAGAGTGTTCTCTGTACTGTTCCTCTGCAGCTCTCACGAACACTTCGGCTTCATCTATGCATCCCTGTTCTCTCATCACTTCAGCTTCACGTATTGCTTAGGAAGCCAGTGCATGTGTGTCTAATGCTTTTGCATGGGCCCTGGCAGCTGCAGCACTGGTGGATGACCGGTTAGAGCAGCTTGAATGTCTAGAGCTAGTGCGCTTGGACCTGGCAGTTTCAGCACTAGCTGATATCTGATTCGATTTACTAGAGACTCTAGAGTTTGAGCCGCGTGACCTGATCTTTGGCATACTGCATGGGTTTTCCTCTGCTTGTGTATGCTGAGAGATGGCTGATGTAGTAACCTGATCTGTGTGCTGCCTGATGAAACCGATTACTTCTCTGTAGTGTCTGTGGCTGTAGATGTTGGCTAATGATTAGAATGAATCCACTCTTCCTTTAGACTAGGCCTGCTATGTTAAAAGCCTTTTTACTGTTCTGACTTAACAATGTGTTTTAATCATAGGCGTGCACATGAGGTGTGCCTGGGCACACCCTAATCATCCTCTGCCTGTTAGTGTATCTGAGGGTAGTGAGATACCCAGAGAGGCAGCTGCAGCGTTGGCTGCTGTCATCTCTCCCCCTAACACTCCACTAATGTCATAGTATCCCCCACCAGCAAGAGCCGCTCCGTGAGTGTGAAACTGTCAGATAATATCGCTGCTTCCAGGGAGAGAGATCAGCTGTCAAAAGTGAGCTGGGATGTTGGGGGTAGGCGGGACTGAACAGCTATTAGACACCAGCCAATAGGATGGGGTCTGGGTGGGTCTCTGTTCGTATGGCTTTGCCCCCTTTCTTAGACAGCCCAGTTCCGCCCACCCCCAAACATTGCCGCTCAGTTTTAACAGCTGCTCTTTCTCCCTGGAAGCCGTGTTATTAACTGACAGTCACATACACCGAGCGGCTCTTGCAAAGCTGAATCCGCTGTGTGTGAAACTGTCAGCTAATAACACTACTTCCAGGGAGAAAGAGCAGCTGTTAAAACTGAGTGGCGATGTTTGGGGGTGGGCAAGACTGGGCTGCCTAAGTAAGGGGGCGCAGCCATACAAACATAGAGACCCGCCCAGACCCCATCCCATTGGCTGGTGTCAGCTGTTCGGTCCCTCCTACCCCCGACATCACTGCTCAATTTTGACAGCTGCTCTCTCTTTCTAGAAGCAGCGATATTAGCTGACAGTTTTACACACACGCTGAGCGGCTCTTGCAAAGCTGAATGTGAAACATCCCCTCTCCCTTGTCAGTGTGCCCATGAGTGCTAAATTATAATCTGTGCCAATTAGTGCCGCCTATCGGTACTAATCTGTTCCCATTAGTGCCAATTAGTGCAGGCTATCTGTGCCCATCAGTGCTGCCTACCAGTGCTAATATGTGCCCATCAGTGGCAATCAGTGCTGCCTATCAGTGCTAATCTGTACCCATTAGCGCCGCCTATCAGTGCTAATCTGTGTCCATCAGTGCCAATCAATGCCGCCCATCAGTGCTAATCTATGCCTATCAGTGCTAATCTGTGCCAATTAGTGCCGCCTATCGGTGCTCTTTCGTGCCAATCAGTGCCACCTATCAGCGCTAATCTGTGCCCATCAGTGCCAATCTGTGCCCATCAGTGCCGCCCACCAGTGCCTATCAGTGCTTCCTATCAGTGCCATCCATCAGTACTAATCTGTGCCCATCAGTGCTGCCTATTAGTGCAGCCCATCAGTGCTAATGGGTGCCCACCAGTGCTGCCTAATAGTACCGCCCATCAGTGCTGCCTATCGGTCTTGCCTATCAGTGCCAATTAGTGACCATCAGTGCTGCCATTGAGTGCCAATTAGTGCTGCCTATCAGTGCCATCTATTGCCCATCAGTGCTGCCTGTCAGTGCCCATCAGTGCTGCATATCAGTGCCAATCATTGCTACCTATCAGTGCTACCATTTAATTTTCCACCACCCCTGCTAAGCCCATGTCTTTATGGACCTTGCTTTGTGCACTGGTGCGCATTTATGTTGGAACAAGAAGGGGCCATCCCTAAACACAAAGTTAAGAGCCTGAAATTGCCCAAAATGCTGACACCTTAAGAGTTCCCTTCACTGGAACTAAGGGGCCAAGCCCAACCCCTGAAAAACATCCCCACACCATAATCCCCTCTCCACCAAATTATTTGGACCAGTGCACAAAGCAAGGTCCATAAAAACATGGATGAGAGAGTTTGGGGAGGAGGAACTTGACTGGCCTCCACAGGGTCCTTACCTCAACCGAAAGAACACCTTTTGTGATGAAATGGAGACTGTGAGCCAGGCCTTCTCGTTCAACATCAGCGCCTGACCTTACAAATGCACTTCTGGAAGAATGGTCAAACATACCCAATGTGGGCCAACCCAATATTGAACCCTACGGACTAAGACTGGGATGCCATTAAAGTTCATGTGCGTGTAAAGGCAGGTGTCCCAATACTTTTGACAATACAGTGTGTGTGTGTGTGTGTGTGTGTGTGTGTGTGTGTGTGTGTGTGTATATGTATGTATATGTGTGTATGTATGTATGTGTATATATATATATATATATATATATATATATATATATATATATATATATATATGTGTATGTATGTATGTGTGTATATGTATGTATATGTGTGTGTGTGTGTGTGTGTGTGTGTGTGTTATATATATATATATATATATATATATATATATATATATACACACGCATGTGTATTTGAGCTTTTGGGTGCACACCTTAATGCAATAGGCTGCGCACGCCTATGGTTTGAATTGCAAAGTTCTGGCAGACAGTTCTCATTAACCCTTTGAGGACCATAAGATTACCGTCGTCAATATAAAAATAATTATATTTTTTTCCCTTTAAGACCTCATACACACAGGCGTATCTTTAAAAATAAACCAAACGTCGGGCCCGACGTCAAGGAAAAAAAAAATCGGCGTTTTTCGGCTTTATGCATCGGTGTCAATAGGCGTTTTTTTTTAAAAAAATCATCCTTCTGGTATTTTTCCTAAAAAAAAAAAAAGTCGGCGTCAAACGCCGGTACAATATTAGTTGGCGTTTGTTGGCGTTTTGCGGCGTTGGCGTAAAAAAATGCCAAAACGTTAGTCTCAGAACGCGATGGCCGTGGGTTCTATTTTCAGCTCACTAACGCCGACGCCATCTACAGCTCAAAAACGCTGACGTTTTTATGGGGCCATTGACTAACATGGAGAGCTGCAAAAAACGCCAGAAAACGCTGGCGTCAAAAAACGTCCGTGTGTATGAGGCCTTAGAATGTATTTGAACAATAAATAAAACCATTTCCACACCTTTTTTTTTTTTTTATTTTTTTTTTTTTTAGTTCGTACACTTCAGTTGTAACTAAGCCATTTCATGAAATAACTGTCAAAAAAGCTAGATCCATTTGTTGATAAGAACTAAATTACAAAAAGTAGAAGCACAAGAATAACCCCCTTGTGGGACTTTAAATGGGGAGACCAACTCACTAAAAACAAAATAACATGTATATAAAAAGTAAATTTTATTAATGCATTTAAAAAAAAGAACAAAACACACCCAGGAAGGGTAATGCCTTCAAATTAAATACATGGACAAAATTGAAATGAACATAAACATAAATTAGACAATGTCTGGAATACAAAAACACATATGCACGGAGAAATATCCAAGGAAAACTTAAAATTAGATCACCAGATCTGCCAAATACTGGCAGAAAAGAACCCAACGCGTTTCAAAGATGTTTGATCAGAGATCTTCTTCAAGGGTAAGTGGTCAAGGTCTTAAAAACAAATCCTCATATTATACAGGATATCAAAGAATCTTCAACCAATAGCCAGGATTCAAATATTTTATATTATGCTCCCACATATGGAAAGTTTAAAAGTATACCAAGATCAGCAGAATGATTAGGAGAGTCTACAGCCGCATAAAGAAGTTGGCTGAAGGAACACCCGTATGATTGAGGGTAGAGTCTAAGAGGGCTTACAATAGGGTGCACAGATCACAGATTGGACCCATAGGGTAAGAACATTTAAGTGCAAGAAGCCAGATGTTAATATGCCACCAGACATGTGGTGTCCAAGTGGAGTGGAATCGGGTATAGCGTTCCTCAACAGTAGTAAGGGAAGGTATGCAATATCAACCCTACCAAAGTAGGAGAGGAAGGGCAACAAATCTTAGGCCATCCGTCCAAACGTGTGGTATCCAAGCGCACACCCAACACAGTAAGCCCTTACTACTGTTGAGGAACGCTATACCT
>BLSH010214583.1:390718-401280 GCA_018402905.1 Glandirana rugosa | reverse complement strand
CCCTTTCGCGTTGTGGCGGGCCGCATGGAGATGAGTCCTTCCGATGGGTGGTTTACGGGCCTACGGCGAGCGGCGCGTGGACCCCGCCCCCTCCCCCAGGTGAGTGGTGAAGCTGCCCGTTACGCCCATCGGTGGGGATCGTCTGAAAAGGGGGGTGTGCCTCTGCCTAACGACGACCGGTCCGGTGACCTCTCCGTACGCGGTTTGGGACCCGTGTTCACCCCAATTGGTGACCGACGGGCGTGCCTTGCCCGGGACGCACCGTACTGGGACGAATCCGGGACTGCTATCAAGAAGCCGGCTGGTGGCATAGAGTGGATATCACAAATCCAAACCTTTCCCCAGCCCGGCCACCACCTGGTGAGCTACCCTGGCCTAAGCAGGGTCATGCCACGCAGGGCCCGTTCCGTGCGGGCAGCCAGTGGTTAACCCCACTTGTGCCCAGGGTTTGGCGCATGCCTCTCCAGTGGCCTGGCCAGCAGCAATCCGTCTCCGTGTGGGGGGAAAAGTCTGCTAGGGGTGGCTACCCGCATTGCCCGTCGAAGTGGTGAGTGGACCCCCTCCCCCGCCCCAGGTGCGCGGCGAGCGGCATCCGGGCATTTGGTGGGTAGCCTTCCTGAGTAGAGGTACGCCGGGCGGTGTTGCGCTTTCCCACCCCCGCCCCCCCTCCGGGTTGCGTGGCGCCGTGCCTTGCGGCGACCGGGGAGTACGCCGACTGTACCGCTCGTTTTTTGCCGCTGGGCGGCGAACGCTAGATTGCACACCGCTGTTCCGCCACCATTTTGTGGTGGATGGGAACTTTTTTACAGGAGCAGCACCCTTTTTCTTGTTGCCCATGTGGTTTTTACTGCTCATGGGTGGCCCCCGGTGGTCATTTGTGGTACTGCGGCCTCTGTAAAAACGTGCTGCAAACGTTACTCCCTTTTTCTTCTGGAACAGCGTGGCTGACACACGTGCGGTACAGGTCCTGGCTGTGCAGGCATTACGGAAGAAGCAGCAGGCTTAATCCTCCCAGTCTTTACTGGCTGATTGCGGGCGGAGGTGGTGGTATCGCGTGGGGGCTTCCCAAACTGCATGATGGCTGAGGGAGGCGATGCTGTGGCTATAGTCCCTGCAGGGGGAGGTGCCAGTGGAGCAGCATTCGGCACCGGAACCCATGGTCTCCTTGGACCAATTACAGGCAGTTTTTGCAGAATTCCTTACCCGGGTGGGCACGGCTCCGGAGCCCCCCTAGAAGCGCCCACTCCCCTGCATATCCTCGGGGGAGGATTCAGATCATGAGGTGGCCTCAGTGGTCACAGGGACCCCTGTGGAGTTGTTGGAGGGCGAGTTGGTTCTCTCAGATACTGAGGAGGATCAGGGGGCCTCAGTGGCGCGCGACAAGGAGATTGTTCGCGATCAGCGCCGCCACATTCGCCAGGCCCTGCGACTTGATCAGTCAGGGGAGTCGCAGTCATCCACTTATTGGTGTGGGTCTATGAAGCCTCCTAGGTCTCCTAAGGCTTTTCCTTATGATCAGTTTTATGAGCGGGCAGTTTTTAAGGAATGGTTATCTCCAAAAAATTCCTTCACCCTGCCAAAACGCTTTGTGGTGCGCTATCCCTTTGAGGAGGTTTTCACTAAGCGATGGGCTTCCCCTTCGGTGGACCCGCCGGTGGCTCGCCTGAACAAGACTACGACCCTTCCGTTGGAGGGCTCGCCTTCCTTTAAGGACGCGGCTGATCGCCGTACGGAGTCGGTGTCAAAAGCAATTTTTCTGGTGGCAGGTTCTGCCCTGCGGCCAACTCTGGCGTCTGCTATGGCAGCTCAATCTCTTTTTGAGTGCGCCACCTCTGTGCGCGCTAATCTGCGTTGCAGTTGTGCGCAGGGTGAATTGCAAAAGGTTCAACACCTGGTGGAGGGGCTACACTACTTGTGTGATTCCCTGTTGGATATCATGCCCATGCTATCCAAAATTTCCGCCTTTGCGGTGGTCATCAGGCGGGTGTTGTGGCTGCGTTCCTGGTCGGACGACCAGGTGTCTAAAAAGGGTCTCACAGATCTCCCCTTTCAGGGGGGTCCTTTGTTTGAACCGCAGCTGGATGAATTCATTAAGAGTTTCACAGGGGGGGAGAGTCCTTTTCTCCTGGAGCCCAAGCGGCGGGATGTTCGCCGCCGACAGGGCCCTGTTTCTTCTGGGCAGAAGAAGTTTTTTTGTGCCCCCGGCACGGCAGGGACGGGCTCCAAGCCCGGTAAGACCTCGGCTGGATCAGGTAAAAGGACTTGGCAGTGTAAGCCCGGCAAGGGAGAGGATAAGTCCTCCCATCGCATGATGGGTTGCCCCCGCCCGCCTCTCGGGTGGGGGGCCGGTTGCTGGAGTTTGCAGTCAGTTGGTCCGCTTGTGTCTCCGATCGGTGGGTACTAGAAGTGGTGTCCACTGGGTACCAGATAGAGTTCAGCTCTCTACCCCCAGACAGGTTTTTTCCCTCAAACTTGAGACTCCCTCAGAGGCGTCGGGAGGAGCTTTTGGGCGCGATCCAGTCCCTTGCGGATCAGGGGGTGATCGTGCCGGTTCCTCCGGAGGAGAGGTTCTGCAGTTTTTACTTAAACCTCTTTGTGGTGCCCAAAAAGGGCTATGTCAGGCCAGTGCTGGACCTAAAGGCTCTGAACTGTTTTGTGCAGGCAAAAAAGTTCAAGATGGAGTCCATTCGCTCGGTCGTGGCTGCCTTTGCGCCAGGGAGAGTTCATGGCGTCCTTGGATATCAAGGACGCCTACCTGCACGTTCCCATCTGTCTCAGCCATCAGCGCTTTCTGCGTTTCGCAGTGGGGGACCTGCACTACCAGTTTGTGGCCCTTCCTTTCGGGCCGGCCTCCGCTCTCAGGGTGTTCACCAAGGTGTTGGCTCCGGTCCTTGCGCTGCTGAGACAGCGAGGTATCGCGGTGGTGGCGTACCTCGACGACCTGCTCTTGAGAGCGGAGTCAGCTGTGTCCCTGGAGGAGGACGTGAGAATCACGGTGTCCGCTTTGAGGGACTTCGGTTGGCTCATCAACCTGCAGAAGTCATCACTGTCCCCTTCCTGTCGCCTGGAGTACCTGAGTCTGATTCTGGACACAGTGCAGGCGAAGGTGTTCTTGCCTCCCGACAAGTTATTGGGGTTACAGACGGTGGTACGGACCCTGCTGTCGCGCCGGAGGTCATCCCTACGGTTCTGCATGAGGGTGTTGGGGCTCATGGTATCGTCCTTCGAGGCAATACCGTACGCCCAGAGCCACACTCGGCTCCTACAGAAGGCGATTCTGTCGCAATGGGACAAATCTCCTCTATCCCTGGACAAACTGATCTGCTTGGATCATCAGACCCGGGGTTCATTGACTTGGTGGCTTCGGGCCCAAGCTCTAACGCTGGGGAAATCCTTTCTTCCCCTCAACTGGTTGATCGTAACGACGGATGCCAGCCTGTCGGGCTGGGGAGGGGTGCTGGGTCTGTTGTCTGCCCTGGGCCGGTGGTGGGCTCAGGAAGCTCGACTTCCGATAAATGTGTTGGAACTGAGAGCGATCAGGCTCTGCTTGTCCCGTTGGTCGACAAGGCTGCGGGGTCTCCCTGTCCGAGTTCAGTCGGACAATGCCACGGCCGTGGCATACGTGAACCATCATGGCGGGACAAGAAGCTCCGCAGCGGCTTCGGAGGCTGCTCTGATTCTCCGCTGGGCGGAACGTCATGTTCCAGTTATCTCCACCATTTACATTCCGGGAGTGGAAAACTGGCAGGCGGACTTTCTCAGTCGCCAAACTATGGACCAAGGGGAATGGTCCCTGCATCCGGAAGTGTTTCGCCAGATTTGCCGCAAGTGGGGCACACCAGAGGTGGACCTTATGGCGTCCAGGTTCAATCACAAGGTGAAGACCTTCGTGTGCAGAACAAGAGATCCGTTGGCGGTTGCCACAGACGCGCTGGTGGCTCCTTGGGGTCGGTATAGGTTGCTATGTCTTCCCTCCCCTAAAACTGTTGCCACGGGTTCTGCGCAGGATAGAGGCGGAAGGAATTCCGGCGATCCTGGTGGCTCCCGATTGGCCTCGGCGCACTTGGTACGCCGATCTGGTTCGGATGGTGGCAGACGCCCCTTGGTGGCTTCCGCTTCGCGAAGACCTGCTATCTCAAGTTCCCATCTTGCACCCTGCTTTACCCTCGCTGGCTTTGACATTGAGGCCCAGGTGTTGAGGGATCGGGGAGTTGCTGACTCAGTGATCCCTTCTATGCTTAAGGCGGTTAAGTGCACTTCGCGCAAGATTTATCACAGGACCTGGAAGGCCTATATTGCGTGGTGTGAGGCGGGGGGTTGGAACCCTCGCTCTTATGTGGTGTCCAGGGTGCTGACTTTTCTGCAGCAGGGCCTTGACAAAAGCCTGGCCTTGAGTACACTCAAGGGCCAGATTTCAGCCTTGGCAGTCCTTTTTCAGCGTCCTTTGGCTTCCCATTCGCTGATTCGTACATTTGTACAGGGGGTACGGCATGTGGCTCCCCAGTTTCGGGCGCCCTTGGCGCCGTGGGACTTAAATCTGGTGCTCTCTGTGCTTCAGAGACCACCATATGAGCAGATTAGGGACATTCCCTTGTCTTATCGCAGAAGGTAGCCTTCTTAGTGGCTGTCACATCCGCACGGCGGGCCTCTGAATTGGCTGCCTTGTCCTGCAAGTCCCCGTACTTGATTCTTCATAAGGACAAGGCGGTGCTGCGACTTCCACCTTCTTTCCTTCCAAAGGTGGTCTCCTCTTTTCATTTGAATGAGGATATTGTCCTTCCCTCATTGTGCCCTCGCCCCAAACATCCTAAGGAATTTGAGTTGCATTCTTTGGATGTGATGAGGAGCTTATGGGTGTATTTGAGTGCTACAGCTTCCTTACGGAAGTCTGACTCATTGTTTGTGTTGCCCGAGGGCTCCAAAAAGGGCTCGGCAGCCTCGTCAGCTACCATTTCCTGTTGGACAAGGCAGACCGTGACACATGCGTATGAGGTTCGGGGCAAGGTCCCCCCTTTTCCGGTCATGGCTCATTCGACCAGGTCAGTTAGTACTTCCTGGGCATTCAGACACCAAGCTTCGGTGTCTCAGGTGTGCAAAGCGGCTACTTGGGCCTCAGTGCACACGTTTACTAAGTTTTACAAGTTGATGTTTCGGCATCTGCTGATGCTGCTTTTGGCCGCAAAGTTTTACAGGCGGCAGTGTAGGTGCGTCTGGCGCCTTCCGAGAGGGTTCTGTTGGGTACACTTGTGGCAAATCTGGCTGAACACTTCTGGATGGAGGGACCATTCCCCCTGATTCAGCGTCTGGCGACTGAGGAAGTCCGCCTGCCAATTTTCTACGCCTGGGATGTAGATGGCGGAGATTGCCGGTACGTGAAGTTCTGCCCAACGCAGAATGAAAGCTGCTGCCGCACTCCTCGTTCCACCCTGATGGTTCACATACGCCACCGCTGTGGCATTGTCCAACTGAACCCGAATCGGGAGCCCTTGCAACCTCGCCGTCCAGCGGGATAGGCAGAGTCTGATCGCTCTTAACTCTAGCACATTGATCGGAAGGCGAGATTCCTGCGCCGACCAACGGCCCTGGGTCGACAGATGTCCCAGGATGCCCCCCCAGCCCAACAGGCTGGCGTCCGTCGTGATTATCGACCACGTCAGGGGAAGAAACAATTTTCCCCACGTCAAGGCTGGGGCCCAAGCCACCAGGCCAAGGAGGTCATGGTCTGATGATCCAAGTGGACCAACTGGTCCAGAGACAGTGGGGATCTGTCCCATCGAGACAGAATCACTCGCTGAAGTAGCCGAGTGTGGCTCTGAGCGTAAGGTACCGCCTCGAAGGCCGACACCATGAGCCCCAGCACCCACATACAGAACCGTAATGATGACTGCCGGTGAGACAGTAAGGTTCTAACAGCTGATTGCAGGGACCGCAGGCCTGCTCCGTGTCCAGAATCAGACCCAGATATTCCAGGAGACAAGACTGGGTCAATGTCAACTTCTGCAGATTGATCAGCCAACCGAAGTCCTTTAACGAGGCCATGGTGATAGCTACGCTATCCTCTAGGGCTGAGGCAGACTCTGCTCTCAGGAGCAAGTCGTCCAGGTAAGCTACCATCGCAATGCCCCTCTGCCTCAGTAGCGCCAGCACTGGGGCGACCAACTTGGTGAAGACCCGAGGAGCCGAGGCCAGACCGAAGGGCAGTGCCACAAATTGGTAATGGAGATCTCCCACCGTAAAGCGTAGGAAGCACACAAATGGGAACATGGAGATACGCGTCCCTGACGTCCAGGGACACCAGGAAGCCCCCCTGATGTAGGGCGGCCACGACCGAGCAGACCAATTCCATCCGGAATTTTCGCGCTTTCACTTAAAAGTTTAGCGCCTTCAGATCCAAAACCGGCCTTACCCCTCCCCCCCCTTTTTTGGGGACCACAAATAGGTTCGAGTAGAAACCGTGCAACCTCTCTGACAGGCACCGGAACGATCACCCCAGTGGGGGACCTGCATTACCAGTTTGTGGCACTTCCCTTCGGGCTTGCTTCATCTCCCCGAGTGTTCACCAAGGTGGTGGCCCCGATGCTGGCGCTGCTGAGACAGAGAGGTATTGCGGTAGTAGCATACCTCGACGGTTTACTTTTGAGAGCAGAGTCTGCTGCGGCTCTGGAGGAGAACGTGACAATCACGGTGTCCACATTAAGAGTTCGGTTGGCTGATCAACCTGCAGAAATCATTGTTGACTCCATCCTGCCAGCTGGAATACCTGGGTCTGATGCTGGACACTGTGCAGGCAAGGGTGTTTTTACCACCAAACAAGCTCCTGACACTTCAGGCAGCAGTGCGAACCCTGTTATCATGCCAGTGGTCCTCCTTACGGTTCTTTATGCGAATGTTGGGGCTCATGGTGTCGACTTTCGAAGCGATACCTTACGCCCAGAGTCACACTCGGCTCTTGCAGAAGGCGATTCTGTCGCAATGGGACAAATCCCTCCTATCCCTAGACAGACTGATCAGGTTGGATCATCAGTCCCGAGCATCCTTGATTTGGTAGATACGGGCTCCGGCCCTAATGTTGGGAAAATGTTTTCTCCCCCTCAATTGGTCGATAGTAACGATGGATGCCAGCCTATCGGGCTGGGGAGGGGTCCTGGGTCAGTTCTCTGCCCAGGGTCGTTGGTCAGTGCAGGAAGCTTGTCTTCCAATAAATGTACTGGAACTGAGAGTGATCAGACTTTCTGTCCCGTTGGTCAGAAAGGCTGCGAGGCCTCCCTGTCCGGGTTCAGTCAGACAATGCCACGGCTGTGGCATATGTGAACCATCAGGGTGGAACAAGAAGCTCGGCAGCAGCCACGGAGGTGGCACTGATCTTTCGGTGGGCAGAACTTCACGTGCCAGCTCTCTCTGCAATCTACATCCCAGGCGTGGAAAACTGGCAAGCAGACTTTCTCAGCTGCCGGACTCTGGATCAAGGGGAATGGTCCCTACATCCAGAGGTGTTCCGCCAGATTTGCCTCAAGTGGGGCACGCCAGAGGTGGACCTCATGGCCTCCAGGTAAAATCACAAGGTACAGACCTTTGTGTGCAGAACAAGAGATCCGTTGGCGTTTGCCTCGGACGCACTGGTATTACCCTGGGGTCAGTATTGGCTTCTGTACATCTTTCATCCTCTAAAGCTTCTACCACAGGTTCTGCGCAGGATAGAAGCAGAGGGAATCCTGACAATCCTGGTAGCTCCGGATTGGCCTTGGCGTCCTTGGTACGCCGACTTAGTACGGATGGTGACAGATGTTCCGTGGCGTCTTCCACTTCGCGAAGACCTACTGTCTCAGGGGCCCATCTTGCACCCTGCTTTACCCTCGCTGGATTTGACGGCTTGGCTATTGAGTCCCAGGTGTTGAGGGATTGTGGTGTCTCGGACTCCATGAACCCTACTATGATTGAAGCACGTAAAGGTACCTCACGTAAGATTTATCATAGGACCTATATTACCTGGTGCGAGGCAGGGGGTTGGAACCCCCGCTCTTATATAGTGTCCAGAGTACTGATTTTTTGCAGCAAGGACTGGACAAGAACCTGGCGTTAAGTACGCTTAAGGGTCAGATTTCGGCCCATGGCGGTTCTTTTTCAATGGCCCTTGGCGTCTCATTCATTGATCCGTACATTTGTACAGGGGGTACGTCATGTGGCTCCTCGGATACGGTTGCCTCTGGCACCGTGGGATTTGAATCTGGTGCTTTCTGTGCTGCAGAAGCCACCATATGAAAAGATTAGGGACATTCCCTTGCGACTGTCACAGAAAGTGGCTTTTCTGGTTGCTGTCACATCCGCTAGGCGGGTGCCTGAGTTAGCAGCGTTATCCTGCAAGTCACCTTACTTGGTCCTTCACAAGGACAAGGCGGTTTTGCGACCTTCCCCTTCGTTTCTTCCGAAGGTTCTTTCTTCTTTTCATTTAAATGAGGATATTGTTCTTCCCTCATTGTGCCCGCACCCGTCGCATCCCAAAGAAGTTGAACTGCTTTCTTTGGATGTGGTGAGGGCTTTGCGGGTGTATTTGTTTTTTACAGCTTCTTTTTGGAAGTCTGATTCTTTATTTGCGCTGATGGAAGGGTCGCGCAAAGGCATGGCGGCCTCGTCGGCTACCATTTCTTGTTGGATCAGGAAGACCGTGACTCATGCATATGAGGTTCGGGGCAAGGTTCCCCCGTTTCCAGTCACGGCTCATTCCACCAGGGCAGTTAGTACTTCCTGGGCGTTTAGACACCAGTGTGTCTAAAAGTGTATTTTCTGATTTTCCTTTACAAATACGTGCAGCCACTGTCAACATTGTATAAACTGTATTTAGAATTAGAAAATACTATAAAAACAAACGCTGCAAAATTAATACTCAAAAATAAAAGTAGTAGCTAGTAGCGTGCCAACATCCCTAAGATCTCACACACACACACAATCTCACAAAAGTGAGTACACCCCTCACATTTCTGTAAATATTTTATTCTATCTTTTCATGTGACAACACGAAGAAATTACACTTTTCTACAATGTAAAGTAGTGAGTGTACAGCTTGTATAACAGTGTAAATTTGATGTACCTGCAAAATAACTCAGCACACAGCCATTAATGTCTAAGCTGCTGGCAACAAAAGTGAGTACACCCCTAAGTGAAATGTCCAAATTGGAACCAAAGTGTCAATATTTTGTGTGGCCACCATTATTTTCCAGCACTGCCTTAACCCTCTTGGGCATGGAGTTCACCAGAGCTTCACAGGTTGCCACTGGAGTCCTCTTCCACTGCTCCATGACAACATCACGGAGCTGGTGGGTGTGAGAGACCTTGCACTCCTCCACCTTCCGTTTGAAGATGCTCAATAGGGTTTAGGTCTGGAGAAAGGCTTGGCCAGTCCATCACCTTTTCCCTCAGCTTCTTTAGCAAGGCAGTGGTCGTCTTGGAGGTGTGTTTGGGGTCGTTATGTTTGAATACTGCCCTGCGGCTCAGTCTCCGAAGGGAGGGGATCATGCTCTGCTTCAGTATGTCACAGTATATGTTGGCATTCATGAGTGCTGAATGAACTGTAGCTCCCCAGTGCGGGCAGCACTTATGCAGGCCCAGACCATGACACTCCCACCACCATGCGTGACTGTAGGCAAGACACACTTGTCTTTGTACTTCTCACCTGGTTGCTGTCACACACACTTGACACCATCTTAACCAAGTATGTTTACCTTGGTCTCATCAGACCACAGGACATGGTTCCAGTAATCCATGTCCTTAGTCTGCTTGTCTTCAGCAAACTGTTTGCAGGCTTTCTTGTGCATCATCTTTAGAAGAGGCTGCATTCTGGGACGACAGCCATGCAGACCAATTTGATGCACTGTGTGGATTATGGTCTGAGCACTGACAGGCTGACCCCCCAACCCCAACCTCTGCAGCAGTGCTTGCAGCACTCATACGCCGATTTCCCAAAGACAACCTCTGGATATGACGCTGAGCACGTGCACTCAACCTCTTTGGTCGACCATGGCGAGGCCTGTTCTGAGTGGAACCTGTCCTGTTAAACTGCTGTATGGTCTAAGCCACTGTGCTGCAGCTCAGTTTCAGGGTCTTGACAATCTTCTTATAGCCTAGGCCATCTTAATGTACAGCAACAAATCTTTTTTTCAGATCCTCAGAGAGTTTTTTGCCATGAGGTGCCATGTTGAACTTCCAGTGACCAGTATATGGGAGTGAGGGCAATAACACCAAATTTAACACACCTGCTCCCCATTCACACCGGAGACCTTCTAACACTAACAAGCCACATGACACCGGGGAGGGAAAATGGCTAATTGGGCGTAATTTGGACATTTTCACTTGGGCTCTACTCACTTTTGTTGCCAGCAGTTTAGACATTAATGGCTGTGTGTTGAGTTTTGAGGGGACAGCAAATTTACACTGTTATACAAGCTGCACACCCACTACTTTACATTGTAGTAAAGTGTTGTTTTCTCTTCCGTTCACCGACAGACGCAGCAATTCTTATGACACATGGGGTTATGCTCATCCTACTAGGAGTAGTAAAACAAACAAAA
>BLSH010214583.1:374996-386295 GCA_018402905.1 Glandirana rugosa | reverse complement strand
TGCGGGTCCTGCATGATTGACGGGACCACCTTACTCGGCACTGACCTTTGCCCCCTTGGAATGGGGCTTAGGGTATACGTACTCAGTGCCAGAAGGCATAGGTTGCTCTGTGCCATCGACTGCTCCGGCGGTATGGAAACGCGCTGGGAAGGCAGTCGTTTTTATTTCTTAGTCTGAAGGCTTTCCTTCGACATCTTGAATTTACGTGGGCGTTCCGGGAGTGGTGTAGGTTTCTTACGTCGAGTTGAAGAAACCTTACACTACCCACGCCCGTGTTACTCCCCTCTTGTTATAGGAGTAAATTTACTTTCCTTCTTTGGTGGAAGCCTTCTTTGCTTCCCCTTCCAGCGTTTTGACGGAACAGGATACGGAAGACCGTGACTCATGCATATGGGATTCGGGGTAAGGTTCCCCCGTTTCCAGTCACGGCTCATTCCACCAGGGCAGTTAGTACGTCCTGGGCGTTTAGACACCAATCCTCGGTGTCTCAGGTGTGAAAAGCTGCTACTTGGGCCTCAGTGCACACGTTTACTAAGTTTTACAAAATTGATGTTGCAGCATCCTCAGATGCTGCTTTTGGCCGCAAGGTATTACAAGCGGCAGTATAGGCACGGTTAGCGCCGCCTGAGAGGGTGTTTTTCTGTTGGGTACAGTTGTTATGGTTTGCCCACCCCTCTTGATTGGCACTGCTTTGGGACGTCCCCATGTGTCATAAGAATTGCTGCGTCTGTCAGTGAACGGAAGAAAAAAAGGGATTTTTTGTATAACTTACCGTAAAATCCTTTTCTCTGAGTTCACTGACAGACGCAGCACCCACCCCTCTGCGTTGGTTTTGTACGGCTTGTTACAACTGGTGTGCTGTACAGAGCAGGGGGATTATATGCTAAGGTGAGGACGGCCCCCTGGGAGGGGCCAACCTACACTTTTTTTGTTTTGCCTAGGCTACTCCTAGTAGGATGAGCATAACCCCATGTGTCATAAGAATTGCTGCGTCTGTCAGTGAACTCAGAGAAAAGGATTTTACGGTAAGTTATACAAAATATCCCTTTTTTTCAGTGTGTCACATGAAAAGATGGAGTAAAAATATTTACAAAAATGTGAGGGGTGTACTCACTTATGTGAGATACTGTATATAATATATATATATATATATATATATATATATATATATAAAATACTGTATGTGTGTGTGTAGATAGATAGATCGATATAGAGAGAGAAAGACCACCCTCATATTGGGACTTTAGCGGCTATAGATCATTGTATGTATGAGATAGAAAATGGTTGAACATATATTAAAACCATTTTTTACAGATTCTTTTTTTTTATTACAAAACTATAAAAAAAACATACATGTTAAAAATGGTTTGGGTCATTTTTTTGGATACAATATACTCAGACAGGAGATCGCCAAACAGAAAATGACAATGGAAAACACTGTTGTAATTAATTATAATAAGTGCTAACACAGTGAGTCAAATACCTAATTGATTGCTGCTAGCATTTGATGTGTGTTCCTATACTAATTACAAGCAAACAGATCACAGTTGAGGATGGTTACCTTTAAGAGCTATTCAAACCCCTTTGTGTCAACGTTTGTGCATGTTATCAGGCCAAAATCACCAGGGTATGTAAACTTTTGATCAGGGTCATTTGGGTAGTTTCTATCTTGTTAAAAACCTTGTGAGCCGCTATAAAATACACCTATTTAGCTGCCGGCACTCCTGACATCCTCTAATGTGGACAAAACGTAAAAAAGATCAAAACTTGAGTGCAGCCCTCTGTCTACTTACTGATAATTATACATTCATATACAATTCATGTGCAAACATCCTCAAAGTTTGTGCAAATTAGTGCCTGTAAACAATATAACAAAGTGCTCATGTGCATAAATTATCCTGAGTCCCACTAAGATTAATGACACTCTCATTGTATTATAGTCCCACATTAGTGCAATAATATAATAATTCAATATAATGAAAAAAGAAAAAAAAAAAAGTCTAAAAGTGTCCTTGTGCTCATAAAGATATCAAAAAAATTCCAAAGTGCTCCAGAAATCAAGATATAAACGATAAATTCTTCAATCCACCACCTTCACTTCATGCTATAGAACACCTCCACCAGATACGCCCTCACTTTATGGGCGTGCAAAACATGCCTGTAGTATGCAACCTCTCAGATGCAGCTCAGATGGTAACTCCTCATCTCAGTTCCTCTTTACTATGGAAACCGCAGTCGCATCCACTGTTCAAAAGTGAGTAAAGGTAAGTCAGCGCAAATATCTCCTACTTACTACAAACAAAATCTATTTATAGAAGAATGTGTATCACCATAACAGAGGGTTTACACCTACTCCTCTATAATATGGTGGCTGCTAGCACAAACCTAGTGTTTCCACCTCACCAGAGACAAATGCAAATCAAAATAACGTGCAGCGCTACCAATTATAATGCCTAAAGCCTCGTACACACGGGACGACGATCGTATACAACAGGTCGTACGAACGACCGTTGTGTGCGAAATCGATCGTTCATACGCGCGATTAGAACAGCTGACATACGACGGTTGTACAACGGGAGTTGTATGAGCAAACTAGAAAACTTGGTCGTACCAACAAGCGGTCATACGACCGTTGTATCGTGTGTACAGAGAAGTTGCCGGAGTCGTGGCCATTTTGTGGTGGTTTTGGCCTCTGGTGATCGCTCGGCGCCCATTTTTGGTTGGTCTCCTGATGGGCGAATAGCATGTGTTTGGCGCTGTTTCCTCAGTCTGGACGGTGCGGTCGGCACGTGTGGGGGAGCTCCCAGCAGCAGTGAGGCAGATACCGCAGGCTTTTCAGCAAGTATAGCTGGCTTCTCCCTGGGGTGCTGGTAGCGGCGCAGTGCGGGTCCTCCTGTGCATTTCCGGGCCGCTGTGCATGGGCAGCTGAGGGGTGACCTTGTGGTTGGCGTGCGGCCTATAAGCCTCACAGGTGTTCCGGGGGGTGGCGCAATGGCGGCTGAACCGGGAGTGTCTGTCCCGGAAGTCTCCGAGGAGGCTCCAGCAATGCTGGGACCTCTAGTCCCACTAGACAAGCTGGCTTCAATTTTGGAAGAATTTCTCGCCCGGGTGGAACCGGTCCGTGGTAGGGGGGTGGCGAAGAAGCGTTCATCCCCTCCCCCATCCTCTGAGGGGGATTCGGAGCCGGAAGGGGGTTATGTGGTCACAGGGACCCCCGTGGATCTGTCAGATGGGGAATTGGACCCTTCTGACGGTGAGGAGGAGCAGGGGGCCACCGTAGCTCGTGAAAAGGCGTTGGTGGGCTCCCTGATGGCTGTAGTCCGCGAGACACTGCGTTTGGGCCAGGCTGGGACATCGCAGGAGGCGGCTTACACCTTTGGGTCCCATAGGCTGGCTCGGGCCCCCAAGGTTTTCCCTTATGTGCCATATTTGGATCATTTTGTCTACAAGGAGTGGCATCGTCCTCAGAATTCGTTTGCATTACCAAGACTTTTCTGTGCGCTATCCTTTTGAGGATAGCTTGTTGCAGAAGTGGGTGGCCCGCCTGAACAAGGCTACCATTATCCCAATGGAGGGTTCTCCATCATTTAAAAAATCCAGCCAACAGGAGGACGGAGGCGGTGTCCAAGACTATGTTCCTGGTGGCGGGGGCGGCCATGCGGCCGGTACTGGCGTCAGCGATGGTGTCGCAGTCGTTCACGGAGTGGGCGACAGTGTTGCACAAGGATTTGGGGGACCTCATGGTTACTTCGGAGTCGGTGCAGCTGGCTGGCCGGCTGGCGCAGGGTCTTAGATACCTCTGTGACGCGGCCTTGGACGTAGCTCCCATGCTGCCCAAATTGGCAGTTTTTGTGATTAGACAGCTGCTGTGGCTGAGGTGCTGGTCGGACGACCATGCGTCGAAAAAAGGCCTCACGGTCCTGCCGTTTCAGGGTGGTCGGCTGTTTGGGACTTCCTTGGATGAGATCATTAAGGATTTCATAGGGGGGAGAGTACTTTTCTTCCGGAACCCAAGCGGCCGGAGCAACGCCGAAAACAGGGTCCCTCTTTCTCTACCCAGAAGCTTTTTTTTCGTGCGCCCTGTACAGCTGGCGCAGGTGCTCGGTCTGGCAAGGCTGCCGCTGGGATCCAGAAGTGGCCTTGGCAGCGCAAGTCCGGGAAGGTGGAGGAGAAGCCCGCCTCCGCATGATGGGTTGCCCCCGCTCGACGCTCGGGTCGGGGGTCGGCTTCTGGGGTTCGCGGCCCGGTGGACCACCCGCATCTTTGGGTGCGAGAGGTGGTGTCATCCTGGTACAAGATAGTTGTGTACCCTACCCCCGGACAGGTTCTTCCCCCTCAAATCTGAGGCTCCCTCCGGGGCATCGGCAAGCTCTGTTTGGGGCTGTCCAGGCTCTGTTCGAGCAGGGGGTGATTGTCCCGGTCCCGCCTGCGTAACGGTTCCGCGGGTTTTATTCCAACCTCTTTGTGGTTCCAAAGAAGGACAGAGTCAGGACCTAAAGGCGCTCAATCACTTCGTGAAGGCACTCAAATTCCGGATGGAGTCAGTCCGTTCTTTCGTGGCTGCGCTGTGCCAGGGGGATTTCCTGGCTTCTCTGGACATCAGGGACGCGTACCTCCATGTTCCCATTTGTGTTCGACATCAGCGGTTCCTGCGTTTCGCGTGGGGGACCTCCACTACCAATTTGTGGCTCTCCCCTTCGGCCTAGCCTCCGCTCCGCGAGTCTGCACCAATCTGTTGGCTACGGTGCTGGCTCTGCTGAGGCAAAGGGCTATTGCTGTGGTGGCTTATCTAGACGATCTGCTCCGGAGGGCGGAGTCGGCTCCTGCCCTGGAGGACAACGTCTCAATCACCCTGGCCTCCCTGCTGGACTTCGGCTGGTTGATCAACCTTCAGAAGTCGACGCTGGTCCCATCGCGCCGCCTAGAATATCTGGGCCTGCTACTGGACACAGAGCAGGCGAGGGTGTTCTTGCCTCCCGGCCAAGTTGCTGACGCTGCAATCTGCGGTACGGGCTCTGCTGTCACGACTGTGGTCTTCCTTACGTTTTTGCATGCGGGTGTTGGGGCTCAGTGTCTGCCTTCAAGGCGGTACCGTATGCCCAGAGTCACACCCTGGCTCCTGCAGCGGGCGATTCTGCTGAAGTGGGACAAGTCTCCTTTGTCTCTGGATTGGATGATCAGGTTGGATCATCAGACCAGGGAGGCTCTTGACTGGTGGCTACGGACCCCTGCGTTGAGTCTTGGGAAGTCGTTTCTTCCCCTGGAGTGGTCGATTGTCACGACCGATGCCAGCCTAGCGGGCTGGGGAGGAGTCCTGGGGCGGCTGTCTGCCCAGGGCCGATGGTCATCGGAGGAGTCCCGCCTTCCGATCAACCGCGCTGGAACTGCGAGCGATCAGGCTCTGCCTCTCCCATTCTGAGAGGTTGCACGGTCGACCGGTTCGGGTGCAGTCGGACAAGCCATAGAGGTGGTGTATGTAAACCATCAGGGCGGCACAAAGACTGTGGCAGCAGCCACGGAAGCGGCCCACATCTTGAGGTGGGCAGAGCTTCATGTGCTGGCCATCTCCGACGTTTACATTCCGGGCGTAGAAAATTGGCAGCCGTACTTTCCCAGTTGCCAGACTCTGGATCAGGGAGAGTGGTCGCTGCATCCAGAAGTGTTCCGTCAGATCTGCCAGAGGTTGGGCACGCCAGACGTGGACCTGCTGGCATCCCGGTTCAATCGCAAGGTGCAAACCTTTGTGTGCAGAGCAAGGGATCCGTTGGCGGACGCCGTGGACGCCCTTGTGGCTCCATGGTCTCGGTACCGGCTCCTTTACGCCTTTCTCTCCTCTCAAGCTTTCTCCGCACTTGTTGCGCAGGATAGAAGTGGAGGGGATTCCGGCTATCCTGGTGGCTCCGGATTGGCCTCAACATCCTTGGTACACTGACGTGGTACGGATGGTAATGGATTTTCCCTGGCGGCTTCCGGTACGCGAAGATCTGCTGTCGCAGGGGCCCATCCTGCACCCTGCTTTACACTCGCTGGCTTTGACGGCCTGGCTATTGAATCCCAGGTATTGAGGGATAGGGGGGTCTCTGAGTCGGTGATCCACACCATGCTTAAAGCATGTAAGTCCACGTCACGCAACATTTATCACCGCACCTGGAAGGCTTGTATTGCTTGATGCGAGGCTGGGGGGTGGAACCCCCGTTCCTTTTCAGTGGCTCGTGTGCTGGCCTTTCTTCAGCAAGGCCTGGATCAAAAACTGGCATTGAGTACCCTCAAGGGGCAGATTTCTGCCCTAGCGATTCTTTTTCAGCATCCCTTAGCGACGCACTCTTTGATTCGTAAGTTTGTACAGGGGGTACATCATGTGGCCCCTCAGGTGCGGTCGCCCCTGGCGCCGTGGGATCTGAACCTGGTACTTTCAGTACTGCAGAAGCCACCATATGAAAAGATCAGAGACATTTCTTTGCTGTTGCTCTCGCAAAAGGTGGCCATCACATCCGCCTGGCAGGTGTCTGAGTTGGCGGCTTTGTCTTGTAGGTCTCCCTACTTGGTCCTGCATAAGGACAAGGCGGTGCTGCGCCCATATCCTTCGTTTCTACCTAAGGTGGTTTACTCTTTTCACATTAATGAGGACATTGTCCTTCCTTCTTTGTGTCCGTGCCCGTCACATCCTAGGGAGGTTGTTTTGCACTCCTTGTATGTGGTTAGGGCTCTGCAGGTGTATTTGACAGCCACGGCCTCCATTCGGAGGTCGGACACGCTGTTTGTGGTGGCGGATGGACCTCGCAAAGTACTGGCGGCCTCGTCGGCCACTGTCTCTCATTGGATCAGATAGACTGTGACCCGTGCGTATGAGGTTCGGGGTCGAGAACCCCCTTTTCTGGTCACGGCTCATTCCACCTGGGCGATTAGTACTTCCTGGGTTTTCCGACACCAAGCGTCGGTGTCTCAGGTATGCAAGGCTGCCACTTGGACCTCTGTGCACACCTTTGCTAAGTTTTACAAATTTGATGTGTCAGCATCTGTGGATGCTGTTTTTGGCCGCAAAGTTTTGCAGGCGGCGGTGTAGGCGCGTCTGGCGCCTCCCGGAGAGTTTTCCGTTGGGTACGGTTATTGTATTACCCACCCCTCTTTGGTTGACACTGCTTTGGGACATCCCCACATGTCAAGAATAAGAGGCTGCATCTGTCAATTAACAAAAGAGAAAATAGGATTTTTTGACTTTCCGTAAAATCCTTCATTACAGACGCAGCACCCACCCCTCTGTGTTCTGAGTTTGTACTGATTGTTATGAACTGAAGTGCTAGCAGGGCGGTGGGGGTTATGCAGACTGAGAACTGCCCCCTGGGAGGGGCTAGCTTGCTTTTTGTCTGAACTATGTTCTGCCTAGTCTACTCCTGGTAAAAGGTGCATACCCCACATGTCAAGAATAAGAGGCTGCGTCCGTCAATGAACTCAGAGAAAAGGATTTTATGGCAAGTCAAAAAATCCTGTTTTTTGTGTGTTATCATTCATATTCTCTGAAAAATAGCCAAGAAATCATAAATTCTGCCAGGGTATGTAAGCTTATGAGCACATCTGTATATTCCATAGTTCAACCACATTGTAACATACCTGGTGGTGGCGCCTGAAGCATTGAGGAAGTGCTCTCTTACAGCCCTGGCTTTGGAGTCCCTGGTAAGGTGACAGGGAACGCCAGAGCTTATAATGGTGTCAGTGCTTGGAAAGGCTCTTGCTGGCAGGTGCTTGCATGCGTCTGGAACGTAGGGATAAAATGACCTGACACGCTGGTAAAGAAATATGAGCCAGTAAAGGATACAGATAGGCTGGTGTGGATGCAGGATAGGCACAAGGTAGAGTCGGACAGCCCAGGTCAGCAACCAGCGAGCAGATCAGGTTTAGATGGCAATTTGGAGAGTTGGCAGGAAAAAGACCAGAGTCGGTAACAGCAGAGTGGATGAGCAGAAGGCGCAGGTAGAAGAATATTCCAAGGGCAAGCCAGGGGTTGCTACAGGCAGCGTTCAGGCAGAGTCGGGGGCTGGATCAGGTCGGCAACAGTAGAACAACAGGAACTGATAACCGGAACACAGGAAGCGTAATAGACCTAACGGCACTGACACACTGCAGTTTAAATGGCCCCTCTGGCGCCAATGCGCACACTCGCACGTGTATGTGCACCAGCTCTCTGGCCACAGGTCCGATTTCTCAGGCTTGTTTGTGTACACAAATGTTCCTTTCCTGACACCTATGCCTTGGCCCCATTCAACAAAGCTGACATGTCCCTGTAAGTGGCCTAGTTGGCCCGGTAAGGCAAATGGATGTGGGAAATCCCAGTCACGGGCAGGTTCCCCTCAGCATGTAGGCTCACCCCCACCCGTTTCCAGGACGAAGGTTGTCTTGGCTTGTTCACGGGACCTTGATCCTTCCTCATTATTGTGAGTGGGTCTGGGACTTGATTGTGTCCTGCTGCAGCATAAAATTTCTGACATTTCAGCCGAAAGAAAAGATTCCTTCTCGCCTTAGCCTCCCCCTCCCTGCTTGCAAGCTTTGTATAGGGCAGTGCTGGATATGTTTTTCCAAGAAGTGGTTGGGATGTTCTTGGGGGCACTCCACCAATCTGTTCACCTTTTTCATAGATGGTCAGGGTTCTCCCGCTCCTGGACCTCTGGGTCTTGAATAAGGATGGGCTCAGGCGTGTTCGCAACTGCCCGGGCCCGTCAGGAATTTATCACTGGCAGTGAGACATTTCCCGATGCATGGCTGCAGTGATCAGGAAATGTTTCACTGCCTGTGTAGCCTTCCTGGTGGGATTGGGCACGTGCAGTTGCGAACACGCTCAAGCTCATCCTTAGTCCTGAACTGCCTTGTGTGTTGCATCAGTTCACGCTGGAATCCACCCGTTTAGTGTCTCCCTTTTCACACTATTACCAAGGTGTTGCTCTGATCCTGGCATTGCTGAGACAACAAGGGATTTCCATAATTTGGTTACCTGGACATCTTTCTGCGATGAGCTGAGGTTCACTCTGCGCCTATTGGAGATCGCAGTGCGCACTCTGCAGGACTTTGGATGGGACCTGCATCCACTGTCAAGGAGATTGATCTCTCTGGATCTTATCCTTGCTTTGGCGCATGCCAGGGTATTCTTCCCGATAGGCAAGTTTTATATGCTCAGACTGAGGTCCAGCTGTTCTTGTCCTGCAGGGTCTTTTTTCCCGGTGGTCATGTGTGCTGGTCCTGGGTCTCTTGGTTTCCACCTTCAAGGCAGTCCCATATGCACGGTCCCCTATGTGGGTTTTGCAGAGGGCCTTCCTCGCAAACTAGGATAAATCTTCCTCTTCCTTGGTGAACCTGACTGTCTAGGTTGATAGTCCAGGACCTCTCTCCAATGGTGGCTTCGATTGCCCTCCCTAGAGGCCCGGGTGCCCCTCTCCTTCTCTGGATGGTAGTCATGGTGGGTAACAGCCTATCCAGCTGGGGTTGAGTCCTGGGTTTGTGTTTAGCATAGGGTTGCTTGATGAGGCTTGGCTGCCGGCCAAAGTCCTGGAGCCGTGCGCATGCGAGCCGCGTCTAGGGTGCTTGACAGTCCTTCTCCGTGGATGCCCGTTCGGGATCACATCAGACATTGCCACCGTAGTGGCTTTCATCACCTGCAGGTTGGCAAGAGGAATGCGGCAGCAGCGCTGCAGGTTTCCCGCCTTTGGCACGCGGATATCTCTTCCATGCTGGATCGGGTGGGGGGGGGTCCCTACACAGAAGTGTTGCATCAGATCTGCCAGCGTTGGAGGGCCCTGGACATTGCCCTCCTTATATCTCGCTTCAATGGGAAGGTACTGAGGTTCATGGCGAGAGTGAGGGTCAGATGCTATGGATGCACTGGGGGGGTCGGTATCACCTCGTTTATGCTCTTCCTCCTCCCAAGTTTTATTCCCTTCTGGTGCGCAGTATGTTGGCAGTAGGGGTTTTAAGCCTTCTGGGGGCTCCAGTCTGGCCTCATTGGCATGGTGCAGCTCATCATTGGCGCCCCTTGGCAGCTGCCACTTTGACAGGACCCTCTGTTCCCACAGGTGTCCAGTCTCCCTGCTTTACTGTGTCTGGTTTTGACGTCTTAGCCTTTGTAATCATGGTTGTAAGAGATGGGGATTTTTGGATTTTGTGATCTCTACCGTGCAGTTGCCTTGCAAGTCTATTTCTCAGGAGCCACCAACTCATTGCTTTGTGTTTTCAGCCAAGGGGTTCAGGTGTCTGCCGTTAGAGGGGGTACCTCTCTCCCCTGTTGGGGCATGCCCATTTAGGCCATTGGTGCCACTTAGGCGTTCCAATGTTAGGCGCCTGTGTCTCCGATTGCAAGGTAGCTACCTTATTGTCAGGGCATACTTTTGTCCTCTTTTACAGAATTGATGTATCTGCTTCTTTGGATGCTTGTTTGGCCACAGGGTTCTGCCGGCCACTTTTTTTTTTGAGAATTTTATTAATAGAACAAACATTATTTAACCACTTCAGCACCTGAAGGATTTCCCACTTTAGGACCAGAGCACTTTTTGCGATTCGGCACTGCGCCGCTTTAACTGACAATTGTGCGGTCGTGCGACGTTGTACCCAAAGTAAATTTGTGTCCTTTTTTTCCCACAAATAGAGCTTTCTTTTGGTGGTATTTGATCACCTCTGTGTCATTTCTGATCGCCGCTATAAACAAAAGAGCGACAATTTTGCAAAAAAAAAAAAACAAAAAAAAAACAAATTTCTTACTTTTTGCTAAAGTTCAAATGCAAAAAAAAAAAAAAAAAATATTTTTCCCATCAGTTTTGGGCCATTTATATTCTTCCTCATATTTTTGGTAAAAAAAATCCCAATCGGCGTTTATTGATTGGTTTGCGCAAAAGTTGCCGTGTTTACGGATGATGAGATTTAATTTCTGGGGTTTTTATTTTTTACTAGTAATGGTGGCGATCTGCGATTTTAGCGGTACTGCAATATTGCAGCGGACATGGCGGACCATTTTGACACTTTTTTGGGACCATTGGCATTTATACAGCGATCAGTGCTATAAAACTGCACTGATTACTGTGTAAATGCCATTGGCAGTGAAGGGGTTAACCTGCAGGGGGGGCTCTAAGGGTTAACTGTGTTCCCTGGGCGTGTTCTAGCTGTATGTGGGCTGGCCTGGCTGGGGGAAATGAGTGAACACAGCTACCATATACAGGAAGCCTGTGATCACAGCCCTTTCCCCTCTAACAGAACGGAGATCCGTGTTTACTTACACGGACCACCGTTCTTTCACTGCGGGGGGGGGGGGGGGGGGGGACCA
>BLSH010214583.1:352242-366925 GCA_018402905.1 Glandirana rugosa | reverse complement strand
AAGATCTGTACCCAAAGGACCGTAACTAATCTCATCCATCCCGACTTATACTTTACGGAGATAGAAAATCCTGAGTCCTAAGTTATCGGTGTGGCAATTAAATCGTTCGCATTTCATCCCATCTTATACCCAGGAACTCTGTCATTTAGGCCTGCCATACCTTCGTGGGTACCTAAAGGATAACGATTGGAGTGCCAGAGACTTATGGTACAAGAGGACCCGGTGATCCTAGTGACCAGAGGGAAGGAGCGTAAAGAACGACTCGTTAACGCCTTCTTGGACATGACCTCTTTTACGTATTTAATCCCTTATGACTAGGGTGGGAGAACATGGTATTCAGAGACCGTGAGGTTAGCAATAGGAAATCCATGGGTGCTTCCATACCGTCCGGATTTACTGTCTCAAGGACCCATATTCTACCCTACTTTACGCTTGCTAAATTAACGGTGTGGCTATTGAATCCTGAGTCCTAAAAGATAGAGGCATTTCATATTCAGCCCTACCTACTCTAATCAATGCCAGGAAACCCATGTCTAGAAAGATTTACTACAGGGATTGGAAGGCATACATATCTTGGTGTGAATCCAAGAAATGGCCTCCTTGCAAGTATTCTATTGGGAGGATTCTAGAGTTCCTACAATTAGGAGTAAGCCTGAATCTGTCCTTAGGAACAATTAAGGGTCAGATATCGGCATTGTGGGTGTTTTTTCAAAGGCCGATTGCATCACACTCCTTGGTGCGAACATTTATTAAAGGGGCTATGCGGCTGATTCCTCCAGTAAAGCAGCTCTTACCCTCTTGGGATCTGAATATGGTGCTGTCTGCACTACAGAAGCAGCCCTTTGAGCCTATTACGCAGATTCCTTTAGTCCTCTTATTGAGGAAGTTGTTTTTTTTTGGTCGCTATGACTTCAGCAAGACGAGTGTCTGAATTGGCTGCTCTGTCTTGTAGGGAACCTTTCTTGGTTGTACACCAGGATAAGGTAGTCATGCGGCCTTGGCAGGACTTTTTGCCAAAAGTGGTTTCCAGGTTTCATCTGAACCAGGATATTATTTTGCCCTCCTTTTTTCCCAAGTCCAGTGACTCCTGAGGAAAAATTACTACATACACTTGATGTAGTTAGGGCAGTTAAAGTTTATTTAAAAATGTCAGCTCCTATTAGGAAGACTGACTCCTTTTTTGTTGTGACGGAAGGCCTGAAGAAGAGTTAGGCAGCAACTAGCTGAACTATTGCTAGGTGGCTCAGCCAGATCATTAGCCAGGCATATGGGCTAAAGGGTAAGGTTACACCTTTTGGTTTGGTTCTACCAGGTGGATGTTAGGGCCCAGGAGGATACTGCGTTTGGTCGCAGTTTGCTGCAGGCAGCAGTCTAGGTCCTTTGTCCAAGGTGGGCTTAGGATTACTGTATTCCCTCCCCTTAAGGGATATTGCTTTGCGACATCCCAGCAGTAATGAATGAACACACTGTGTTCC
Source organism: Glandirana rugosa (assembly GCA_018402905.1). NCBI lineage: Eukaryota > Metazoa > Chordata > Amphibia > Anura > Ranidae > Glandirana > Glandirana rugosa. The sequence continues at coordinate 365,450 of BLSH010214583.1, read as the reverse complement.
GTGATGTACGATAAAGAAATACGGATTTTTAATACAGCTTACCTGTAAAATCCTTTTTTTGGAGTACATCATGGGACACAGAGATTCCCTCCCCTCTTCTTTCTGGGATTCTTATTGCTTGCTTCAAAAACTGAGGTAATCCCGGAGGGGGAGGGGTTATAAAAGGGGAACTTCTGGTCTGTTGGTTGCCAGTGTCCATTCACCTGAAGGTAGCGTATAACCCAGGAGTAATGAATTGACACTCTGTGTCCCGTGATGTACTCCAAGAAAATGATTTTACAGGTAAGCTGTATTAAAAATCCATATTTTCACAAATTCTGCTGCTTTAGTGGTTTTAGATCTTTTTGTCAGATGTTACTGGGGTATACTGAAGTATAATTAGAAGCATTTCATAAGTGTCAAAGGCTTTTATTGACAATTTATATTCCGTTTATGCAAAGAGTCAATATTCACCCTGGCATGCTGTCAATCAACTTATGGACCATATCCTGATTGATGACAGCCCTTTCTTGCATAATCAATGCTTGGAGTTTGTCAGAATTTGTGGAGTTTTTTTGTTCACCCACCTCCTTGAGGATTGACCAAGTTCTCAATGGAATTAAGATCTGGGGAGTTTCCTGGCCATGGACCCAAAATTTTGATGTTTTGTTCCCCAAGCCACTTAGACCCCTTTCACACTGAGGCGCTTTACAGAGGCAGTTTAGCTAAAAAAAATTGCGCCTGTAAAGTGCCTCAGAAATCCCTCCCCATCCACTCCAATGTGAAAGCGGGAGTGCTTTCACACTGGGGCGGTGCGCTTGCAGGACGTTACAAAAAGTCCTGCAAGCCGCATCTTTGGTGCGGTGAGTGGTGATATACCGCTCCTTGACCGCCCCTGCCCATTGAAAACAATGGGGTAGCGCTTCCGAAGCGGCTGCACACCGCCTCGGTAGCACGGAGCGCCGGCACTTTTAACCCTGTTTTAACCCCTTGGGGGTTAAAAGCGCACCGCTCCTACCACCCCCAGTGTGAAAGTGCCCTTAGTTATCACTTTTTCCTTATGGCAAGGTGCACCATCATGCTGGAAAAGGCATTGTTCGTCACCAAACTGTTTTTGAATGGTTGGGAGAAGTTGCTCTCGAAGGATGTTTTTGTACCATTGTAACATAGTTTCCTATGGTACACGTTCACATCTATGCATTTTTCAGCCAGTGCGTTTTTGAAAAGGGTTGGGGACTTTTCCCACAGCAGATTGCGTTTGGCATGTAATGGACTTCAATGGTGCCGCAACAGAAACTCAAGTGTTGCTTATTTGATGCTTTTTTTAATGTGTTTTGTTTTGTGTTTTTTTTTTTTCCCTTTCAAAATACTGTATATAGCTTTTTGCTAAGGAGCAGGCTGGGAAGCTGGTCGCTGCCTCCTTAACCAATGAGTCATCAGCTGTCAGCGGGGTTCCCTGCTGACAGCTAAATGTAAAAAAAAAAATGATTGCTGGCTAAAAAAATTAGAGGGGAAAAAATGGCATGCAGCCCCCCCCAATGCATACTAGGTTCCTGGATCCTCCTACCTCACCCTATGTAAATGAGTATGGAGTACATTGCTTCTGTACCCATTCACCAAAAAAAGGCAGTGCGGTGTTTGACAAGTCCTTTATTAGCCACTTGCCGATTGCCTCGCGACTATAAGCTGCGACAGCGTAATGCTGTCCCGCGAATCGCCGAACGCTCCCTGAGCGGGGTCGCGCATTGGGCACACTCTATATCCGCCGGCGACCCGCAATGACTTGTGACAGCCAGAACGATGTAAACACGGCGGTTTCCCGTTCTGACAGGCGGCATGTCAGAGATATACTGATCCCAGTACTCGGGATCAGTTAGATCTCTGGTGCCCCCTGCAGCCCAGCCCCCATACGGTTAGAACACACACAGGGAACACAGTTAACCCCTAAAGCGCCCACTGCAGGTTAACCCCTTCCCTGCCAATGGCATTTATACAGTAATCAGTGGATATTTAAATTTCTGATCGCTGTATAAATGTCATTGGTCCCAAAATAGTGTCAAAAATGTCCGACTAGTCTGCCCCAATATCAGAGTCCCAATAAAAATCGCAGATCGCCATCATTACTAGTAAAAAAAAAAAAAAAAAAAAAAATTGTAAAAACCCTAGAAATGAATTCTCATGGTTTGTAAACGCAGCAACTTTTGTGCAAACCAATCAGTAAACGCCAATTGCGATTTATTTTTTACCTAAAATATGAGGACGCATATAAATCGGACAAAACCACTGAATAGATTTTATATATATATATATATATATATATATATATATCTCTTTTTTTTTTTTTGGATATGTATTTTAGCAAAAAGTAAAAAATATATTGTTTTTTATTTTTAAATTGTTGCTTTTTTTTTTGTTAATAGCGGTGATCAGAAGTGACGCAGAGGGGAACAAATACCACCAAAAGAAAGCTCTATTTGTGGGAAAAGAAGGGCGTCAATTTTGTTTTGGGTACAACTTCGCGTGACCGTGCAATTGTCAGTTAAAGCGACGCAGTGCCGAATCGCAAAAAGTGCTCTGGTCCTACAGTGGGAAATCCTTCCGGTCCTTAAGTGGTTAAGGAAGTGACGGCCCCGTTCCTTAACCATCAATAATTCTACTTGAATATCAGCGCGCTATATGATCACCTCTATTGTGAATAAAATATTGTGTCAATACTGCTGCTGCTTTAAAATATATAACATCAAAAAATGAAAGCTACAAATGAATTTTCAGCAGCGCCAACAAACTGTCATAATAAAATGCATGAGTAACTAGTGCAAAAATGATTAGTGCAATCATATCAAAAACAAAAAGATCTCAACAAAACAAAGTCAACTACTGAATGGATGAAGTGCTAGTGCTCAAGCATAGTCCCATGTGTGGATCCTTAATCATGAAGATATTAGCAGCCACCAAACTTCCTCCACCAATGTCACCACGTGATGGACGTGTACACACACTGAGGCTCACCAGACGGATGTTGACTTAATGCACTTCCAAAATCCTGTGAGATCCACTGCCACTTCTATGTCCCCCTCAGGACATCTCATGTTTTTTGCTCTTCCCTGTTTTATTTACTGGTCCTGAGGGGGACATAGAAATGGCAGGGGATCTCACAGGATTTTGGAAGTGGATTGAGTCAACATCCGTCTGGTGAGCCTCAGTGTGTGTACACGTCCATCACGTGGTGACATTGATGGAGGAAGTTTTGTGGCTGTTAATATCTTTATGATTAAGGATCCACACATGGGACTATGCTTGAGCACTAGCACTTTATCCATTCAGTAGTGGACTTTATGTTTTGTTGTTGAGATCTTTTTGTTTTTTATATGATTGCACTAATCATTTTTGCACTAATTAATTTGCACTAATTACTCATGCACTTTATTATGAGAGTTTGTTGGCGCTGCTGAAAATTCATTTGTAGTTTTCATTTTTTGATGAACAACCAATAATTGCCTGCATCTTTTCTTTACATTTTCAGTTGTTAGCGGGAATTCCCGCTGACAACTGGAAGAACAGAGACCAAAGGTATCGGTTTCTGGTATTGGGGCATTTTTCATGAGTGCTGATACTCGGAAAATGCCCAGTATCGGTACCAATACCAGTATCCGTATCCGGGCAACCCTAGTTTGCAGTTTGCAAGAAACCATGTGGAAGAAGGTGCTCTGGTCAGATGAGACCAAAATTGAACTTTTTGGGCTAAAGGCAAAATGCTCTGTGTAGCGGAAAACTAACACTGCACATCACCCTGAACACACCATCCCCACCGTGAAACATGGTCATGGCAGCATCATGTTGTGGGGATGCTTTTCTTCAGCAGTGACAGGGAAGCTGGTCAGTTGATGAGATGGGTGGAGCCAAACGCAGGGCAATCTTAGTAGAAAACCTTTTAGAGTCTGCAAAAGACTTGAGACAAGGGCGGAGGTTAACCTTTCAGCAGGACAACAACTCTAAACATACAGCCAGTGCTACAATGTAATGGTTTAGATCAAAGCATATTCATGTGTTAGAATGGCCCATTCAAAGTCCAGACCTAAATCCAACTGAGAATCTGTGGCAAAACTTGAAAATTGCTGTTCACAGATGCTCGCCATCCAATCTGACAGAGCTTGAGCTATTTTGCAAAGAAGAATGGGAAACAATTTCAGTCTCTAGATGTGCAAAGCGGGTAGAGACATACCCAAAAAGACTTGCAGCTGTAATTTCAGCAAAAGGTGGTTCTACGAAGTATTGACTCAGGGGGGCGGAATACAAATGCACGCTACACTTTTCAGATATTTGTTTGTAAAAAATGGGGAAAAACGTTTATCATTTTCCTTCCACTTCACAATTATGTGCCACTTTGTGTTGGTCTATCACATAAAATCCCAATATAATACATAAACCTTTTTGGTTGTAACATGACAAAATGTGGAAAATTTTGAAGGGGTATGAATACTTTTTCAAAGCACTGTATGTTTTATGTGGCCATGTGGTGAAGTCGTCTTCACAGCAATTGAACCTCTCTCCTTGAAGTTCTTAATGATCCAATAAATGGTTGATTTAGGTGCAATCTTAGTAGAAGCAATATCCTTGCCTGTGAATCCCTTTTTGTGCAAAGCAATGATGACGGCACGTTTCATTGCATGTAACCATGGTTAACAGAGGAAGAACAATGATTTCAAGCACCACCCTCATTTTAAAGCTTCCACTCTGTTATTCTAACTCAATCAGCATTACAGATTGATTTCCAGCCTTGCCCTCGTCAACACTGACACCTGTGTTAACGAGACAATCACTGACAGGTCAGCTGGTCCTTTTGTGGCAGGCCTAAAATGCAGTGGAAATGTTTTTTTGGTGATGAGGATCATTTTCTTTTTTTTTTTTTTTTTTTTTACCCAATTAATAATTTTTTATTGTGTATAGAAAAGGCATAGGTTATACAAATACAGTCATAATTCAAGTATAGAAAGCAAAAATCCTGACTGTGAACATATCAGTATTAAGGCTAGACTAAGTTAATTAACCAAGGGTTATCACATAGTTCTGCATATGCCATATAGGTACTCGGAGCTTGGATACCTCGCGTGTCAGCTAGAAAAATGCCCTCTCTGGGGTAAAAGCATGTTCATTCCGGATAGTGAACTATGGTTTGTAGACTTCTACCCAACATAATGACTGAGTTGCATCAGCCTAAACTATCTTAGAAGAGAAAAAGAAGGAAAGGAGAAGTAGCCCCCAGTGAACTAGAGCGAACCCTGAGGAATGTGCAGTGGATAGAGAAAAGATATATGGAAAAGAGAGTGGGAAGATAAGTAACAAGAGAAAAGTATCTGTCTCACCAATCTCCCATGATGCGGTCACAGTGCGTCCTCCATACGATGCCACACGCCCCATATCCCGTCGTGTGCCTCCAGCCTAGCCTGCATTCTAGCCGTCATATACTCCATTAGTTCAACATCTTTTATCCTGGCGTACAGGGCTTCAGCAATGGGGGGGGGGGACTCTTTTTTTCTTCCAATTTAGGGCAACTGAACAGCGGGCCGCCATAAGGATATATCTGAGTTTTCTTTGCTGCCTAGCCAACTTCAGCACTGACAGGCTAAAATGGAAGAACTTGGGGGAGTCGGGTACAGAGGTCCTAAACAGATTCTCCAAGAGCTCCCATACCATACGCCAGTACGGAGCCAACCCAGGACCGTTCCAGTAGATGTGAAGTAAAGTACTTCTGGCTCCTCTGCACCGCCAGCAGCGGTCCGAGCTAGATGGATAGATGGCATGGAGTCTATCCAACGTCATGTACCAAGTGTAAATAATTTTGTAAGCATTTTCCTTATACAGGTTGCAATTAGAGTTCTTGGCAGCATGAGACCATACCGCTCTCCATGCCTCTATAGGGATTTCCTCTCCTAGCATCCACTCCCACCTTCTCATGTGTGCATGTTTATTGTGCTCAAGCTGGGGAATCGTGTTGAGTATCCGATATATGTTGGAGATCTGCCCCCGCCCTATCAAGCCCTCCAGGACTATCGCCCCAAATGGTGGGGGGGGGGGATTGCAGGTTAGAAGTAATAGTCTGGGCAAAGTGCCGTATCTGGAGATAACCATAGAATTCCTTACGAGCCCGAACCTTTCTTGACTGTCTTAAAATGTTTGAAGTTTACGGGTGCAGGGATCGACTAAGTGGCCAAAGTGGAAGAGGTTTTTTGTGGCCTATGGTGCAGAAATCTGGTGTGTGAGGCCGGCTGGCAGTCTGGGGTTGTAGAGGAAGGAGGTCAATAATGGTTTATCAGATTGTAACCCATGATTCCGGGAGAGTTTAAGCCATAGCGATCTCAGGAGTGACATTGGGCCTAACAGTCTGCCCGCATCAACCCCCCCTCCCCATGCCCCACAGAAAATTATTTGGATGAACTGGTGCCATCCAAATTTTCTCTATTACCGTCCACTTATTGTAGGAGCGCTGAGGGAATGAGAGATCAGAGTTTGCAACTGGGCAGCTAGTAGTAGCGAATGAGGTTGGGGAAACTCAGCCCCCCATCACGCCTAGAGGCCTGCAGAACCGCCTGGGGGATCCTATGGCACTTATGGTTCCCAACAAAGCGCAATATATCTGTTTGTAGTTTACGAAGGGCTACGTAGGAAACCAGGACAGGGAGGGTCTGAAATAGATAAAGCAGCCTGGGGAAAATAACCATCTTTACGGAGGCTATACGTCCCAGCAATGAAATATGGTGACACTTCTATTTCTGCAGTAACTCCCTGATTGCCGTATATTGCGGGGGGAGGTTGGCCTGGTACAAGGCCTCATAGGGGGTGAGGAGGATCCCCAGGTATTTCAATGATTTCTCTTTCCAGTCAAATGGGAAATTAGCCTTCAAGTGATTTGCCTCAGTCAAGGGAATGTTAATGGGAAGGGCCTCGGATTTTGAAGAGTTGATTTTAAATCCCGACAGATGTCCATAGGACTTCAATTCTTTTTGCAGTTTAGGTAGGGATATCCTGGGTTGGGTAAGGATGATGTCATCTGCAAAGAGCGACTCCTTGAACTCCCTTCTGTGGACTGGAATGCCTCAGATATCCGAATTGTTACTAATATGGGCAGACTGGGGCTCTACGCAAATGGCAAATCGTGCCGGGGAAAGTGGGCACCCTTGGCGCTTGCCATTAGCCATCAGAAATGGGGAAGAAATGGCAAAGGGGGTCTTAAATTGAGACGTAGGGTGCTCATATAGATGTCTGACAGCCTGGAGGAATGGTCCCTGAAATCCCAGGGTGGCCGACAGGAACGGCCACCACAGGCGATCGAAAGCCTTTTCCGCGTCTAGGCTGAGTACGAGAGCGTCTCGACGGTCCCTGTTCGCCACTTCCACTAGATCTATGACCTTCCTGGTATTGTCCCCCGCCTGTCGTAAGGGGACAAACCCCACCTGGTCCTTATGTATCAATGAAGGGAGCACTAAGTTTAACCTATTGGAGAGTAGTTTAGTGAAAATTTTCAAAGAAAGAAGAATTCAAAAGGGCTATAGGACGGTAACTGGCACACAAGGATGGGTCCTTGTCTGGCTTTGGGTTTAATGTGAGATAGGAGCGCTGCATGTCCGTGGGCACTGGGGTTTGCCCCATAAATCCGTTAAACAGCCTGCACAAGTAACCCCAGGAGAAAAGCTTTATAATACTCATATGGTAGCCCATCTGGGCCGGGGGACTTATGGGACGGCAAATCTTTAATTGTCGCAGCGATTTCCTCCTCCGTTATTTCTGCATTAAGCGAAAGCAGGTCGGCGCGCTGAAGGCCAGGAACCCGACTGTCCAAGTATTTCCGCATCCTTTCCACCAGATCCGAAGATACAGGAGAATGGCGGGATACCAGGGTCATTGTAATAAGTCTGTATAAAACTCTCTAAACACTGTCGCTATATCCCGCGGATGGGACCTCAAGACTACACCCGATCCTTTATCTGGTGTGGGGTAGCTAGATGGGTTCGCTCCGCCAGTTTCCTGGCCAGGAGTGAGTGTGCCTTGTTACCCTTGTCATAGTAGGTCTGTTTTAGCCTAATCAAAGCCTTCTCGACTCAGCCTAGAGCTAGATCCCTAAGCGTTGTGCGCAGTCTCACAATTTGCCGGAGCGTGGGTAGGGAGGGACATGTCTGTAGCCTCTGCTCAAGGACCTTGAGATCCTTCTCAGCTTGCAGCTGTCACGTACCGGTATAGGAGGCTGAGGAGATGAGAGGGCTCCCCTTGCAGCTAAGTGCATGACACCCCTGGAGTTGGTGTCATGAGGTGTAATGCCCAAAGAAGCACAGGTCGCCTACAGATGGAGCTTCGGTGGCAGTTCCAGGTGAGGAAGTACTCTGGATGCACAGCAGGGGGATCCAAAGCTGATTTGGAAGTGCAAGTGGAGCTGTGGAGGTATCAGGCAAGATGCAGAGTCAAGGCCAGGCCATGGGTCAAACACATAAGGCAGTCCAATAAGGCAGGAAAAGTCCGTGGAGCAAGCCGGGATCAGAGCCAGGAGAGAGAGCAGGTCAAGGGAAGCCGGGTCGGTAACAGGTAATTTATTTTATTTTATTTTAGGTACTTATATAGCGCCGTCAATTTACGCAGCGCTTTACATATATATATTTTACATTCACATCAGTCCCTACCCTCAAGGAGCTTACAATCTAAAGTAATCAAGCACAGGAACACAGATCTCAGGAGCACAGGGTACTGAGCTGACGATAATCCAGCGATTAGTGACAGTCACTGGTGTCCTTTTATAGGCCGGTGCTTGTTGGTGATTGGTGCGCTTTGTGCGCCTTGCGGACGAATGTTTGTTAACAGGTGCCGTTTGCTACGGCGCCTGCGCGGGACCGCGCAGCCATCTTGGATACTGGAACCTTTGCCAGCTCTTCCACAAACTCTTCCCTAACAGCAGCCTAGTGGCCTGGGTGTCCCTTTTCATGGTCGAGGTGATAGCTATGCAGCGCCCCCTAAGGACCGCCTTGTGGGCCTCCCATAAAGTAGCGATTGGGGTGTCAGGAAGGTTATTTTCTGCAAAATATTGTTTAAGTGTGTCCTCCAATTCTGCTTTAGCTGGAAGGTGCTGAAGGAGAAAGGGGTTTAAGCGCCAGCTACACGGCCTGTGGTCAGGGAGCCCCAGGTCCAGTGTAAGCAGAACTAGAGCGTGGTCGGACCACGAGATCGGGAGTATTCGTGTGGAGCACACCGATCGAAGCGTTTTGTTATTAACGAAGAAATGGTCAATTAGTGTGTGTGTGTACGATGTGAAGTTGAATAGTAAGTGTACTGGCACGCTCCCAAGGTCTGCGGGGGGGGGGGTCCACTGGATCCCAATTCCAGGTGGTCTGCAGTACCCGATTGGACCAAATTGAAGTCTCCCCCTATGACCAGAAGGTCATGCGTCTGACGAAAGAGTTGAGCAAAGAGTCTGGTTAGAAAGTGTATTTGGTGGGCTGTCAGAGCATAAACCACACAGAACGTGACCTGGCCAGCGTGCCACATCCCCCGTATAACTATGTACCTCCCCAGGGGGTCAAGGTGGGTGTCGATGCAGGGAAACTGTGAAATAGTGTTGCCACCCCTGCCTTTTTCCGGGGGTTAAATGCTTGATATATTTGGGGGAATGCATGCGAGGCAAAAGCCAAGGAGTCCCCCTTTTCTCTTTCGTTCGTCGACAGGCACAGTGACTCTTAGGACTAAGTGGGTTATACTGCCCTCTTCAGGAGTTTACTAGGCAGAACAGGCAGTTCTAACAGCAAAAAAGAACAGTAACAGACACAGCCCATCCCAGGGGGCAGTCCCCACTGGCAGATAACCCCACACCCAGCTCTGCTAGCTCAGTTTTATTCTGCCTAGTGCAAGGAGTAGACCTAGGCTCTCTGTTGGGATCTGTGGTACCTCCACCAAAAAGCGCCCCTTGCCCCCCTCCTTCTGGGGAGGACTCGGACCCCGAGGAGGCTTCTCCTTTGCGGGGACCCCCCTTGAGCTGTTGGACAGCAAGATCCCAGACGCTCCTGATAGCGGGGAAAAGTCTGAGGCGTCCGCTGCTGCGCACGAGAAGGCTCTTGTAGACGCTCTGATCACCTCAGTGCGTGAGACCCTGCAACTGGAAGAAGCAGCGGGACCCTCTCTGAGGGTGCCCGTCCCTTCGGGTCACATAGACCCGGCCCCGCGGCCAAGGTTTTTCCGTATGTGGGTTTTTTCTGGATAAGTTGGTTTATAGAGACTGGGCTCGGACCCAGAGCTCCCTCCCCATTCTGAAGCGTTTTTGCTGTGAGTTATCACTTTGAGGATAGATTATTGAAGAAGTGGGATCACCTCCCGTGGTTGATTTCCCCCCCCCCCCCCCGTGTCCCACCTGAGTAAGGTGACCCCACCATCCCGGTGGAAGGCACGCCGTCCTTTAAGGACTCAGCTGACAGGAAGGCTTAAGCTTGGATCCGATTTGTTCTAACGGGTCTGCCTTGCGGCCGATTGTGGCCTCTGCGCTGGTGTCGCGAACGCTCACTGAGTGGGCGAGTTGTGCAAGACGCAGGCATCTCCTGAGTGTGTGGATCTTGCAGATCGCATGATCCAAGGGGCTCAGTATCTGTGCGATGCAGCCCTGGACGCAGCCCCCCGATATCCAAGGTGTCCGCGGTCTCGGTGGAGGCCCTGGCGGACTTGCCTTTCCAGCGGGGGGCGGCTCTTCGGTGACCCCTTGGATGAGATGATCAAAGATCTCATGGGAGGGAAGGGCTCCTTTCTCCCGGAGTCTAGGAGGAGTTCGGACTCCCGTCGCCGACAGGGTCCCTCCTTTCTGGCCCATGGGTGGCCTTTTCGTCCCTTCCGTTCCTCGGGCAAGGGCTCACAGTCCACCAAGCGGGTGGACAGAAGCATTCCTGGGCGCGTAATCGCCTCAAGCCAGAGGTCAAGGTCTCCTCCGCTTGAAGGGTTGCTCCCGCCCAGTGTTCGGGTGGGGGGCAGTCTCCTGTGGTTTGCAGACAGGTGGTCCTCTCGCATCTTGGACCGCTGGGTGCGCAAAGTGGTCTCCTCGGGGTACAGCATAGAATTCCGTTCCCGCCCCCCAGACAGGTTCTTTGCCCCCAACCTGCAGCTGCCTGCGGGCAGGCTGAGGGCCCTGTTCGGGGCTGTGCAGGACCTGCTGGGTCAAGGGGTGATTGTTCCCTTTCCACGGGCGGAACGTTCCCAAGGGTTTTATTCCAACCTTTTCATGGTTTTGAAGGAGGACGGGGTTCGTCCCTTCCTAGACTTGGGGGACCTCAACAAGTTTGTAGGGGTCCGCCGGTTTCGGATGGAGTCGGTCCGCTCGGTAGTGGCGGCCCTGCACCAGTCAAGGATGCGTAACCTGCATGTTCCATCTGCGCCCAGCACCAGCGCTTCCTGCGCTTGGCGAGGATCACTACCAGTTTGTGGCGGTGCTTTGGCTTTTCACCAAACTGCTGGCCCCGGTTCTGTCTCTGCTGAGACAGAGGGGCATCACGGTGGGTGGCGTATCTGGACGACCACCTCCTGCGAGCGAGGTCGGCTCCAGCGCTCAGGGACAATGTGACGATTACCCTACACACTCTGCAGAAGTTCGGATGGGTGATCAATCTCCCGGAGTCGGTTCTGATTCAGTCTCGCCGTTTTCCTTCCGCCAACCAAGCGGCGGACGCTTCAGTCGGCGGCTCGGTCCCTGCTATCCCAAAAATAGGCCTCGTTTTGCATGCGGGTCCTGGGCCTGGAGGTGGCCTACTTCGGGACGGTCCCTTATGCTCAGTACAACACCCGGGTTCTGCAACGGGAGATTCTGCTGAGATGGGACAGGTTCCCAGCTTCCCTGGATCGGGTGGTCAGGATAGTTCAAGTACGGCCTCGCTGCTCTGGTGGCTGCAGTCCCCGGCTCTTCGGTCAGGGAAGTCCTTCCTCCCCCTTCACTGGTTAGTGATCACGCCGGGCGCCAGCCTGACAGGCTGGGTTGGAGTCCTGGGGCTGCTCTCAGCCCGGGAACGGTGGTCTCCGGAGGAGTCTCGTCTCCCAATCAATGTCCTGGAATTGCCAGCGATTTGGTGCTGCCTTTCCCATTGGAGTCGAGGCTACACTGGCACTCTGTCCAGATTCTGTCGGACAATGCCACGGCTGTGGCGTACGTGAACCACCAGGGCAGGACGAGAAGCTCGGCTGTGGCTTCGGAGGTAGCTCCCGACCTGCGGTTGGCAGAAGGCCATGTTCCCGGCAATCTCTGCCATCCACATACCGGGTGTAGAAAATTGGCAGGCGGACTATCTCAGTCGTCAGCGCCTGGACCAGGGAGAGTGGTCCCTGCACGTGGAAGTGTTTTATCAGATTGTTTGAGATGGGGCGTCCCAGACGTGGACTTACTAGTGTCCCATCTCAATCGGAAGGTGAGGACCTTCGTGAGCAGGACAAGGGACCCCCTAGCAGTCGCGATAGATGTTCTTGTAGCTCCGTGGGCTCTATATCGGCTCATCTATGCCTTTCCTCCTCTGAATCTGCTTCCGCGCCTTCTCCGCAAAATAGAAGCGGAGGGTTTATCGACCATTCTGGTAGCTCCAGATTGGCCATGGTGTCCTTGGTACGCAGCCGTGGTATGGATGGTGGTGGACGTTCCCTGGCGGCTCCCGCTTCGTGAGGATATTCTGTCCCAGGGACCCATCCTGCATCCTGCTTTACCCTCTCTGGCTTTAACGGCCTGGCTATTGAATCCCAGGTGTTGAGGGATCGAGGGGTCTCGGACTCGGTGATTCCTACCATGTTGAAGGCTTGTAGGTCACTTCACCTACGGTTTACCACCGCACCCGGAAGGCTTACATCACCTGGTGCGAAGCTGGGGGGGTGGAACCCTCGTTCCTTCTCGGTGTCTCGGGTTCTTGCCTTCCTGCGCCGAAGACTTCATAGCTCTTCTGGTTTAGATCCAGGGTACCGCGGTTTCCGCTGGCATAGACCCCCCCCCCCCCACTGTACGGCTTGGGGGAAGTACTTTTGTGCTTAGTTACTTACACAGTGGTTTCCTGCGACTTTTTTTCTAGCGGTCTCGTCTTTGGACTGGGAACTATCACGAGTTGCGGTCAAAGACTAGCTCCGGGAAGACGTCCTTCCGTTCTTGGGCTCTGTGGCTCTTCCTTGCTCCCAAGGTGGGGGGGTCGAAGCGTGGTCCACTACATTCGGAAGGCCCACGCCACCATTTGGCATCCACTTCA
>BLSH010214583.1:338851-351509 GCA_018402905.1 Glandirana rugosa | reverse complement strand
CCTCATTTTTGGCACTGCTTTTGGACGTCCCACTTAGTCCTAAGAGTCGCTGTGCCTGTCGACTAACGAAAGAGAAAACGGGATTTTTTGACTTACCGTAAAATCCCTTTCTCTGAGTTTGTCGACAGGCACAGCACCCACCCCTCTGATGTTACACTGCTTGTTATGAACTGAGCTAGCAGAGCTTGGTGTGGTGTTATCTGCCAGTGGGGACTGCCCCCTGGGAGGGGCTGTGTCTGTTACTGTTCTTTTTTGCTGTTAGAACTGCCTGTTCTGCTTAGTAAACTCCTGAAGATGGCAGTATAACCCACTTTGTCCTAAGAGTCGCTGTGCCTGTCGACGAACTCAGAGAAAGGGATTTTACGGTAAGTCAAAAAAATACCGTTTTTAAGGTGCGTCTCCTGCACCAAGATGACCTCTGCCCCAGACTCCCGGAAACCCTCTTAGGGCCAAATGCTGTTTCCTGTTAGAATTGAGCCCATGTACATTTAGGGAAAGTATCTTCGCCATAGTAACCACAATACAGTCCTGGTATACTTATCTGGAGCGACCAAGGACCCAGCTTCCGTGTGCACGAATGGGGGGCAGCATCCACTGGATTCAACACCGCTGCGACCGCCTGGAGGGGGAGACCTGTAGAGAAGTTGAAAACAACAAAAGAAAGTGGAGGAAGAAGAAAGTGAGAGAAAGAGGTTAAGTTTAGTAGATATATTGAGGGAATAAACCTGCAATGCAACCAATCCCATGTGGCCCATGAAGATCCCTCTCAATGAAGTTCCCAAATATCCGCCCACCCAGGTGGACCGGGGGGACCACTGGGCCCAGAGGCATAAAAGGAGGGGCAGTCGTCCCCCGAGCCGACTGTCACTACAGGAACCATACGGGCAAGAAGCCCCGAACCCGGCCACTCTCAATACTCCAGGGTAGTGGGCCCGCAGGAATTCAAATGTCTCAATTTAGTGCATAAGGGGAAAACCATAAAGGGGGTGTAGAGAACAAGGAGAAGGAGACTAGCCAGATCTTATGGTGCTTATAGTACACAAACTACTATCCCACAGGTGAAAACTACAGTGGACCCAGGCTGAACTATGAGGTCCCTTAGTCACTCGCTCACTGCCAATAACACGTGATTGCATTACCCCCCAAGTGACCAATGCAAATTAATAACTGTTCTGAGTGTAGAACGGGGGTTATCTGGCCAGTCCAGCTTGTAGCAGAAGTCTATCCTTGTGACCAGTATGAAGCAGTAGGCCGAGGACCAGGAGGGAACAGAAAAAAAGGTGGGGGAAAGGAAAGGCTAGGCTCACTCTTGGTAAAGAATGAAGTCCAACAAACTGGTGGTTAAACCTGTGGGAATTCAACAAACATTAAACAGTCAGACATATCTGGCTAGGTACAAACTCAAGCAGGTTAGTCGGTTCTGTCGTTCCTGGGCTTGGTGGACTTACGGGTGGGCTCCGAGCCCCGGGGCCTCTTGTATGGTTGCACCTGTTGCCATACCATGGGTGGCGGAGGCGGGATGGATACCAAGTCCCATTCTGGGAGCTTCGGCTGCGGAGCCGGCATCTCGAGGATGTTGCAAAAAGTGTTGATGTCCTCCGGGTATCGCAGAGTAGCTGATTTGCCTTGGTTCTTTGCAGAGAGGTTGTAGGGGAATCCCCAGCGGTACACAATGTCTTTCTCCTGGAGGGAGTGGAGGAGCGGTTGGAGCAGCCTGCGTGTTTGGAGTCTGATCCAGGAGAGATCCGGAAAGATCTGAATCGGAGTGTTGTTGAACACTACTCTGCGTATAGAGCGGGCTTTGCGCATTATGCGTTCCTTCAAGGGGAAGAAGGTGACCTGGCAAATGTCATCCCAGGGCCTGGAGGCCGACTCCTTCGGACGACGGGCACGATGGGCTTGGTCCATTTCTATAGGTGTAGGGAGTTCCCCCAGAATGTCATTAAGCAAGGATTGCAAAGTATCCTGTAGGTCCTCCGGCCACTCGAGTTAAGGGAGTCCCCGCACCCTGATGTTGTTCCTGCGCCCCCTATTGTCCAAGTCCTCAAGATGGCGCTGCATATCTCTGAGCATAGTACAGTGGTCCGCACCCTGAACTTGGGTGTGGTGGACCGCCAATTTAGTTTCTTGGAGCTCTTCCTCCACAAATGCCACTCTATCCGCCAAGTGTTTAAAATTGGTGTGGAGCACTCGTATCTCCTTTCTGCATGTGGCTTTCACATCCTCCATTAACTGCTTGAAGTCTTCCTTGGTTGGAATGACCTGAAGATAGGCCAGCATGTAGGGTGGAAGAGGAGGGAGGTGATCCAATGTGGGGAGCGAATCGGGCTGGTCCTGGCTGGGCAGGGGCTGTGCGTTCCCCAGCTGGGGAGATACGTTGCGGAGAGTCCCAGGGCTTATACCACTGCGGGGTGCCCGGGGCGTTGGTGGTAGCATAGAAACATAGAAAAGTGACGGCAGAAAAAGACTGAGTAGTCCATCGAGTCTGCCCCTTTTTATTTATTTATTTATTTTTTTGTTTTCACATTAACCTTGTTGTCTGACTATAGATTTATGTTTATCCCAAGCGTGTTTGAAGCCATTTACTGTTGAATGTCTCACAACCTCTGTTGGTAGTTTATTCCAATCATCAACCACCCTTTCAGTAAAATAATACTTTCTAAGATTAGTTTTGAACTAGCCTGCAGTTAGTTTGAGGTCATGTCCCCGTGTTCTTGATTTTGGTTTCATATTGAAAAGACTGCCCTCCTGAACCTTATTTACCCCTTGATGTATTTAAAGGTTTCAATCATGTCTCCCCTCTCCCTTCTTTCCTCCAGACTATACATATTAAGTTCCTGAAGTCGCTCTTGATGTGTTTTATCCCCCAGACCTTTCACCATTTTTGTTACCCATCTCTGGACTCGTTCCATCTTATCAATATCTTTTTGTAAATCTTTTTGTAACTGAGGTCTCCAGAACTGGACATAGTATTCTAAGTGAGGTCTCACTAAAGATCTATATAGAGGAATCAGAACCTCCCTCCTGCTGGTGATCCCTCTACTGATACATCCCAGAATTTTATTTGCTTTTCCCACTGTCTGGTCACACTGTTTGCTCATTTTGCAATCATCTGAAATAAGCACCCCCAAATCTTTTTCTTCTGTAGTGCTGGCTTACACTGTACCCCCAATGCTGTACTCTCTAAGGGGATTGTTTTTCCCTAGATGCATTATTTTACATTTATAAATATTGAACTGCAGTCTTCACTGCTTTGACCAATCGGGGCGTTGGTGGTAGCATAGGCATCCCTGAGTGACTTTAAGGAGGATCCCGCCATCTGGACGTAGGTGATGGCTGAGTCAGGCATCTGTCTGGCTGTGGTGGAGTCCCTAGCGTGGGATGTCCTCTGGGCCCTAGGGGAGCCAGGAGTACCAGGGGCCAGTTGTGGAGTTGCACTCCCAGTCAGAACGGGCCAGGGCCTGCAGGGCCCCGGGAGAGCCGGGAATTCATCAGAGTTGTCAGACAGGCCTGTGGAATTTGGCCTGTCACTACCCATGCAAGGCTCTGAGGCTGCTCGGAGCAGCCATGGGAAGGCCTCAGAGCATTGGGTGTAAGAGTCCGATATGCAGCCTAGCACAACAGACGGGGCCTCATGTGTAACCGCCCTTTCCAGCTACCCCCTCAGGTCCCGACTCACTGCTCCCGGGGAGCGCAGGATGTCCTCCTCCCCTCCCAATGGAGGCTGGTTCTGGATTTCTGGCTGGTTGCTGTGCGCCGGCGGGGATCTGGAGCCAGTGGATGCGCCATGAAGGAGAGCCGCCGGCGCCATCTTGGCAGACGGGACCTCCGGCGGTGCAAAGTAGTCCTGGAGTTTGGATGTGGAGCCAGGAGGCGGCTGTGACGACCCCCTGGCCTTGGCAGACCGGGGAGGCTTCAATTTGCCCATGATGGAGCGGTGTTTTCCCCCCGAAAATGCGGTTTTAGCTGGCGGGCTGTAGGAGAGCGGAGAGCTACGCGTCCATCGAGGTCTGCTTCCGGTCATGCCCCGATAAGGATCATTTTCATGGCAAAGAGGAACTTTGAAATTAATTGCAATTCATCTGATCACTCTTCATAACATTATGAAGTATGTGCAAATTGCCATTATAAAAACTGAGGCAGCAGACTTTGTGAAAATTAATATTTGTGTCATTCTCAAAACTTTTGGCCAGGGCTGTAGTGTTAAGGCCTAGAGCCTTTCACCTTAACCAGGATATGGTATGAATATCCCTCTGTCTGGCTCCAACATATCAGAAGGAGATTTTTCTCCATTGTCTTGACTACGTTTGTGTTGTACTTGTACTTTGCAGACACTGTTTCTATTAGGAAGACTGATTCTCTCTGCCATCCCAGATGGTTTTCACAAAGTGGAACCAGCTTCTTAGCCCACCATATCTTCAGGACCCAGACAGATGATTCTTCAAGCCTATGGTGCTAAGGCTACTTTCACACTTCCGCGTTGCACTTTGGCCACACTGTACCCGCAGTTTTCATGCGGGTTACCTGCGGTTTCCCATTGACTTTCTATTACAGTATGGCCAACATTTTCTGAAAGCACATTGATGCGCTTTCAGTAAATGCGGCAAAAATGCAAGATAATAGATAGTTTATGGTAACTCACGAGTAACTTGAACAAAAACATGGGTATACTGCGCTGCACCTGTGCTCTGGCCAACCCGCAGTGCAGCAATGTGAAGGCAGCCTTTCGATCAGGGTCAACACTGTCCTGTCAAGGTGCACACTACCAGAGAAGAAGGGGCTAACAGATCAGACACAGAGGAGAAGAACTTTCCCATTTATGCACTGTAGTTTAGGCAGCGAGTCTCCGCTGTCTGAGCAGAGTAGAGAAGGGCTAGGAGGGTACGTGGCACTACACAGACTACAGCAGGTAGAGGATGACGAGCGTTGGTTTGGCCCCTCTATATTTGCTAGCAGGCACGCAAGGGACGCAAACTGACCATGCTAGGAGGGATCTGCTAATGGCTAATGTGCTTAGTGTGAAACAGGAACTCAGGGAACTGTCAGCATGAGCAGGTATTTTTCAGCAACCTGTTCAATAAAAAAAGTTACTCACTAACTCTCTAAACACTCACTAAGCCAGTGGTTCTCAACTCACTCACAGGCCAGATTTTAATTATTACCTTGGGGAGATGCAGACTAGAATACTTCAATCGCTGAACAGCAAATTCTATGACCTGTGATGTATTTCAGTTATCTTGCAAATTTGGCCAGTTAGTGGGTCCTGAGGAAAGGAGTTGAGAACCACTGCACTAAGCAGTAGGCGTAATAGAAAGCATTTATGGATTTTTCATTTTAGGTGTTACAAACGCTTTAAATGCACAAAATAGGGCTGGATATTAACATTTTATAGGTAATAACACCAGAGATTATTGATTTCTATTTTTCCATTGCTTTTAAGGGGTTGTAAACCCTCAAGGATTTTCACTTTAATGCATTCTTTGCATTAAGGTGAAAATCCTCCTGTACTGCAAAGAACCTTTACATATCCTTTAACCCAGTGTTTCTCAACTCCAGTCCTCAAGGCTCACAAACTGGTGATGTTTTCAGGATTTCCCTCAGATGAATCGGCTGTGGTAATTACTAAGGCTGTGAAACCTGTAAGGCAGTGAAACTGATCAGATCACCTGTGCAAAATAATGGAATGCCTGAAAACATGAACTGTTGGTGCGCCTTGAGGACTGGAATTGAGAAACACTATTTTTTTCAACCTAATTATGTAAGGTGGATGTTCTGGCCTCATCTGATGCCAGCTTCAAGTGTATGGTCCTTTAGGCAGCTCACTCAATGATTGAGAAAGAAAAATTTATTTTTGGACTCCGTTCAAAATCCTTAAAGTGGATGTAAATCCCATTCATGAAATTTGACCAAAGCACATCTGTAATGTTTACTTACCTCTCTCCAAAGGTCTAAGTGCAGTTTCTCTCTGGTGCTCCGTTCCTCTGTAATCAGCATGAGTCACTTCTGATAAGCTCTCTGACACATGAGTTAACAGTAGCTGAAAATTTGTGTTGGGGAGGGTTCCTAGAGGGAGATTACCAGGGAGCTTGTCTAATCTGACTACAGCTCTGCAAGTTCCTTTGTGCCTCTGCCTATGTGGAGGGGGGTGGGTGTCTTTCTTCCAATCAGCTCTCACACAATGGAAGCTCAGACTCCCCACCCATTGCTGAAAGAGGAAGAAGGATTTCTAACACGATCTGCACTTTCCATAGAGTGTAGAAAGGGGAAGACAGCAGATACAAATAAAACTTATGTAGGAGGGTTTGTTTCTTCTGTGTATCATCTGGGTACTCTGGGTATATGTGAGGGTTTGCAACCAATTTAACCACTTAACAACCGCCCTATAGTCAAATGACGGCTACAGGACAGTTGCTTAATTCTGGGAGGACGTACAGTGACATACTGTACCCTCCCCTGGGGCGCGCACACGGGAACATCCGTGACCGCCGGGTCCAGGGGACCCGACGTATCACGGTGAATGGCTGCTCTGAGCGGCCTTTTACCACGTGATCGCTCCGTCAAATGACGAAACCATCACATGTAAACAGGCCGGGGAAGTGCCGGCTTTCCTTTCCCCTCTCCGCACCGATCGGTGCATTGTGAGAGGAGAGGGAGGGAGAGAGGACGTGCTGCAGCGCTGTGGGCGAAGTGTAGTGCCCACAGCTCTGCTAAGTGACAAGCTGCAACCCCCACCATCCATCCAGCCTCACCACCCACCCAGCCATCCTCACCCCATCCATGTTCACCCACCCAGCCATCCTCACCCCATCCATGTTCACCAATCCAGCCATCCTCACCCAGCCATGCTCACCCATCCAGCCATGCATTCTCATTCATCCATCCATCCATGCTCACCCATCCATGCTCACCCACCCATCCATGCTCACCCACCCATCCATGCTCACCCACCCATCCATGCTCACTCACCCATCCGTGCTCACCCATCCATCCGTGCTCACCCATCCATCCGTGCTCACCCATCCATCCGTGCTCACCCATCCATCCGTGCTCACCCATCCATCCGTGCTCACCCATCCATCTGTGCTCACCCACCCATCTGTGCTCACCCACCCATCTGTGCTCACCCATCCATCCGTGCTCACCCACCCATCCGGGCTCAGTCATCCCCATCCATCCCCATCCGTGCTCAGTCATCCTCATCCGTGCTCATCCATCCTCATCTGTGCTCATCCATCCTCATCCGTGCTCATCCATCCCCATCCGTGCTCATCCATCCCCATCCGTGCTCATCCATCCCCATCCGTGCTCATCCATCCCCATCCGTGCTCATCCATCCCCATCCATGGCTCATTTGTGCCTCATTCATGCTCATCCATACCACATCAGTTCTCATCTGTGCCAATACAGTGGCCATTCGTGCCACTACAGTGCCCATTAATACCACTACAGTGCCCATCCGTGCCACTATACTGCCCATCCATGCCACTACAGTGCCCATCCGTGCCACTATACTGCCCATCCATGCCACTACAGTGCCTATCCATGCCACCACAGTGCCTCACAATAGTGTAAAAGATACCATTTAAATTAGATTTGAAATATATGCTCCTAGCACACCTGACAGTGCTCCCTACATGTTGGGCCCCTGTATGTGGCCAGGCTGTGTAAAAGTCACACGTGGTATCGCCATACTCGGGAGGAGTAGCAGAATATATTTTAGGGTGTAATTTTTGCTGGGTACATAATGTGTGTTAGAAATATTGTATAAATGGACAACTTTGTGTAAAAAAAAAAAAAAAAAAAAAAAAGTGTTTTCATTTTCTTTCCACATTTTCCAAAAACTTGTGGAAAAAAATGACATGATCAAAAGACTCGTTATGCCTCCTAGAATATACGTTGGGGTGTTTGCTTTCCAAAATTGGGTCATTTTTTGGGCGTTTCCATTGTCTTGGTGCTCCAGGACCTTCAAAGGTGCAAGAGGTAGTCAAGAAATTAGATGTGTAATTTATGCTCCTAGAACGCCTGATGGTGTTCCATGCATGTTGGGCCTCTGTATTAGGGGTCGACCGATCTATCGGTTGGCCGATATATCGGGCCGATATTTGCCTCCTTTTTGATGAATCGGCATTGGCCGATTGTCATGTAAATGAGGCCGATATCTGCCCCCCTCCCGTCGGCGCTGGGAGCTTGCATTAGACCGGACACTCAGGAGCGTCGCTGTGTCATTCAGACACAGCGAGAAGGAAGAGCAGCCCGAGCGGCCAAATGGAGTACTGCGGCCGCTTGGGCTGCTCTGTCTTCTGTCTGATTGACAGGCACACGTGTGATGACCTCATCACAGCGCAGTGGGGACCGGGAAATTTGAATTTTCATGTGTGAATTGCTCTGTGTGATCAGGCTGCATTTCATTGACACAGGTAAAGCTGTATTTCCTGGCACTGGTATATGCTGTATTTCATGGGACTGGTATATGGCTGTATTTCCTGGCACTGGTATATGCTGTATTTCCTGGCACTGGTATATGGCTGTATTTCCTGACACTGGTATATGCTGTATTTCCTGGCACTAGTATATGCTGTATTTCCTGGCACTAGTATATGCTGTATTTCCTGGCACTGGTATATGGCTGTATTTCCTGGCACTGGTATATGGCTGTATTTCCTGGCACTGGTATATGGCTGTATTACCTGGCACTGGTATATGGCTGTATTTCCTGGCACTGGTATATGCTGTATTGAAAGGGCTCTTAAGCGAACCATATACATACAAGAATAAGCACAATTAACTGTTATATTTTATGAGATGAAGCCGAAAAAAAAAATCGGCTTAACATAGCCCAAAAAAATCGTCCAATATCGGCCATTGGCCACCCCGATTTCTAAATATCGGCATCGGCCAGAGAAAAACCCATATCTGTCAACCTCTACTCTGTATGTGGCCAGGCTGTGTAAAAGTCTCACACATGTGGTATCGCCATACTCAGGAGGTGTAGTAGAATGTGTTTTGGGGTGTAATTTGTGTTATGCATATGCTGGGTGTGAAAAATAACCTGTTAACATATGACAATTTTGTGGAAAAAAAAGAAAAAAAAATCTTCATTTTGCAAAGAATTGTGGAAAAAAAAATTACAACTTCAAAAAATACACCATGCCTCTTACTAAATACCTTGGAATGTCTACTTTCCAAAAAGGGGTCATTTGGTGGCATTTGTACTTTCCTGGCTTGTTAGGGTCTCAAGAAATGACATAGGCTGTCAGTACATCAGGTGTGATCAACATTCAGTGATTGGCACCATAGCTTGTAGACTCTATAACCTTCACAAAGACCAAATAATATACACCAATTTGTTTTTTTTTTACCGAAGATATGTAGCAGTATAAATTTTGTACACAATTTATGACTCAAAATTTTATAACCGAAACAAAGAAAAATTAATTTTTTAAAAAAAAATTTCAGTCTTTTTTTAATTATAGCACAAAAAATAAACCCAGCAGTGATTAAATACCGCCAAAAGAAAGCTCTATTTGTGTGAAAAAAAGTCGCAAATTTCATATGGGTACAGTGTTGCATGACTGAGTAATTGTCATTCAAAATGTGAGAACACTGAAAGCTGCAAATTGGTCTGGGTACAAGTGCCCAGTGGTTTAGAAACACGGGTCACGTCCCTCTCTGTTTGTGATTTACTCTCAGCACTGCTTCATTACGAAACTGAGGCATGCTAGAGGTGGGAATGGATACCCCAGGCTGGTTACTGTTTTTTGTTTGCTAGTGTCCAAGGCCTCCTGTAGGTGACAGCATAACCTAAACGTCTCTAAATACTACGTCTCTCAATGAATCCACGAAAATAATTTTGCAGTAAGTACAAAAATCCTGTTGGTTTTCCCCGTTCCCAAGTGCAAATTGGATCACACTTTATAAGACTCTTTTTCTTGCTATCCCTTTGATTACAAACAGGTTTAGGATTCAAAGGATGCAAGGTGTTATTTGCTAGGGCCTGTTAATATCATTAGTTGCTTTATGGTATGTAAAACCTGTGCTGCAATTCATTGTTACTATGCATTGCAGCTTTTTTTTTTTTTTTTACTTAAATGACTTGTTTCACTTTAAAGTTTTACTAAACCCATAAAAGTAAAATCAGTCTGTATATATGCAATGAAGTAGAGCTGCACGATTCTGGCCAAAATAAGAATTACAATTTTTTTGCTTAGTTTAAAGATCACAATTCTCTCACGATTCTCGTGGCGTAACATCTTACATCAGGGATATGCAATTAGCGGACCTCCAGCTGTTGCAGAACTACAAGTCCCAGGAGGCATAGCAAAACTCTGACAGCCACAAGCATGACACCTAGAGGCAGAGGCATGGGACTTGTAGTTTTGCAACAGCTGGAGGTCCGCTAATTGCATATCCCTGTCTTACATATAC
Organism: Glandirana rugosa; assembly: GCA_018402905.1. Classification (NCBI taxonomy): domain Eukaryota; kingdom Metazoa; phylum Chordata; class Amphibia; order Anura; family Ranidae; genus Glandirana; species Glandirana rugosa. The sequence goes on along the minus strand of BLSH010214583.1, from coordinate 341,084 downwards.
AAAAAAACTGGGCTAACAGCACTGTTTATTTTTTTTTGGAAGGGTAATTTTTCCAAAAAAAATTGCATTTTAAACACTGCTGCGCAAATACCGTGTGACATAACATATTGCAACAACCGCCATCTTATTCTCTAGGCTCTGCTAAAAAAAATATATAATGTTTGGGGGTTCTAAGTCATTTTCTAGCAAAAAATACTGGATTTTTATTTGTAAGCTGTAAATCAGAAAAGATTTAGTCTTTAAGTGGTTAAACTTAACATCTTCTATAGGGAGTTCATTCCTTTGAAGTAATTGCATTGTATCTTTCTAGCTTCTTTTATCAACGGTGACTTCAGAACTTGGCTCTCTGCCCAAAGACTCAAGTCACTCCGACTTAGAAAAGACTTCAGGCAACTTGCATTGACAAGTCAGACTCCATTAACTGCACTGAAAATTGCGGTAATGCCTGATGGAGATCGCGGGGAGGGGGGGGTGAATCGAGATCGCAATTTTATTACGATTAATTGTGCAGCTCTACAGTGAAGCATGCTTGTTATATGCCATGTGGAACCTAATGGGTTAATCATCTGCATTGTGTAAAAAGGCTACGTGATCTTGTATGCACAGGTTTTCCCCTGCCTGCACTGTCCCCCTGGACAAGTCAAGATAAGACAGAGCCTTTGGAGTTGGGCTGCACATGCTCAGTTTGGTGTGTATTGCTAGAGAGTTTTTTTTTCTTGGGAGAGTGAATGTGATCAGCCCAAGGCCAATCGACACTGTCCAGATATGTCCAGACAGAGGGTCAGGAGCCCTGCAGGCTCATAGGACAGCTCAGTGCAGTATGAAAACTTCTCCTACAAATGTCACCAGGACCTGATAGAAATCACAAGACTGCTATATACTGGTAATCAGAAAAGGTATTTAGCTGTTTATATTTACTAAAATAATTTCCATGTTCTGTGTACGGTGGGAGACCAGATAAACTGAATGCAGTGTTCTGGGTTTAGTGACGCTTTAAGTAAACTTTATGCATAACATTACATTGTAATATGCTGACGTGTGTTGTAATGGATTTTTGTGTGTTGCATTGCATGAAAAAGCAGACATGCTTCTTTTTGAGGCTCCTTTCACACATGTGCGACTTAGGATCTGCCTTGAGACTCAAAGTCGCAGGACATGTGAAATGCCATGTATCTCTGAGACACTACTGAAGTTGCTGCGACTGCAGAAAAGGTTCCTGCACTACTTTGATCCAACTTTGACACAACTTCAATGCAAGAGAGTGTAAAAGTCTTATCAAAGTCACTTCAAAGTCATGTCAAAGTCGGAATCCAAAGTTGCACTAAAAATCACGCAACTTTGCATTTGGCTAGTGTGGAAGGAACCTTGTGGAACACACACACCAATGTTTTACCAGTGTCTTAAATTAAACATGTGTAAATTAACACACCTGGTGTGAACGAGGTCTTAATTATTTTTTAATGATTTTAGTGATTTTTTTTTTCATACTATGATTTTCCCAGTGCTTTTCTTAAAATGGTGTTTACATTGAAAAAACGGTTATCCTTTTATGGTCCTTTCCGTTATATATATTTTTTTGTTTTTCAGCTGCTAGCCACTTTTTTAATTCAGTATGAGAGGATAAAAGGAGTGCAGTCTTCGGGTGTACTGTTGAATTTCTGGATCGTTGCTCTGTTTTGTGCCATAATAATCTTCAGGTCCAAAGTTCTCCATGCCTTAAAACAAGTAAGTATCTGTTTCACATAAACCCTAATATTTGAATACACTGCCAGACTGCCAGTAAACTACATTAAAGTGCATTTCCACTTTTGTAGTCAAACTTGAGCAAACCCCACTATTATCCAGTTGCTGCTAACACCAAAAAGCATTTTCACCATACTGAATAAGAATGCAATTCAAAGCTGTTGCAGTGTTACTTCAATTCATTAGTGAATTAATGTATAACACAAGCTATTCTCTAAATAAAGTGCAACTGTGTATATTCCAGGAGGAGCACGGTTATTCCAAGAGGACATCATATGACGGCGCCCCAGTTGTGCTGCTCCTGTGTGCTCTTATTGCTGCACAGCAGCTCAATCTGTCACCTGCTGTGTGGTTGAATTTTTTTTTTTCACTACATACTGTCACTAGTCAGTATCCCTGATCACCTGCACACCAGTCATATGTTGGCGCTGTACTGCACTGGTGACAGTATGAAAAAAAAAAAAAATTTAAGAAAATCAAATGACCGTCA
>BLSH010214583.1:199809-214436 GCA_018402905.1 Glandirana rugosa | reverse complement strand
AGCACAATAAAGGTCTGTCCTTTACTGCGTTAATTTCCGCCCGGCTCTAGCTACTCACGTACTACCAATGGGTGGTACGTGAAGAAAGGCCTTCTCTCCCGTCCTCTGATGCCTATCTGAAGTCTACGGGGGTGGCTTTTACCCTTTCAGGTCGTTACTCTCTCTGCTTTAACACTCATTTTTTTATGTACATTAATGATCCGCCAAACTTTCATCCTTTGTTTTTCCAATGTAAATAAATCATAATTTTCTCACCTACGGTCTTTTTATTTTTTTAGACCCAACTTGAGACGAAATTGGTGAACTGTTGACCCGTGAATTTGGGGGAAGGATTGGTCTGGTTAAAAGTCGAAAATCACGAGAGTGTAAAACTTACTGTTAATGAGTCAGTATGATGTGACATGGGTTTACTTTAAACCCTAGTAATTACATGTATTTTTTTACTCACAATTTCGTCTCTCTCATTGCTGGACTTTCCCATTTTCGGTGGGGGCATCTGAAGTCTATCCGTAGTCTCCTGCCCTCTCTTCCGGAAAGAAGTGCATGGTGGGTAACCATCATGCACTCATCGATCTCGGCCCGCCTTTAATTGCGTCATTTCCTGTCTGGAAATAACACGATTTTAAAGTATAGGGAAGCCCACTGACTCCTGGGAAATTATGAGTCACATCTCCCAGGAGGCCAGGTGAAGCAGGAAGTGAGGAGAAGAGCCTAGGACCTAAAACCGGCAGATTACAGAGACCACCTAGCAACAAGCGACTTAGGGTAAGTATAAAATTTTTTTCCTTCACGGCCCTTCCCCCTCTAACAGAACGGAGATCCGTGTTTACTTACACAGACCTCCGCTCTTTTACTGCGGGGGGTGGGGGGGCATCGACGGTATCCGGCGGCGATCGAGTCCGCCCTACCTGCTCCCTGGCCCCCCCTGGACACAGTGAGCGCGCGCGCTCACAGTGAGAGATATCGCAGCCGGCGGTTTGTGATATCGAGCCACTCTGTCGCCATCAGACTGCAGTCGGCGGTCGGCAAGTGGTTAAGGTAAAAAAAAATCTTCAGTATGCAACCCCACCCTTAGGCTAGGTTCACATCTCTGCGGGTGGTACCGCTGCAGGACCCGCACAATTACCGGCAGCCACAACCACCCACAAAGAGAAATCACCCAGACCTGCAGGTGGGTGCCATTAATCCTAATGGCATGCCGGCCACACTGGAAATTGCACACGTACTGGGAACCTTGGTTCCCTGTGGGCTGTGATTTAACCGATTCCCAACCGGCCTGTGTACATTTACTGCTGCAGAGTGGCAGCGTCCCGCGAATCGCCATCTATAAATGGCGGCTGGCACGTGCGCTGTAGCGGGCGCGAGTGCCCCGCTGGCGGCGCACTCTCGTGCCCGCCGCACTCTGCAGAAGTATGGCCGTGGCTTGGGCGGACTCTATCTCTGCCGGCAAGCTACGAGCGCCTGGGAGAGAAGAAAACCGTCAGGCAGCATGTAAGAGATCTACTGATCCCTGTCACTGGGATCAGTTAGATCTCTTATGCCCCTGGCAGCCCAGCCCCCTTACAGTTAAACGCCTAGGGAACACAGTTAACCCCTAGATTTTTCCCAGCAGGTTAATCCCTTCACTGCCAATGGCATTTATACAGTAATCAGTGGATATTTAAATTTCTGATCGCTGTATAAATGTCATTGGTCCCAAAAAAGTGTCAAAAATGTCCGACGTGTCCTCTGCAGTATCAGTCTCGATAGAAATCGCAGATCGCCGCTATTACTAGTAAAAAAAAATAAAATAATAAATAAATTGTAAAAACACCAGAAATTAATTCCCATCTCTTGTAAACATGGCAACTTTTGTGCAAACCAATCAATAAACAAAAAAAATATGAGGAAGAATGTAAATCGGGCAAAACTGATGAATACGTTTGTTTTTTTTTAAATATATTTTGATATGTATTTTAGCAAAAAGTAAAATATTTATTTTTTTTGTTTTGCAAAATTGTCACTCTTTTTTTGTTTATAGCGGTGATCAGAAATACCACCAAAAGAAAGCTCTATTTGTGGGGAAAAAAAGGACGCATTTTGTTGGGGTACAACGTTGCACGACTGCGCAATTGTCAGTTAAAGCGACGCAGTGCCGAAATAGCAAAAAGTGCTCCGTTACGAACGTGGGAAATCCTTCCGGGCCTTAAGTGGTTAAAAAATAGTGCAGGTACTTTCTTTACTGTCATGGTTCACGGCAGCCCATTCAAATGGGCTCTTGTGCCTGCACAAACCACACAGGTGTGAACCTAGCCTCATACTTACCAGAGCCTGATCTCAATCCAGCAATGTGCATGATTGAAGAGACTCTCTCGGCTATCTACCGCTCAGAGACAGCAGGGGGATCTATTGGCTCCTGCTCCTGTCAGTCACAGCCAGTGAGAAGGGGGCAGGGCCGTCTGCTGTGGGGCACTAAGTGGGAAGAGTGCTGGCAGGGCACCTGAGAAGGAGGATCAGGGCTGCTCTGTGTAAAACCATTATATGTAAGCAGGTAAGTATAACATTTTTTTTTTTTTTTTTCGTTAGATCTGAACGTTTACGATCACTTTAAAGTCTGCAGGCTTGGAAAATTCAGTGTGCAAATGGATAGGGATCTGGCTAAGAGACTATATTCAGAGAGTAGTGATTAACCACTTACCAACCGGAAGGTTTTCCAGCTTTAGTACCAGAGCACTTTTTGCGATTCGGCACTGCGTCGCTTTAACTGACAATTGCGCGGTCGTGCACCCAAACAAAATTTGCATCCTTTTTTTCCCACAGATAGAGCTTTCTTTTGGTGGTATTTGATCACCTCTGCGTCATTTCTAATCGCCGCTATAAACAAAAGAAGAGCGACCATTTTGCAAAAAAAAACCCAAATTTCTTACTTTTTGCTAAAATTCAAATCCAAAAAAAAATATAAACATTTTTTTTCACCGGTTTTGGCCGATTTATATTCCTCATATTTGTGATAAAAAAAAATCACAATCGGCGTTTATGGATTGGTTTGCGCAAAAGTGGCCGCGTTTAGGGATGATGAGAATTCATTTCTGGGGTTTTTATTTTTTTTATTTTTTACTAGTAATGGCGGCGATCTGCGATTTTTAGCGGTACTGCGATATTGCAGCGGACAAGTTGGACATTTTTGACACTTTTTTGGGACCAATGACATTTATTCAGCGATCAGAAATTTAAATGTCCACTGATTACTGTATAAATGTCATTGGCAGTGAAGGGGTTAACCTGGGGGAGGAAAGCTAGGGGTTAACTGTGTTCCCTGGGTGTGTTCTTACTGTGGGGGGGGTTGGGCTAACATGGGCATGAGAGATCTAACTGATCCCAATGACAAGGATCAGTAGATCACCCATGCCCCTACTAACAGAGCGGGGAACCGCCGTGTTTACATCGGCGGTTCCCCGTTCTTTCCCTGCGGCTCGCCGGCGGACATCGGGTCCGCCCGAGCCGCGGGCACACTCCTCAGGAGTGCGGTGGGTGCGCGCGCGCGCCCTAGTGGCTGATTGCAGATCGCCGTCTTTTTACGGCGATTCGCACTCAGCATCCAGACTGCCGCCGTGAAAACACGGCGCGCAGTTGGGAACCTGTTAATTATTTAAATTTTGAATGGTCTAAGGTTATTACTGGTATACCCCAGGATTCAGTGTTATGACATTTCCATTTTAAGCAAATTATAAATAATGTAACGTTTGGGATTAAAAATACCATTTTAGTGTGCAGCAGATGACACCAAGCTATGTAGTGGAATAACATTCCTACTTTATGCCTCCAATGCACTGTTTAATTGGGCAACTATGTAGCAAATTAAATTTAACTGGACACGAGGGGAACAGTTTTTTTTTTTTTTTTTTTTTTTTTTTTCTAAACAGCAGGAGATTAGCTTATTGGTGGACAGGATTTGAGAGTCCCCGTTCGCTCTACCTCCGCTGTCGCTGAAACCGGCCCACTGAGCCATCGGCCCATTAGGAAACTCCTGGTGGTCCTGATGGCCAGTACATGCCTGGGTCTTGTCCTTCCCCAGCCTGTGACTGTAATGAAGACGCAGAAGACTAATGTGCTCATCTGTCATTCTGCAATCTTCTAATGCCAGCATGTCCTTTATTACCATTAGAGCAATGCAGCACATTTGATTGGTTCCCAGTCTCATACCTCCCAACTTTTTGAGATGGGAACGAGGGACACCTATTTGCAAAAGTATGTAGGCATAGGACACACCCCTTGCCCTGCCCCTTTAAAAGAGAATTTTACAAAAAAAGGGCTCGGTAAACCCACAAGTTGTTGCGTTTTTTTTTTTTTTTTTTATTACCACTATTATTTCTTTATATTTGGTTTTTGAAATTTATAAATGCAGAAATTTAGAGATTGGATGAAATGTTGAGCACTGGAAAACACTTTTTTAAAGCTAAAAAGTTAATTTTTTATACAACTATATAGATAGAGAGAAGAGGGACATTATTCCAAATCAGGGACTGTTAGGAGCTATGCAGTCTTGAGCTCTGTTGTGCAAGGAAGCCCGAGAGGCTGATACCATCCAGGTACTTGCACTACACATACAATACAGAGCTGCATTCATTTGTGTCTATTAAACCTGGCAGGAGTCGAACTATCGAGAAACTTCAACTTGGATTTTTTTCCTTTCAAAATTTTTTTTTTTCCTGGTTATATTTGCAATTGCTACTTGTGTTATGAAATTATGTAAATCTAAAGAAAATTATACACATCAAGGAATAAACATGAATAATTGTGCAATATTGCACCCAGCAATAAAAAAAGATAAAAGTAAAGGTATGTACTAAAAACATGCATGCATTGTACAGTCTAGACAGATAACAATGGGGAATTCAAGTATAGAAGGGCCTGAGCGTTCTGTTATATCATAGACTTAATAATGGCATGCAATGCAAAACTGCAGTTTCCAAAGCTAGAAAAATACGTGTTTGTATTAAAAGAAATATAGACTCCAGGGAGAGAGACATAATTTTTCCCCTGTACAAATCATCAGTAAGACATATAACTTCCACCTACAGAAACGATGCTTCACATTAAGAGCTGGGAAAATGTAGACTAGGATCCCTCAAAAACCATTTGATTGATTTAAACTGGTTATAATCCTAAATGCATAAAATATAACTGGATAGAAACCTAGGTAATAACTCCAGAGATTGTTGGTCCAGGGAATATCTGATTGCCTCCTGGGCGATCAGGAATAATTTTTCCCCTGTTGGAGCAAATTAGACGGTTCTTCATTAGCTTTTTGCCTTCTGCTGGACCAAATGTGGGTATAGGATTGTGTATATGGAGTTTTTCTATTCATTTTTTCTAGTGGTTGAACTAGATGGACTTTTTTCAGCTTGACTAACTTCAGAACTTCCGAATGCAACGTCAAAATAGTCCAAAGTTTTGTGAACGCTAAACTTCAAGTGAATGAGTTCATTGTATGTATTTTGTGTTGCATAACATTTCTAAAATTCATCTCAAAGCATTCTTTCTCTTACGTTCACTGACAGACGCAGCCCTCTTAGACATGTGGGTTATATGCACATCCTACTAGGAGTTAACTGGGCAAAAAGAAAGCAAGCTGGCCCCTCCCAGGGGGCCGTCCTCTCTCTCCCATATAACCCCCCTGCTCTGCTCAGCATATCGGTTTTAATATGCCTAGTACAAGGAGTTGACCTGGCTCCCTTATGGGACCTGTGGTTTATATTTTTTGCTACCGCTTTTTTCTTTTTTTCAAGCTATCTGATGAAGACTGCTATCAAGAAGCCGGCTGGGGCATAGAGGAGGACTTGCATCCTGCAATTTCCCCAGCACGGCCGACCGATGCGAGCTAGTCCTATGCTGTGGCGGGACCTGCCGCATCGTGCCCATCGTGATTTTCTGGCCGACAGGTGGAGGGTGGTCACTGGGCTAGTGTCCTCCTGGGTGTCTTCGGGCCCCCCCCGCTCCGCACCCCGTGTAAAAACTGCATCTGTGCGTTTTATACCGCCATGCGGCAATCCGCCGCCATTTTGCCATAGCCGCGGCCATTTTGCTGAGGGTTTCCCCCTAGTGCCAGTGGCGGCCATTTTACTGTAGTCGCGGCCTGCACACAGGCTTTGCTCTCTTGTGGATGATCTCGGCGGCCATATTGGATGTCCCTGGAGCAGTGTAAAACGTGCTGCTGCCGTTTTACTTTCCTTTTCATGTGGGAAAGCGTAGCTGACTACAGACGGCGCTTCTTTCTGGCGGTCCTTTTTTATGCACTCCTGCTGGGAGCAGCTCTGTGGGCATCAAAACAGCAAGTATAGCTGGGCCTTCCCTGGGGTTTGGTAGTGGTGGGCGCAGTCCTCCTGGGGTCTCCCTGGCCTTCTGTGGGGCGGTGGTGGGGCTGCATTGTGGGGGTGTCGGTTCATTTTTTTTTACTAACTTTGACTCATTTTCGATGGTGCGATGGCAGATTATCCTGCAGGCCCTTCTGAGGAGGAGTCAGCGGCAACGCAGCCTGTGCTGGGGGTACTGATATCCCTGGAACAGTTGAGGGCAGTGTTTGGGGAATTTCTTCCCCGGGTGGGGCCGAGCAACGCTCTGGGGGCCCCTAGAAAATGCCCGCCTCCCCCTTGTTCCTCAGGGGACGAATCCGAACCTGAAATGGCTTCGGGGGTCACAGGGACCCCCGTGGAACTCTGAGGGTGAGCTGGTACCCTCGGACAACGAAGAGGACCAGGGGGCCTCAGTTGCGCGTGAAAAAGCGCTGGTGACCGCACTGATTTCTAATATCCGTGCGTCTTTTGCGACTGGACCAGGCAGGGGAGTCGCAAGCGTCCGCATATGTTTGCGGGTCTGCTAGGCCGCCTAGGTCGCCTAAGGCTTATCTTTATGATACATTTTTTGACCACCTAATCTATCAGGAATGGCAGCGTCCTCAGAAATGCTACCTAAACGCTTCGCTATACGCTATCCCTTTGAGGATAGTTTAGAGAAGAAGTGGGCGTCCCTCACAGTAGACCCTCCGGTGGCTCACCTGAACAAGGCAACGACCATTCCGTTGGAGGGTCCCCCTCGTTTAAGGACCCAGCCGATAGGCGGACGGAGGCAGTGTCCAAGGCACTTTTCCTGTTGTCAGGATCAGCCATGCGGCCGGCCCTGGCATTACCATGGCGGCGCAATATCTGTCGGAATGTATGTCAGAGCTGCAGAATGATTTGGACTGCGGCAGGACGCTGGAAGCATCACAAAAGGCAGACCATTTGTTTCAGGGTATTCGGTACCTGTGTGATGCAGCTCTGGACCTGCTTCTGTCTGTTTTTGCAGTCATTATCAGACGAGTTCTCTGGTTACGTTTGTGGTCGGGTGACTACGCGTCTAAAAAAGGTTTTGGGGATCTTCCCTTTCAGGGTGGCCATGTCTTTGGGCCACAGTTGGATGAAATCATCAAGGATTTAATTGGGGGGGAAGAGTACTTTCCTTCCAGAGCCCAGGCAGCGGGAGTTCCGCTGCAAGCAGGGACCTGTCTCTTCGGGTCAGAAGAGATTTTTTCGTGCCCCTGGCGCAGCGGGCAAAGGGTCGAGGCCCGGCAAGCCTGCCGCAGGGGCCGGGAAGCGTCCCTGGCAGCGCAAGAACGAAAAGACAGAGGACAAGCCCTCCTCTGCATGATGGGACGTCTTCTGGGGTTCGCAGACAGGTGAACTGCCTGCATTTCCGACCGTTGGGTGCAGGAAATGGTGTCCTCCGGGTACAGGATAGAGTTCAGCACTCTACCCCCAGACAGGTTCTTCCCATCAAATTTGAGACTCCCTCAGGGGCGTCAGGAGGCCCTCTTAAGGGCTGTTCAGGCACTCTCCGACCAGGGAGTGATCGTGCCAGTACCTCAATTGGAGAGGTTTCAGGGTTTCTACTCGATCCTATTTGTGGTCCCCAAAAAAATGGGGGGGTCAGGCCAGTTCTGGACCTAAAGGCGCTAAACCACTTTGTGAGAGCGCAAAAATTTCGGATGGAATCCGTCCGTTCGGTCGTGGCCGCCCTACACCAAGGAGAGTTCATGGCGTCCCTGGATATCAGGGACGTGTATCTCCACGTCCCCATTCGTCTCCGGCACCATTGCTTTCTGCGCTTTGCGGTGGGAGATCTTCACTACCAATTCAGGGCACTTCCCTTCGGTCTGGCCTCGGGTGTTCACCAAGCTGGTGGCCCCGGTGCTGGCGCTGCTGAGGCAGAGGGGCATTGCGGTGGTAGCATACCTTGACGACCTGCTCCTGAGAGCGGAGTCGGCTTCGGCTCTGGAGGAGAATGTGGCTATCACCATGATCTTGTTACAGGACTTCGGCTGGCTGATCAATCTGCAGAAGTCGACATTGACACCATCCTGTCACCTGGAATATCTGGGTCTGATTCTGGACACGGTGCAGGCAAAGGTGTTCCTACCTCCGGCCAAGTTGCTGACACTGCAAGCAGCGGTGCGAACCCTGCTGTCACGCCCATGGTCTTCCTTACGGTTTTGTATGCGGGTGTTGGGGCTCATGGTTTCAGCCTTCGAGGCGGTCCCCTACGCCCAGAGTCACACTCTGCTCCTTCAGCGAGCGATTCTGTCTCGGTGGGACAAGTCCCCACAGTCCCTTGACCAGTTAATTAGGTTGGATTCTCAGATCAGAGGATTGTTGACATGGTGGCTTCGGGCCCCGGCCTTAACGTTGGGGGAAGTCTTTTCTTCCCCTGAATTGGTCGATAGTCACGACGGACGCCAGCCTATCTGGCTGGGGGGGTCCTGGGGCAGTTGTCCACGCAGGGCCGCTGGTCGGCGCAGGAATCTCACCTTCCGATCAATGTGCTGGAGCTGAGGGCGATCAGACTCTGCCTCGCCCACTGGACGGAAAGGTTGCACGACCTCCCGGTTCGGGTTCAGTCGGACAATGCCACAACAGTGGCATATGTGAATCATCAGGGCGGAACGAGGCGCTCGGCAGCAGCTACGGAAGCGGCTCTCATTCTGCGATGGGCAGAACTTCACGTGCCGGCGATCTCCGCCATATACATTCCGGGCATAGAGAATTGGCAGGCGGACTTCCTCAGTCGCCAGACGCTGGATCAGGGGGAATGGTCCCTCCATCCAGAAGTGTTCAGCCAGATTCACCACAAGTGGGGCACGCCAGATGTGGACCTCATGGTGTCTCGGTTCAACCACAAAGTGAATACTTTCGTGTGCAGGACGAGAGACCCGTTGGCGGTCGCCACGGACGCGCTGGTAGCGTCTTGGGGTTGGTACCGTTTTCTGTACGCCTATCCTCCCATCAAGCTTCTACCGGGGCTACTGCGCAGGGTGGAAGCAGAGGGGATTTCGATGATCCTGGTGGCTCCAGATTGGCCTCGGCGTCCGTGGTACGCCGACATGGTGCGAATGGTGGCAGATGTTCCCTGGCGTCTTCCGCTGCGCGAAGATCTGTTGTTTCTGGGACCCATTCTGCACCCTGCTTTACCCTCGCTGGCTTTGACGGCTTAGCTATTGAGTCCCAGGTGCTGAGGGATAGGGTTGTCTCTGACTCCGCGATTCCTACCATGCTGAAAGCGCGCAAGTGTACTTTGCGCAAGATTTATCATCGCACCTGGAAAGCCTATATTGCTTGGTGTGAGGCGGGGGGCGAGGGGGCTCTTACGTTGTGTCCAGGAACCTGGCCTTTTTTGCAGCAGGGCCTGGATAAAAAATTGGCCTTGAGTACTCTCAAGGGTCAGGTTTCGGCTCTGGCGATTCTTTTTCGGCGACCTTTGGCGTTGCATTCGTTGATTCGTACATTTGTACAGGGTGTGCGCCATGTGGCTCCTCAGGTACGGTCGCTTATGGCACCGTGGGATTTGAATTTGGTGCTTTCTGTGCTGCAGAAGCCACCATATGAGAAGATCAGGGATATTCCCTTACAATTGCTGTCGCAGAAAGTGGCTTTCTTGGTGGCCATTGCATCCGCTAGGCGGGTGTCGGAGTTGGCAGCGTTGTCCTGCAAGTCTCCTTACTTGGTCCTTCACAAGGACAAGGCGGTCTTGCGCCCGTCTCCTTAGTTTTTACCAAAGGTGGTTTCTTCTTTTCACATTAATGAAGATCTTGTTCTTCCTTCCTTGTGTCTGCATCCTTCACATCCTAAGGAATTTGAGTTACATTCATTGTATGTCGTGAGGGCTTTGCGGGTGTATTTGGCGGCTACAGACTCTTTTCGGAAGGCTGACGCGTTGTTTGTACTGACGGACGGTCCGCGCAAAGGATTGGTGGCCTTGTCGGCTACTGTTTCCCGTTGGATCAGACAGACCGTGACTCATGCGTATTCTGTTCGGGGCAAGGTACCCCTTTCCCAGTCACGGCTCATTCCACCAGGGCGGTTTGCACTTCCTGGGCCTTCAGACACCAGGCTTTGGTGTCACAGGTGTGCAAGGTGGCTATTTGGGCCTCGGTGCACACATTTACTAAGTTTTATAAAGTTGATGTGTCGGCATCTTCGGATGCTGCTTTTGGCCGTAAAGTTTTACAGACGGCAGTGTAGGCGAGTCTGGCGCCTCCTGAGAGGTTTCTGTTGGGTACAGTTGTTGTCGTTTACCCTCCCCTCTTTTATGACACAGCTTCTGGACATTCCCACATGTCTAAGAGGGCTGTGCCTGTCAGTGAACATAAGAGAAAAAGGGATTTTATTAAAACTTACCGTAAAATCCTTTTCTCTGAGTTCACTGACAGACGCAGCACCCGCCCCTCTGCGTTATGTTTGTACGGCTTGTTAGGAACTGATATGCTGAGCAGAGCAGGAGGGTTATATGGGAGAGAGAGGACGGCCCCCTGGGAGGGGCCAGCTTGCTTTCTTTCTTTTTGCCTAGTTACCTCCTAGTAGGATGTGCGTATAACCCACATGTCTAAGAGGGCTGGGTCTGTCAGTGAACTCAGAGAAAAGGATTTTACGGTAAGTTTTAATAAAATCCCCTTTTTATGCCTTAATAAAGGAAAATGCTGCAAGAGCGCATTAAATGTTGCTAGAAAATTAAAATATATTTTCAAAAGAGGTCTGTTAAACGCTGGTATTTGGAAGAGCCTAAAATCTGTTTATTGGATATTTTGTTTTTGTTGAAAGTCCTTGTTTGATATTCTGTAGCCCCCAGATATTGCTATATGGTGGATACTGGTATAACATATTTTGTTTCCATTGCAGACATCCTCTGAAAATGATGTTTTCTCCAAAGAAAACTAATAAACAAAGTGAGCCAAATGATGAAATGAGGGAAGAGGCAGAAGCTCTGATTGTAAAGACACCTGCAAAAGATGTGCAGCCATCATTGTTTAAAGCTTTGTATAAAACATTTGGCCCTTATTTCTTCATAAGCTTCTTCTTCAAAATCATTCATGATGTTTTAATGTTTGCAGGGCCAGAAATTTTAAAGTAAGTTCCTGGTGAGAAAGGATAACTAAGAATGATTTGTGTAAAGCTCTAAATAGACAACAAATGTTCAAATGTCAGTTGTCATAGCTGTCATATAATACGAACTTACATTAAATCATGTAACATTTAACTTATAAGTATATGGGTAACTTTAAAGTCAATCAAGAAGTGTAAGGATATATGTGGCCTCACAGAAGTGGGTCTTAATCTGTGGGGCCACATATATGCCTACCTGTGTTTTTGCTGTTAATACACAGCGCACTCCCAGCACAGAGATTGAGCTCTCACCGAGCCCTGGGTTCTGTATGAACGATCAGGGACAGGGTGGCCCAGGTCCTGATCACCTGATTGTTTTGATGGCCTCTGATAAGCTTTCAGTCATTTACTGTACAGTCCACCCTTGTTTTTTTTTCCCTCTTGAATGGAGAAAAAGATGCATTTTATCTTTTTGAGCAGAGTGGCGATCGGGCTTGCATCTCTCAATAAGAGAACATGTCACTGCCCATGCCATCAGAAGGGATGTTGTTCATCCCTTATGACAGCAATAAAGTAGAATAAAAAGGAAAAATAAGAAACCGTGTAAGAAAAAAAATTCAAATATTTTTTTTTTTTTTTTAAGCTCCCCTGTGCACACATGCAGATGCAAATATCCACATATGTCTTGCACAAATATTGAAACGGTAATTGCACAACATGTGGGCAATCGTTCGCTGTGCACATCAGAGTAGGATCAATAATTCTAGCACCAGAGCGCACGTTTATCTCTAAACTGGTAATTGTAATAGGTTTTTAAAGTACAGCTTATGAAGATTTTTAGGTACCGTAGTTTGTCTCCATTTCACCGGCGTGCAAAATTTTAAATCATTACATTGTTGGTAACTTTTTACTCTGTGCAACATAATCTTTTGTATTTCACCAAAAAATATAATTAAATTGTGTGCACTAAAAATGCATTTAAATATATTTTTTTCCTGAAAATTTGTGTTTGATAAACGGCTATGCAAATATCGTGTGACATAAAAAATTGCAGCAACCACCATTTTCTTCTCCAGGGTCTCTGAAAAAGATCCCGTCCATAAGTCTGCTTTTTTTTCAACAGAATAAGATGTCCTGCAGAAGTAACAGGGGGTTGAGACAAGCCATTTAACACTGAATAAAAGGTTGCTTGACCCATTCATGCCTAAGCCTTTTCTCTTTCGTTCGTCGACAGGCACAGTGACTCTTAGGACTAAGTGGGTTATGCTGCCTCTTATCAGGAGTTACTAGTCAGAATAGGCAGTTCTAACAGAAAAAAGAACAGTAACAGACACAGCCCCTCCCAGGGGGCAGTCCCCACTGGCAGATAACTCCACACCCAGCTCTGCTAGCTCGGTTTTCTTCTGCCTAGTGCAAGGAGTAGACTTAGGCTCCCTGTTGGGATCTGTGGTACCTCTCTGGGCCACTTCGGCTGTCTGGAGACAGCCTCACAGATGAAGACTACAATCAAGCAGCCGTGCTGGGCAGCAGGCTGGGTCTCGGACTCAGGTACTCTCCCCAGCCGGCCATTACGCGCTAGACCAGATGCTTCACACTGGGTAGAACATGCCAGACCCCGAACCGGACGGGGTGGCCCTGCGGGTTAAACGTCCCGCCGCCGCACGCAGTGGGAGCTGGGAGCGCAGACGATGTCCCGGGTGGGATCCCGCACCGTCCGTCTAGATGGGGTAAGTACGCCCCCTCGGGGGTCCGGGGGGGGGGGGGGCTGGCGGGTCCCCCACCTCCGGGGTGAGCGCGATGGACTCCTCGCTAGGCCCAGTCCCTCCAGGACCCGCTGTCTCACCCCCCATGGGGGCTTCCAGGGTGGTCTTTCTGGGGCAATTCCCTCTCCCTCCCCCCCACCTGCATTGTGCTGCGGCGCTTGGCCACCATTTTGCCTGCACCCGGCCGCCATTTTCTTGTGGCCGGCCGCACTATTTAGATCTAGAGAGCGGCCAACGGCCATTTTTGTGTAGCCGCGGCCATGTTATAGTGTTGTTTGGCCTGTTGGTTGCATGGCGGCCATTTTCCCTGTGTCTACACTTGGATGTGAGGCCTGGGGGCGGTCCCAAAAGCGCCCCTTGCCCCCCCTTCTACAGGGGAGGACCCGGGCCGCGAGGGGGGCTTCTCGGTTGCGGGGACGCCCCTCGAGCTGTCGGATGGCGAGGTTCCCGACGCTACTGATAGCGGGGATGAGTCTGAGCCGCACACTGCTGCGCACGAGAAGGCTTTTGATCACCACAGTGCGTGAGACCCTGCAATTGGACGAAACGCTGGGACCCTCTCAAAGGGTGCCGTTCCCTTCGGGTCACACAGTCAGGGCCCCGCAGCTAGGGTCTTTCCGTATGTGGACTTTCTCGATAAGTTCGTTTATAAGGATTGGGCTCTGTCTCAGAGCTCCCTTCCTATCCCAAAGTGTTTCGCTGTGCGTTATCCCTTTGAGGATAAATTATTGAAGTGGGCATCGTCCCCCGTGGTTGACCCACCGGTTGTGCGGGGCGACCACTATCCCAGTGAAGGGCGCGCCGTACTTTAACCACTTCAGCCCCGGAAGGATTTCCCCCTTTAGGACCAGAGCCCTTTTTGCGATTCGGCACTGCGTCGCTTTAACTGAAAATTGCGCGGTCGTGCGACGTTGTACCCAAAAGAAATTTGCGTCCTTTTTTCCCCACAAATAGAGCTTTCTTTTGGTGCATCATTTCTGATTGCCGCTATAAACAAAAGAAGAGCGACAATTTTGCAAAAAAACCCCCAGATTTCTTACTTTTTGCTAAACTACAAATCCAAAAAAAAATATAAAAAAACATTTTTTTTCATCGGTTTTGGCCGATTTATATTCTTCCTCATATTTGTGATAAAAAAAAAAACGCAATCGGCGTTTATTGATTGGTTTGCGCAAAAGTGGTCGCGTTTACGGATGAGAATTCATTTCTGGGGTTTTTATTTTTTTTTTATTTTTTACTAGTAATGGCGGCGATCTGCGATTTTTAGTGGTACTGCGATATTTCAGCGGACATGTCGGAACATTTTGACACTTTTTTGGAACCATTGGCATTTATACAGCGATCAGTGCTATAAAAATGCACTGATTACTGTGTAAATGCCATTGGCAGTGAAGGGGTTAACCTGCAGGGGGCGCGCTAAGGGTTAACTGTGTTCCCTGGGCGTGTTCTAACTGTGTGGGGACGGTTTTGGCTA